>VZRN01000794.1:80958-96141 GCA_013397935.1 Dasyornis broadbenti | reverse complement strand
AAAAAAAAAAAAAAAAAAAAAGAAAAAAAAGTAACACTCAGAAAAACTTTTAAACTCATGAGCAGATAATTACAAGGTTAAGCAACAGCATGAAAGACGTCATCTTTTCATCTGATTGCCCCACACCTCCAACACAGACCATGAACAAGAAAATAAATCTTGACATAATCCACACCCTCATTTATATTTCAGAAAACAAAGTAGGAAATCCGCCATGGAACTGGGTACTAGGACAGTGGGATTGCTGGGGGAGAAAATGCTTTCATGTAGCCAGAAAAAAACACATGGAAATACCTAGGTTTTCATTCAAAGCCATTATAGCATTTGGAGTTTCCTAGAGGGTTAATTTAGCAGCAAGCAACGTGAGACTCCTGATCTGTACAAGCCACTTAACAATGAACAATTAAACTTAACCCTTAAACACATTAACAAGTTCAAGTCTACAAGACACTCTGATAATGAAACAGTTTATCAAACGTTTAAACATACACACTGATTTCAGAGATCAAGAAATCAGACTTCCAGAATTAATCCCCTGCCCATAGTTTCGTTCCTGTATCGGATAGGTCAGCCTCCGACATTTATAACTAATTTTTATGATTCTCATTTGAAAACTAGACAGACAAGCACCCTGGGACCAATACCAACATCATTAACATGAGAAAACACCACTACAAAAGCCCATAAATAATGATGTAGGCACATTCTCTGAGGTCCTGGTCCTCAGGTGCCTTCTCCCCTGGATTAGCACCTTTACCTCCAGATGACACCCATTCACAGCTTTGTTCTTTAGTAAGGGGACCCCCAAGACTGCTCACATTGCAGGCAGCTGATGACACTCTTGGGAGTGACAGCACTCCCCAAAGACTTGTGGCAACCTCAGCATGTCCTCCAGCCACCTAATTCCATATCCCATGCATCTGCTCTACTCACAAGCACCCCGTAAGCCACTGCAGCCCTCTGTGAGATACACTACCCCTCTTCCAGACCCACCAGGAGCGCTTTGTGCTCCCACAGTAGGTCAGGATGAGGCAGGAGGACTACTGCCCACCGGATTGGCAGCTGTCCCTGCACGAGGTGCAGACCATCTGACATCCTGCAGATGCTTGCTTCAACTGCTCTTCTGTGCCAGGGCTTCATCAGATGGCAGCAAATGGGCTTGTTTTAGCTTGCAAGAATGCTTAGGTACAATCAGAATATCTCAGAATATGTGCTGACTTTGCTTTTACACCAGGCAGGGCAGTTGAGTGGGTGCCCACATGGTCCCAGGAGCAGGTTACAGCCATTCCACGCTGCTTTGATGCAGCTGGTTTATGCTCTTGCATGGAGGGAGGACAGCGAACCGTCCTTTTCTGCCTTAAACATTGAAAAATATCACCTGTATTTATGTGTAATAAAACCGGAGGAAGCTACCAAGTTTATAGCCAGGAATTTCTAAGGGGTCCCAGGTAACTAAATCTCCATTTCTCACTAAGTTTCAGTCCGATTTAGGCACTTAACTTCCTTAGGTCTGTTTGAGAGTCCCAGTCCAAAACTAATACAACAATAAATAGCAACATAAACTGTGCAAGGAAGTTGAAATCAGTTCAGCCTTAACCATCATATATCTAAAGTTTGCCTTAATAAAAATACAGTTTAATCAAAGTGAGAGCATGCTTTTATCATTGGTATTATTCCCAGTTTCCAAAATAAAGTACTGTCACTGTGGCTTAAATAAGCAGGTGTGCAGAGATAACAAATTACATTCTGACAATTTTTCCAGTCACTTGAAATGTCAGACATACTCATAACTAAGTGAAAAAATACTCTTTCAACTGTTTTTTATGTCTCATGAAATGTTCTGCTTTGTAATTGGTCTTTTTTTATAGGCATTTTCCAAAGCATAGAGTCAAGGTACTGTGATATTCTAAGGATCTGCTGCAGTGCACAGTGATTACATCTACTTTCTTCAAGCTGCAATAGTTAAAAAATAAAAGTTACAATCTCTACCATACATTACCTTCTTCAATACCAATTCACTTAAGTCATGCACAGGGTGAGAATTTAAGATTGCTGAGGGAGAAACACGAACGGAGTTCTATGATCATCTAAATTAATGGTTTTTTAATTTGTTACTCTCTTGACAAAATACCTCAGCAAAAAAATTGTTTCAATTGTTTTCTTAATGGAGATATCAACAATATTAAGCATAACAGTCAAAACATAGGTTTTCTAATCTTTGGTCTTGTACTTACCACATAATGGTTAAATATCTCTCCCTTTTTATTGTTCTTACTGTTAGCACCCACAATGCGGATTCTCGTAGAAGAAACAAAAAGGCAATTTTGTTAATGATGCATGAAGCAAATTAAAATATATTGTAATTTTCTACAACTGCAATGTATTTGGTTTTGGAATGCTGGCTACTGTGAAAAAAAGATTGGTTTTACAGTGAGTTCTACATTATTTCTGTTTAGACAAACTTTCTACACAAAATCCCACATAACACAAAATAAAATATTTCTGGTTTTATATTTTAAATAGCTGTGTTACATATTGTAAATTCCACAGCAGTCACGTTTGCCATCACATGATCAAATCTTAATAAGAATGTATTTTTCACACTGTATAGTCCATAAAGTTATGGTGCACACACATTAGTTATAAGCACTTTGTCAAGTGTTTCAGATAGCCCATGAAAGTAGAATAAAGAGGGCTATTGGATAATATTTATTCCTTATATTGATCTAATAAGGTGAAAGGTTTTAGTGTTGCAAGTACTATTCTAAAAAGTCTAAAAATCTTAAGATGGGATGCTTGAGAAGAAAGTGATCAAGTCTTTTGAATTCCACATGAGAAAAATGGGCATGCTGTAATAAAAGAAATAGTTTGCACAGCCACAACAGGGGACTTCATGGACTAGATTTTCACTTTGGCTGAATATATCCAGTTCTACTGAGGTCAATGTGGCTATGCCAGTAGGACTCTGTAACAAAAGTATGCATTAAAATAAATATGACAATCAAAATTATGTTAAATGGAAAAAAATATTTATAGAAAATAGTGGGAGGTGATGTTCATCAATCATTTCTGTAAGGCTCAGTCTGTATGACTTATAAGTTGAAAATAATTTCAAGTTACTTGGCTGAGGAAGGAACATGCTATTTTCACAAAGCAATTCAACTACAGAACAGGGGCTACATTCACAAAATGTCTTGGGTGTTAAAAATGGAATATTTCAAAGCTGCACTTCAAAGCATCAGGTTTCCTGTGGAAACTGCAACTGTGAGTTAAAAAATTCCTTGGTGTAAGGTGAGTAAGCCATTAAAATTTCAGTCTCCAACAAAGTTGCACTTTTTCTGACACTGACCAAACCTCCAAACCCTCAGAAGTACACATTTCTTTTCTGGAACAGCCTACTTAGAGAAATCCTATTTTTTTAGTTCTTCTTTCTTTCCTTTTTTCTTAGAGTGATCTTTAAATCTACCTTTCTGTATTTCATAGAATCATAGAATAGTTTGGTTTAGAAGGAACCTTAAAGATCATCTGGTTCCAATCCTCCTGCCATGGGTACAGATATCTTCCACCAGACCAAGGTGGCTCCAAGACCCATCCAGCCTGGCCTTGAACCACCTCCAGGGATGGGGCATCCACAGCTTCTCTGGGCAATCTGTGCCAGGGCCTCATCCAGCAAAGGGTTTCTTCCCAATATCTGATCTGAACTGGCCCTCTGGCAGTTTAAAGCCATTCCCCTTGTCCTGTGCCTATATATCCAAGTTCCAGGTTGGGTCAGCACTGGGTTACTTCCTTTTACTGTAGGTGTCATTCTCCTTTAATGCATCTACTTTGACTTACTATTAATATCACCCTATACCAGAACTACTTCCTGATGAGGAATGGCAAGATTTACTAACATAACTAGTCCTGGAATTTTGCAGAATTTTCCCATAGGGAAGGCTAAGTTCTCTAGCTTTCTTTTAATTTCAACTCTTATGTTCACCCCATCAGAGAGCCAAGAGAAAGCCCAATTCTAAATTTAACAAAGCTAAAGTTAATTGAAAATAGCTTTTAGCTAGTGAACTAGCTCTTACTGTCTTTCTTCAGTAATTTTTTGTCTAAAATAAATCACCTACGGCAATCCAAAACTTTCAGAACTAACAAAATCTTGTTTTCTACTTACCTGGATTTCACAGTTCTTAGGCTGGTGTATAAACCCTTTCTGAAGCTTTGCTAAGGTTTAGGTACTTATCACCTTTCTTTGCAATGTAACATAAACTGTGTTTGTGCTACATCTTCTGCTCCACTCCCAAAAAAGAAAGAGGTTTTCCTCTCCTGCACTGTCATTTATGTTGATGAAACCTGTAGGGATTGCACTTCTACACAATTTGATTTACATTGGTCAAGTAATTCAACAGTTCTAATGGGGAGAGGGGAGGTATGCACACAGTGTGAAAAGATACACCACTTCTCCACAGGAAAACCACACTAACAATAAACCTGTAAAAATATCCTGAAACAATTCTTTGCAAGCCCCTTTTTCTCAGCCTCTCCATAGCTGTCTGTTTCTTCTGTGGATCACCATTTGACCTTTTTTCCCTACACTTTCCACATCTGCTGTTTTTCCCTGTATGTCTGTTCCTCCCTCATTTCTCCTCTGTCTCTTTTCCCTGCATCAAAGTGGAAGGAAGGACATTTGAGGATCATTAATTTGCAGACCTACAGGCATATATCACATTGTGACAGACGTCACAAAGAACCAGCATTTCAGCTACTCCCCAGGACTGGCTGCTGGCAGCAGCACTCAGCAGACAAGTGCTGGAACTTCCAAAAGCACATTGTCCTGCTGAAGATGCCGACAGCCTGTCAAGCAGAGCACATAGCACTGAGGCAATGCAGGTTATGCCAGTGCTGGAGAGGTCAAGAAAGTAGTTTTAAACTTTCTACCCTGGGTTTTATTAGGTTTATTTTTGGGTCTATTGGGAAACTGAACAAAAACGACAAGGAATTAGTATTCTCTTTGATAGGAGGGAAACTCTACTTGCACAAAATTTAATTTTAAAAATTCCTTCTTGCACGTAATTTCAAAATTATTGTCACTCCAAAACTGTTCTGAAATTCTTACTATCCTAATCCAAGCTTGGGGTAATTTAGTAAATTCAGGCTCCTACATTTGGAATATAAATTCCCAGAATTATGACTTTGTTTTTAGAGGGCCAGAGCTAGTAGGTTTTTGCATTTTAATTTTTCACGTTTGTGTCATATTCCTATAACATTTGAAAATCTACAACACTCGGGATAAATCCACCTAATGAAGCCAGTGGAGTTCTGCCAGGTGCAAAACAGTGCAAAATCTGTCTCCTTGTTCTCATGATGGAGTGCTCCATCAGCAAGAGAAATTGCTGTCTAGCTTTGGCAAGATCACTTGGATGCTACTGCATATATAATATTCCCTTTCAGATGACTGCAGTTCAAGAACCTTCATGGAAGATTATTTGCTTTAATTAACAAAACCACTACATAGGTAGCCATAGCATATCCTCAAAGAGAAACTTAAAATTCAGTTCAAGTCATTTGCTGAAAGTAGGTTAAGTAGAGGCTTTCCTGTAATTCAAATTTTTATAATAACTTGCCACAAGACCTTTTTTACAAGGAGAGACTGGCACCGGAAGGGCAAATTTTGAGAATGTGCAGAATCAAAGAGTAGCTGACATTGGAAGGCACCACTGGAGACTGGCAAATCCAGCTACCCTGCTCAAAGCAGGATGCTCAGGGCCATGGTCAGTCAGATTTTGAAACATCCTCATGTGCTTAGCAGGATGAGGCTTCAGGGTAAGGTCAGTGACTCATGTTCTAAAGTATTATTTTAAAACTTTGAGATGCTGGTGTGTCCCATAAAGATTCATCTATCAATTTCACTAGTGACACTTTACATTTATATCTTAACTGAACCTCTACGGCATCAGTTACTGATGATCTTTAGTGTAACTAGGAGCAAGTAACATCTTTTATCTTAGCATAAAAGAGCCATTACATATTTTTGGAGGAGTGACATACAGCTAAATGGGTTGAGTTTGTACAGACAACATCCTGATGAAAATCTCTATTCATCCTATTAAACTCTCCTTGGAAAAAATAATAAGCTTTTTAGAAAACAATAATAAATATATACATAAATTATTCCCTGTAAAATAGAAGAGCTTGACTTTTAACATTTCACAAAATAACCTTATCATGTCAGAATCAAGAAAGATCGAAAAATTTTCTCTTGTTCTATATATCTGTACATTACTTCAGTCTGAACAATGGGAAAGGCTTCAGTGCTTAAAAAAAAAACATTTCCTGGGGCTGCTGCAGCCCTGTAAAGCACCAAGTTTCAAGTTCCAGTGGGTTCTGATGAGCCGAGTCTGATATACTGAGTACCACTGGGGAAACCTCTGCAGATCACTGCAATGATCAGAGTGAGGTGCAGAATTTAGGGTTACCATAAAAAGCTGGATGCATACCTTAACTTGAAATATGATTTTATTTGCAGACATACAGCCCAGGAATACATTTTTTTATAGAGCCACAGATAAAATCAAGCCTGCTCAGTTTTGTCTGCCCCTACAGTCAGTGCTGTACTGAAGGCTTTGGCTGTAAATACCTTTGTGTAACTAGAGCGTGCAACCCAGATCTGACGTACACCACGCCAATCTGATTTCATATTGCATAAATGTCTGACAAGTATCATAAATAAATCAGAACACATTAATTGCTTTTCTAAGTCTCCTAAAATCTATGGAATTTATTCCTGAGTGAATTCTGTTCCTCTAGCCAGAAAGAAACAAACAGCAGCCAGGACTTCCCAGTAGCCATTTGCAGCTTCCCAAATCGCAAACATATATGAGATCTAATTAGGAGCCTACAAAACTTGTGCTTCATTGCGTAAATAATCTTTGGAAAACTTCGTATAAAACCTGCCAGCACTATGCACACTTCCAAAAAACTTACCTGGCGGAATGACAACATGGATTAACTCTTGAAAGGTCTTAAAAATACCTGGAAAGATTAAGCATTCAGGCTTGGGACCATGACAAGTACTACCAAAAACCAGGAGCATTTAAAATTCTGCAGCAAGAAATGCCAGGATATTAGTACACAGTGTGCACCTGTACATGCATGAAGAAATTCTATTTGACAGTATCATTTGTTAGCAATACACTTCACTGCCTCTTTCAGCTTTGCCACTCTTACACAAAGTTCTTTGGGGCATGGCCTCTCCTCACTACACTCGGGAGAAGCTGTCCACAAAAACTGGGCCTTTCCTGTGGAACGGCCATCTATCAGATGTGGTGGTGTGCTCTAATCCAATACTGGCACTGTGGGACTTACAGTGCTGAATTCATGCTCTTCATAAAGTACTTCTCATTAAATAACATCATTTCTTATAGTAATACAATGAAATAAGATATAGAAATCGAATACCATTCTTCTAAAATGTATTACCGTGCTGATACTGGTTTATAATTAAAATTTAATATCACTCAGTGTCTTGGCATTATTCATATTATCTTCCAATCTAGCAATCACAGGAAGATTTTACCATCCACCCAGACAGAGGATTTATAGCAGGCAGTGGAGAACATTTGTTTAAAATGTCTTTTAAAATATTTCAGATGTGGTTGTCCAACACAAAAGGCTTTATTTTCTTCTTTGTCTGTTTCTTGGTTCTTTCTAGATTAAGAAAACTTGGTCTTAGCTTTTAGAGACAACTCCATCTTAGTGCTCTCCCAGAATGGTTTCCTTCCAAATCACTAATATTCCTTCAGACTGAAAGTCAGTGGAAAGAAAAAATTCAGAACTTTCCTTCTCCTCTTTATAAAAACTCAGGTATCCAGTAAAATCTAAATTTTCAGTTCAGTGTAGTGATAATTCTTGGCATGTGTTTTTGGCATGAAATGTGCTCTTCATCTTCTTGAGATGCTTAAGCATTTTGTACTGAGTTTATTTCACCTCTATGGACTTCACAGTTCCGGCTTCTTCTTGTACCCTAATAAATTTTATCTTTTAACATATTTTTCTGTCACTCTGTAAAGAAATTTCACAATGCGGTCTCACAAGTGCCAAACACTTCCTTCAACCTGCCGGCTCTGCCGTGGTTCATACAGCCCAAGATGGTGTTGTCGTTCTCTGCTGCCAGGGCACACTGTAGGCTCGTGCCCAGCTTGCTGTCTGCCAGGACCCCCAGGTCTCTTCAGCAGAGACCAGGCAGCCCCAGCCTGCGGCATTGCTCCGGGCTCTTCCTTCCCAGCTGCAGGACTTCACCTGTGTTCTGGTTCTCCTGTGTGCCCTTGTGCTTCTCACCGGAAACCTGATGAGCCTGCTGTGACAGGTGACTGACAGAGGTACTGCAAAGGGCAGGCTCAGCAGGTGCCCCTGTGGTGCCCTTGTCATGGGCCTCTAAGTGAGTACACCCCACTAACCATGGCCTCTGAGCCTGTCCATCCAATCATTTCTCCACCAGTTCTCTAACAGCCTAACTCATGTAGAGCAATGCTGGGGGACAGTGTTGGAAGCCTTACCAGTTCTATTTAGCAATTGCTGTGTTTGGAAAAATACAGCATGGAGAGAAGTTTTTATGTTTCACAGTTAACTTCACAGTATGATCTTTTTACTCCACTATTTGCAATACTACCCTGTCTTTAGTGGTTTTGATAAACTGTAGACCTAATTTTGGTACCAGACCAGCTCTTCACCAGACTAACACCAGTAGCTGTCACAAGATCACTTAAGATTTATATCAATCTAAGTGAGATCAATGTCAAGCTCTAACACTTTCCCAGCTAGGTAACTCGGGTAAGCAACAGTTTATCATTGCTTTTTTCCAGGCTTTGGTGACAGGATTGTGCAATGTTTTATTTGTGGTGAAATTAAAATATTCTGATGAGATTTGGGGTTGGGTGTGTGTGCATTTTATTGAATTAAAAGTTGGGAGTAAGGTGCCAGAATGCTTTTGATATGACATGTGCAAATCAGACCAGATGACAGCTCTGATTGCTGAGCAGTCCTACGGCACTTGCCATTGTTCTTCTTGCTCTGTTTCCATATTGCCAGGGTAGTCAAACCCAATTGTTTCAATTAGCCCTTCAGAGTTAAGCCATGTCAGTGTCTTGAATAAATACAACGATCCCTAGAGCAATATGCAAAATGTCTCTTTTCACATCTCACAGCTTCTGTGCAGAGTTCTGCAGCACTGTAATTAAGTCTAAGTAGACTTACAGAGTTACACTAATGGTTATGTATAAGTACATGTCCCTCATAGCTATTTGTTCAAGGCATTCTTCATATCATTTAACTTGCTTCAATTATGCAGATTGTATTTTGCCTACTGATGTTTTTTCATGGTAATTTTGTAAAAGTAAACGTGACCTACAGGATTTTCAATATTGTTAACTTAAGATCTAAAGAGATTTGACATGCAACTTAGTTTCTTTCCATTACTTTTTAAACTCAACTGCTAGTACAATTACTCCCTGCACTTAAAACTTAATTCATTTGTACTTTAATTATACCAGAGTAGACATAGAAGATAGTGAGGAAGTAGATGAAGTTTAAGTAAACTTCTTTTATATGTATTTTGCTGTAACCTAAAAGTTTTGAAAGTAAAAGTTTTTGAATGGTCTTTATACAGAGAGAAATTCATTATTAGATTAAAGTGTATTTCTTGCCTTAGTCATACATACTATATTTTACAGACAATAGATTTATCAAATTGCCTGTCTTTGCTCCTCAGGAACTCTGCTTGTACAACATCAAGTTGTTAGAAGCAAGAAATGTTTAGCTGAAATTTGACAGGTTAGTTCAAAGGTATGTTTCTTGTCTGGTTTTACTCACTTAAAACAGTAGGTTTTTCCCCATTAGAAAAATCATCCAGCATGCATCTTGTAGATGTAAACAAGTCCTGAAAATAACACAGGCATTGCCCAAAACAACCCAGATTTACACGTGTAAATTCTCATCTTCAGCCCTGCTTCAGTGTTAGGAGTTTTTAACTTCCTTTGGGCCTGGGTTCCGCAAACCATCTAAACCAGTGAAAGCAACTCTGATAAATGTTATCAGCTTGTTACTTAGGGTACTCCTGGATTTAGGACTTTCTGAGGATGCAGAACACATAACCCATCTGTTGGCTGAGAAACAGCATCTGCAACACCTCACTGTGCCCTTAAGTGCCCACAGTGTCTGCAGCGAGAAGCAGTTCAGTGATACATTTTGATGTGTAAGATGCAACATATGTGAGCAGCATGTGATTTTCAAGAAGCTCACGGTGTATCTGGAAGCAGTGAGAATGTATGTCACTTATGAGGGCTTGGTAAGAGATTAAGGACTACACAGACCCCCAGCAAAACTCAGCAGCTCAACACCTACAGAGCTTCCAGACAGGAGGGGGCAAAAGATGCACCACAGAGAGAGAAAAAAGGCTGGCCAGTGCTCTGAGGCAGATCCGTCTAGACCTCCTCCAGGTGACACCCTCCCAAAAAGTCTGAAGGACGTTGAAACGCAAAAAAATCCTGAGGCTGAGATTCCAGAGGGAACAGACGGAGGGGTGACACCTAGACTTGCTGGACATTGCCTTAGTCTCTTAGGACCCACACCCTCTATATCACTGAAGTGGAGACTAAAAAAAGATACAGGTTACACAGACATTGATGTTCTACTAAAGAGAAGCTAAACACTCTTTAAAAAAATTCCGTCTGAAATGCCTAGTATATTNCACAGACATTGATGTTCTACTAAAGAGAAGCTAAACACTCTTTAAAAAATTCCATCTGAAATGCCTAGTATATATATATAGATGAGTAACCTAAAACAAGGGAAGAAGTTAAAATGAACTGAAATTAAGAAACGTAAGATGCATGGAAGAAATTGAAACAAATGGATAGTAAAATGAAAGATAGCAGAGGAAAAACAAAATACAAGAATTGAACTACAAGAAAATTAACTGGGACTTTTTTGGGGTATTCAGGTTGCTGTGTTTAGACTTCTGAGACAAACATTTACGTTCTTGAAGTAAACAGAGGCATAAAAGGCTTGTTGTCTTTTTGTGGCATTAGGACGTCCTTACAGAAGCATTAAGAAACATCATTTTGCTAAACTTATTTGACAACTACTAGAATGCACAACTTTGGATGACAGTTATGTAACTTCCCCAGGCTTACAGACAGCCAACAGTTTTCAAAGGATGCAAAGAAGTAAGCTTTTCATTTTATTTCAATCCTGTGTGTCAATCATCTATGAAATGTTTCATACCTTAAGGGGAATGGACACTAAAAAACTACCACCCTTGATGTGTTCTACTTTGTTTTGGTTTATTTACTGCCTTTGCTTTTAGTGCCTTACAGATGTTATTGTTCGTTTTGGTATTTTTAAAGCACTTTTTAAAATATTTGGCATGTGACTTCCCTGCAGTGAATAGGAGTAAGAAGCTGTCAGACTGATAGTCCTGCTTAGAGATTGCTCTTTCTCTGTGCTGTCATTGTATGTGAGATG
This sequence comes from Dasyornis broadbenti, assembly GCA_013397935.1. Classification (NCBI taxonomy): domain Eukaryota; kingdom Metazoa; phylum Chordata; class Aves; order Passeriformes; family Dasyornithidae; genus Dasyornis; species Dasyornis broadbenti. The sequence continues at coordinate 84,636 of VZRN01000794.1, read as the reverse complement.
TACAGCACCAGAAGAAAGCTACAGAAAAAAACCTCCTTAATGATGGAGCAAGTCCCTCTGTGCCATTGTTACTGTTGTTTGCTGTGCTACTGTGAAGCTCCATTGTACCGAGTACTGTGCAAATTCAGAACAGAAGTCTCTTCCTGCTACAGAGCCTATATGATGTCAATCATGAAATTAGCTTCACATCACACATCCTGGAAGAGCACAGGAAATAATTTAGCAGATGTGGAAGAAAGCTGAAAGTTTGCCTTGCTGTTCAGCATTAGCTGCACGTCAGGCAAAGTCCATGTTTTTTAATGTAAATGCCAGGCCAGAGGCTGAGTGTACAGAAGTCCTGCTGCAGCCTTCCCTCAGTGACCAACAGATCTCTCCAGGCAGCAAGGCAGGCAACAATCAATGGGAAAGCTGAATTACCTGCCGTTGTACAGCTCTAATGACTGAGACACCCACAATACATGCATGTGTCCATCTTTGTTCACTAGCACAGAGTTGGTAGCATAGACTCGATTCTTCTCATCTGATGTAGTTTATGGTTCTGGAGACAGTACTGCTGGAACTGACCTCAGGAGCTCATGTCAGACATCCCCCTGCCGAAAGGTCGGATCAACAATTCCTGAAGCAATTTCTGATGATCGGTTCTACTGGCTCAGAAAATACAACAAGCAGCAGATGAATGACATCCCCAAAATCCTGCGTTGGCATTTATTCATTCCAGTCATTAGCAAGTTTTCCTGACTTCTAATCCCATGTCTCACCTGCTAAACCTGTTTTATTATATCCCAGTATCTGCAGAGTTGGAGAAGATAGACTTTTTCTTTGCAGTAATCACACAGAGAGATGAAAACTAATTTCATGTCTCCCCTCCATTTTCTCCTTCTCTAGCTAAAGCCCTGTTCCTCAGCTCTGTTGCCACAGGTCAGGTTTTTGATACCCTTGGTAGTTCTTGCTGCTGTCACCCGCACAGAGACACTTGCCTGTTTCTTGACGACAGGATATTGTTGACTCACATTCAGTTTGTGAGCCATTTAACATCTTCAGATCAATGCAATAACAGATATTTGTCCTATTAATTATTTTGATTTAAGGTCTGAAACTTGTTTGAGTGTGTCCTATTACAGGATATCACATCTTTTTCACCTATTTTGCAAGTTTTCAGTTTTTCTTCGCACATTTCCTCCATTCCTCTGTTATGTGTTATGTTATTCCTTCATGTCACAGCCCTGTGCAGGGAGTGGTGACATTCATCCCTTTTGTGTTAGCACTCAAATCCATTATTACAGGACTTTAATTCACACTTATCAGAGGAGAGTCTACAAAGAGCACCAGAGCCCAGCACCCCTTCTCTCCCCACAGGCTCTCCTAGGGATCCCTGTTCTGGAGCAGCAGCAGCAGCTGCCTCAGTGAAGGTGTCCTATGGAACATAACAGGAATGCTGCAGACAGTGATTTATAACAAATTTTTGTTACTTAGGGTACTCCTGGATTTAGGACTTTCTGAGGATGCAGAACACATAACCGTAGAGAAGGGATTTACAATACGAATTGGGGTACAGACTTCAGTCTCTCTAAAGCAATAGAGTGTAATTCTGAAGAGGTCTGAAAGGTGAGGTCTCAACAGAAATGCATTAAAAACTTGTCTTTGGCAGGAAAGCCAGGGATAGACATGCCTGACCAGAGAACATTGAACCAGAATAGGCACAAAAAGGTCCTGCAGACTGGCCTGACTCCCTTGATAATCAATTATTATGTGGACTTCAGTGTCTTTCTAAGTGGATCTTTTTAATTTGAGAAACCAGTTTAAGTAACAAAAATATTAGCACGTTTACTGCTGCTCTTTATGGTGTAATAGTCACTTTGAGACTTATGAAAATTAGTCTTTTAGGAGTTTTACAGAGCTGGGAAGCTGAAAAGGTCAAGTTGCATGGCTCTGAACTTGCCCCTTTTAATGGTTTGCTGCTGAAATACTGTGACTTTTGGTAAGAACCTAGTCCTGTATAAAACCCACAAAGCTAAGAACACTTGATCATTCCTTCGGAATTAATTAATTTCCCAGAAACCAACTAATGCATTTTAGAAATAGCTGCAGGCAAGTGTTAATAAGAGATTCATCTTTCATGCCTTTGAGAAATTTTCAGACAAAATGAAGATAGGTTCAACTTCCCTTTGAGTTCCAAATATGTGTAAGATAACTAGTTTACATATTAACTTTTGTGATGCGACATAAATCAAAATGGAAACAACTTTTGCCCAGAGCACAAAAAGAATACCTTATGGTTAAGCCATTTAACACCAGTAGAAAGATAAAGTTTCAGTAACAAAGGTAATAATAATTCTAGTAACTGTCTCTTTAGGTGAGATTTTCAGAGAATATTCAAACTTGCGTCTCTATCTGAGACCTGCTCTGATCTCAGAAGTTTAGAGGATAGTCCTTGGCATGGTCACTTTTGATCAGTTTATAGCAATGAGAGAGTCCTGGTCTCATTAAATTAATTTATGAAACACTTCATTTCCATGGACGGAGAAAGAGGTCACTTCTTAGAAGGCTGACAGCTTGTGCTTAGAGTGAAAATCAGGAGTGTTAACTGGTAACCCCAGCTCTTATAAAAACACCATTCTTAACCATCAAGAAAAAAAGTTTCTTCCCTAACCTGCCAAGTATAGGTGTGGTGCAAAATGCACAATGTTTGTGCGATGACATACTGTGAAACCTGTTCTGTGCACGAAGTGTTCTTTCCACAACACTGGGGCACTGAAATCCCCCACCACCAGTTCTTGCATCATAACTAATAACGCTTGGGCATTTTATGAAATACCTGAAGCTTCAGCGCACGTCAGTCAGTGACTGAGTGTGGGAGATGGTGATAAAGTTGTCAAGCAAAATGGCTGCCTTTGCCTTAGGACTATTTTGTATATGTGCATGGGACACTATATATTATGAACACCAGCACTGCATCCTAAGCTTTAGCAATCATATTTCTCATTACTCTTGTCTCTTTAGAAGGCTCGTCTCACTGCAGGGAAATAAACATTTGTATTCAGTCTCCTCCAGAAATAAGATCTCACAAACATCACAATGATGCAGGTGTTTAAGATGCTGACATAACATGGTTAAAAAAAAAAAAAGTTAAGATGATTTATCCATCAGAAGCAATAAACGCAACTTCCTTCATTAGTGCAAGGCTTTGAATGCAACTCTCATGCTGCTGCTTGCTTTCAGTAGTTTCTATTCTGTGATTAATTGTTTACATGACGTTCAGTGTTAAGCACTAGATAACACATTATTCTTAGTGTTATGACAATATTCCCTGTTGACATCTTTTAGCTGTCTACACTTCTTGCAGCAGACTTGGCAAACATTTCTTGAATATCTAATATTTGCTTACTCTTTCTGAGTACACATTCCGAGTACAACGTTAAAAATTTAGTTGGGTGAGATCTGTAGATTCCATTTCTGTAGCACACTTGCTAAGGCTTCTTGCAGAGCCTTGCATTATTAATTTCTGATTAATTTTACCCTCTGGCTGTACACATTTGATGGAAATCCCTGTACAAATACCTCAGGCAAAATGCTGTATTTACGGTATTTTCCAGGCACATTTATCTGAATTGACAACAATCAAAAGAAAGCTATTGCAATGTATGCATTTGTCAGTGAAGTACTAAAACATCCTTAAAA
>VZRN01000794.1:45003-73810 GCA_013397935.1 Dasyornis broadbenti | reverse complement strand
CCCCGGGCAGGGGAAGAAGATCTGGGTGATGAACTGACCTAACCCTCCCCCCATGCCTTGTTCCCTTGTGCAGCTGCTGGGAAGGAGGGAGGGGGGTGAGCGGAGAAACGGTGGCCTTGAAGGGTTTATTTTACCTCTCATTTACTCCTCTGACTCTGTTAGTAATAAATTAGATCACTTTGCAACCTAAGTTAGTCCTGTTTTGCCAATTTGAGTGCATCTTCTCCCAGGTTTCCTTATCTCAACTCATGAGCCCTGGGTGTGGGTGTGTTAATTTGGGGGTACCTGGCATTTGGCCAGGCTCAAACCACGACAGCAGGGCTTCTTACCTGCTTGGAATTGTTAGTCTGCAGCTGGTGGAGTAGCAATGCCACCATTAGATCATTTGCAAAAATCTTTTGCAAAGAAAAGCACTCCCTTTTCTTACTAGCATGTAATTCCTAAGAATCCAGTTTCATTTTATCAAGCCAGATACATATAAGGGGAAGTGTGAACTGTTCTAAACTCGACTTTTTAAATGACTTTTTACTCAATTTTCTTTCCAATATTCTGAGCTTATTTAAATGGAGTAGCTTATTAAACTGCTTAGGATAGAAATAACATTAAGATGATATAAAGGTGAAATATAAGATGATAATCCACTCTAAGTAAGCTGTTGCGAGTCATTTAAACTAGGTGATGTTTTACTTTTTTAATTAATTCAAAAAATATTACTTTTACAGCGCTAAGTTTTCACTGCAAGTCAAAATGATGGTGCACTAGAACAGGAATGTGTTTAATAATCAGAGCTAAGGCTGAAATCTGCCATCCTCACTGAGGCAAAACAGCTTGTACACCCAAGAAGCAACGTCTTCCTGTGGAAACAAGCATAGCAATTTGGGCTGAAACTGATTTTTAATCTACATATGGGAAATAGTATGTGAAAATTACTTAAATAACCAGGAGGGCCACAGGATTGAACTAAATTATTTCAAGAATATTTTAATAGGCCTACTTCACTCACCCACAGAACAGATTTCTATTTCTGCCTCAAACGACAGTGATAATTTCATGGCACTTTGAAAACAAAAGGTTACAGTACAGTTTTCACTTTCCCAGTTACAAATATTAATGTTGGTACCAGAAAGTCATGGGCTTAGAAAGGGCTGTTGCTTGGGGGACAGCATTTTGAAACAGTTCATGCACTTTTACCTTCCAGAGTTGCAACTGAAATTTATATTCCCAGTTTCATTCTCCACAGACAAGAACAAATACCTTCCTGGAAAATGAATGGAGACTTGTTACAGGGTGTATTTAAAATCGATAAAGGAAGAAAGATCTAGGCTGTTCCTCTAAGGATTTGGCCATGACACAAGTCAGGTGTGAACTTAGACCTGTTTGTCTCCAGCTGGGTGGAGTCCAGGAGACAGGGAACTGAGATCCAACTATGGAAGTTGCTTTTCTCCAGTGGGTTCACAGGCCTCCAAGTTGTTCTAATGCTGACTTTAAAAAAATGCATTAAAAATCAGGATGTTTTACAATGGCTGAAAGGTGCTGTGCATATTTTCTGCTCTCTGATCACCTGTTTGAATGCCTGATGTAGAGCCATGGGTACTTACATGCATCCATCACTGTGAACATCCCTACTGGAAGTGGATCAATAGAAACCCCTGTTCACAGCCACAGTCAGTAAGGTAACAGAAAGGGAGAAGTGCTTAAGGGCATTCTGCATGGAAATAAAGACATGATCCAACAAGGACCTTGTTTGTGGTGAACAGGTTGTTCATCCTTCCCCATTGGACTTATTCAGTCTGGCAAGGAAATGTTGTGCTCTGTATGATGTGCTGTAAGAACCAGGTTTAAGAAATATCCAAGCTTAAACAAACATGGTTACCATTAGCTTTAGACTGAGAAATAACAATTCGACCTTCTCTAGATTCCCTAGAGCAAATACTGACAAAACTGAGACTTGTCACACTATTCCTCCAAACTGAGCTAGGCAAAAAATACTGAGCAGATTTTAAAGCAAATACTGAAAATTGATTGCAAATGGATTGCAAATATCTCTAACTCAACACCTGAAGCTGTAGCAGGATATACCCAATTCCAACAGCCAACATCTGTTCCCCTGTAGCAGATCACTCTATATGCAGAATATGCAAGATGGCAAACACAGCAACAGTGAAAGTCAGAGGCTTATTTGGACCAAAAAAGACTAATTCATGTTGCAGCAACTTTCTTTTGCACTCACACATGCCATAAACCACCTTTCCACCTTTCTAGAAATAACTATGAGTGCACAAATAATCTGAGGGGTTCGCAACTACTGTAATAATAAACATTAGGTGATATTTTCCAGGATTATGCCATGATTTTTACTTTTTGACTAAATTGTTTCTCCATCATCTGTTTTTAAATGATCCTCACAGGTAACTGGTTTACTGACACCCCCCACAGTTTGTAAAACTTGTTATTTTTAAAAGGTTTTTATCTTAATTACTTTTTTAAAGTAGGTGATAGTTATCCACAAAAATGAAGGCTGATAATCTCCATCAGACATCTAGCAAAAGTTTAATAACAAAATGTGACAACTAGCTATAGGTAATGTTTGATGTCAGTATTAACCACCTAAGTGCAAAAAAAACTTCCGACATGCTTGTAGTCGGTGATGCACCAAGACCCACATAAACAACTGCCAGGGCTCAGAGAATGTTTTTGTTCATAATAACCTGCTAAATAAGCCCTCAAAGTGGTGGGCAGATCAAATGTAATGAACAAATATATTTTGTGACTCCTTGTGAGACATGTTAGTTTGTGAGCACTCACAGATTCACAGCAGCAGCTACTGAAACTCCCCACATCCAAACAACACTGGGCGCAGGGAAAGCTCTGAGAAGCACTCGATTTGTCCCTCACCGGAGACAAACAAGCAGTGATTCTGTGTGGCTTTGAGAGCCTACAGCACACTAAATACAGAAAATAACACACTGTGTCCTGGAAGTTGGGAGATGAAAAGAAATACATTTGGTTATCTGTCACCTTGACAGGACAACATTTCTCTCCCCCATATATTTTGCAGTATTTTATCTGGTCTTTTTTAAATTCCTGAAGATTGGTACTTCCATGCCTTTCAAAGGTTTCCTCAGCATATTTCATTGCAGATGCCAGGTGATGTTCAGCTTAAATGTACACTTCTTTACCTCAGCCGTTTTCTGCTACAACTCATGGCAGAAAAACATTTGTTTCAGCTCTGTGCCACTGTCATTGGGGATGTTTGTATTGATGCAGGGGATGGATTATGGCATCTTGAAGACATTTGTAGTTGTGTGGCAAGTACCCAGCTTTTTGGGGGGAACTGCTCATCTTCAGAGGGTGCAGCATCCTGAGGGAAACTCTCACCCCTCTATAGCCACTCAGTGACTTCTTGCTATAGAAAGCAGCATGCTGAGTAAGCCTGGGGAGGAAAATCTGTCAAAGCTTTCTCCTAATTTTCATGCCTTGCACACTAAATTGCCATTTTTTTTTTTTTATAGTAACACAAGGCTCATATAATTGCTATTCTACAGAACTCAGCACGGCCCTGATGGACACAGTTCCATGAAGGTTGCAAGACAGCAGTTTGTACTTTTAGTACAGAAGCAGAATAAAGAGAAACACATCATGCATGATCTGAAAACACAAGCAGCTGCTTGCTTATACCAAGATCTGGCTCTTTTTAAGTCAATAAATCATATATTAATTTTGGGGGGTTGTCATGTTTTTTCTTGTTTGAAAATTAAGCATTAATAAAAAGTAAACAAAAGTGCTCATATATGCATAGCCTTGAGAAAAGCTTTGAACAGTATTAAGTCCTATCCTGCAAACACTATCTTACGTGATTCCTGCTCCTGGTTTCCTCTAAGTCAAGGACAAATAGCATGATTTGACTTCAGCCATCCTCACCTGGCCTGAACTCTAAATACATCCTTAGATTCACTCTAACTCTATGATGAAATTGGGCATATTAAGCCTAACAGAACTTAATAACTTAAGCTTTACCCTGTACTTAGCATTTTGCTTCCTGCAGCCCTACAGGGTTCGAAAGCCCTCAGCAAGACTTCCAGAATGAAACAATAGGGAGCTACCTTCTACTCTAGCCAAATCCCATGTGTCACTGATAGGAATGGAGGCAGTTGAAATCATCAATAACCTTTCCATACAGACAAAGTCTTATTAACCCATATAATTCAAGCCAGTACTCACTTTATCGTGTGTCCACTTAGTGCATTTTGCTGAAACAGGTTTTTTTGTGGCAGTGCTTTATGCTATCAGCTTCACTTTCATCCTATTGCCTCTTACTAGACAGGTACAGAAAGAGCTGGTCCTGTGTAGCCTTCACAGTCGGGCTGTTTCTCAGCACTAAGTGCCACCTCGTTATATGTATGAGGACTCTCGGAGCCTCAGTGCCAAAGGTCAGGAAGCAGACAAAGTCAATATGTAACAATCCTGCTGTGTCAGTATTGGATTTCTCTGATATATTTCTGTTTGGAATTCAAGTCAAGACAGGAGCACCGATTCATGCTTTTCTTACAGTTCTGCTAAATTCCTGTCATGCATTACATCACTAAACCTGCTGAACTCTCAGGTGCAGTTGCATTGAAAGACTGCAGAAAATTCACCCATTAATAAGAACCTTGCCATGACCTGGTGTCCTCCATAGATGAGAGGAATCTGTCTCCCCATTCTTCACTGCCTTTAAAAGCCCACCACTATTTATTCTTTACTTTACTGCACAAGCCTTTTTTTTAACCTCTGGCCAACTACACAGGTGAATACTTCGCACATCCAAGTGACAGTCAAGAACTAGATCCTACTGCTTACTTGTTTCATACATCACTTGTGTGATTTACTTAGCCTTACAGAATAGCCTTTCTAGCTGAGTGAAGGTAGCAGGAGAGGACTCTGCTAATGAAGCCTTTGTTCCGGTCCTGAAGCAAAGCAGAACATACCAAGGAAGTGGCGGGTGGTAGAGAAATATGGTGCAGAAAACCCTGAGTAGTGTGACATGAGCCAGGGAGTTCATTTGAGCCGAGTGCAGCAGCATCAACTCAGCATGAGAGCACCTGAATGCAAGAGGACAACCTTGAATCCTTTCTGGCTCCACATTTGTCCACTTGCAGTAAACAAACATAAGGGAGTTCAGGGGCTGAGCCTTAGCCAGCCTGAGGCCAGGTGGTGCTGCAGCATCGGTAGAGGCTATTGTGGTTAGAGAGGGGCCACCTCTCCTGGCTTCCCTTCAGCACAGCATCTCTCCACTCAAGGAGCAGCAGACACCATCACTCATAGCCAGGACAGCTGCTGCAGTGCCAGGTTAGCAAAGCATATGCCCATTTCTGCTATGCCTGTGAATGAAATGAAGATGATCACTACATATGCATTTGCCTAGAGTTCAAAGTTGGAGTAAGAGATGCCACTATTATTTGCTAAATGGAAAGCTGTGACTTTCTATTATCTTAATATGCCTGACACATGTTTCACTTCTCTGGCCCCTAAGGGACACAGAAATTGCACACAAGAACACGAAAAAAAGCCAAGCAAATATATGTCGTGATGACTTGATGTTGCCTTTTGCCTAAAGCAACCTGACATAATTAGCCATCTCACAAGTAAAACCTTTATGTTTTACTCTTTTACCAATTTAAAATAAAAACTGTACATTAGCATGGGTAGCTTGTCATTTTAATACACTTTGATGTTTGCAAGCTTTGAAATATCATGTTCAAATTTGTATGCAAATTTGTGTTTCCAATTACATACTCATTAGTTTTTCTGGAACTTCTTCCTAATAGACACAAAATGTTTATAGCTTCCTCTGTTGTTTTCCTGAATTGCTTTAGAATGAAACCCAGTATATAAAAGACAAATGAAGAAATCCATTAACACTCAGTAACTTTCTTAATCATCACATTTAATTTCTAAGGATGTCATAATTTGTCATTTCAAAAAAGTTCAAGTGTCTGTGCAAACCCCATCTGATAGCCCATTAAAAATCACAGGCAAATGGTTTGTGTCTATAGCACTGTCAGCCTCCAGAAACACCCACCTCCCTTACCTACTCACCTAAAAACCCAGTTGCCTTTATCACTTTAATGAATGTTTTGGTGCATATGAAATACTAGTTCATATCCTTAGAAGGAGTGAAATCTATTGTCTAGATTTCAGTGGAACAAAACAAATTTACAGCAATTATGAATCTAATTTTTTGTTTAGTTATCCACCTCCATTAAAAACATGAGTAACATTCTGAACTCAACAGCCACACTGTTAAAAATAAATACACAAACCCCCACAGCCAGAAAGTTCAACTTTTTGATGAAACCTGAAGCTCATTAGTACATAAAATGCACAACACGTAGTATGAGAGGAAAGAAGAGATGGAAGGGAGCATTAGGTCATCTGGTACCTGTCACCACCCTGCCCAGGAGTGATGGCATGGAAATGCTCCCAGACAGATGCTGGTCTAACCTGTTCCCACAGATATCCCTTCCTGGAGACTTTACAATTCCCCCAAGCTATCTGTCACTAACAGATTTTTCCTAATGTCTACTTATAAACATTATTTCCCTACATGATATGTCAGAGCCTGAATGTGCTAAACATAACAGAGGAAATCCCCAACTGATAATGTGGCACTGTCCTGATCAAGAGGAAAAAAATTGGAAGGCAGCCACTGTAAATAATGAACAATTAATACTGAAACTGTGCTGTACCTGTATATGCAGCAGGAACTTGGCAATACAAGCCCGAGAGGCATCGTTTTCCCTGGTTCTGCATTCAAAGTGAACACGGTCCCGCTAGGCTCCATAGAAATGCCCACTTTCGCAGCCTTTCTTCCTCCCTCTACATTTTGGATAAAACTCGCAATCATTAAAAAGGCAAAGAAACAACAAAGATTGAGGCCAACTCCATCAAAATAAAAGCTGGCCAAGTTTCATATCTATTACGTGCTTTTGATTTCACAGAAGCAAACGTAACAGAGGTTCCTATGTCACTATTCATGTTTGCAGGCTTGAGTGCAAAACAAGCTCTTCAGTATTAATAAACCTACAACAATATGTTATGGGAGTTTTAATGACTTTAAATTAACGCAGATCTTCTTAATTAAACTTTTTTCATTAAGAAGCAAATCTGTGCATGAACCAGATCAATTTATTGCAGCATGCCAGCAGCATACAAGTCGGGTATTATAGAAACACTAGCAATGCAGCTCTGCATCTTGCTCCAACAGAGCTGCTTCTCTTCCTACAGGCACACTACAGGAATTCCAGTTCACAGAGTGGGAGTAACGCAGAAAATATTTGTAGCAGTCTCTCACAGTTTGACGTTCGAAATGTAACAGGCTCAGCAGAAATCTAAGAGTTAATTTTAAAGGCCTTTAAAAAAAGGATACTGGAAATTTTTCCTTTGCTTTACAGCAGTATCTTAGCTATAAAACAAAGGAAAAAGTAATTACCTAGAAGAGTGGGAGCACAGTGACAGTCCATAGGATTACGTTCTAAAATCATGAACAGAAATATTTATTAGTGGTAACTTTAATAAGGAAGATATAAAATTATTTAAATTCTTTCTCGATTCTTCAACGGTAGCGTCTTTTCTTCTCTTCTCTTCTCCATATTGCTTTAGGGCTGGGAGATGAGGCAGCTTGTACGTCCCAGTACCTCTGCCTGGAGTCGGCTCTCAGGGGAGCAGTTTGGACAGGCAGAGGAAGGATGCTCTGAATTCACTGTACATACAGACAAATGCCTGCATAGCAAAACCATTCCTGGAGCTGGTTCAAACATGCCGACTTCTCTTGGCCTGGAGCAGAGGCTGGGAGATAGCCCTCCCCCAGTCCATGCTACCCGATTCTTTCTTTTATTTCAGCCAGAATTTCTCACCAACTAAAGCTCCTTCTTAAAACAGGAAATAAATATAACTTGTCATATCAAAGATGTCTTGATATCTGAAGGCACAATCCAAGTAATTTTGATGTTGGAATAATATCCATGCCAGCCTTCTACCAGAGTTATAGAGCCAATTATTTTATTAGAAGATATATGCTTGCTACTAATAATAGTCTGATTTCTTTACTGGAAATATGAGCCAAATGATCACGCAGATTACAGTTTGTGCCAACAGCATTTTATATTGCAACTTCCTCAAAAATTGGCCTTGGAAATGGAAAGGTCATTTAAAAAGTAGGCAGAGCATTCTGGAGCTTGGAGTGCTTCCACACATCCTGGGCAACTACGAGCAAACAATTTTGGACACGGTCCTCCAAGGCTGTCTGCACCTCAAGATTCAAAGTCCTGCTTTTGAAAATCCAGTCAAGTTCTCATCTGCAACTTTATGTACCAAATCATATTCAAGCTAAATGAAAGGAGACCTCAGCATCAAAGCAAATTTTTAAGCTATTCATCAGATCATCTAACAGAGAGATTTCTTGGAGAAAAGAAGGAACTGTTGTGTGTGATTATAGTAACACAGGATACATAGAGACACCCACAGGGCAGACAGGTGGCAAATATTAAGTCAGAAGGAAGGGAAGACCCTTGAATAAATTTTCATTTAAAAAAAAAGATTTGTGGACCAATGTAAATACACAACCAAAAAAGAAGAGGGGTGCGTTCTGTAATAATGATGATGCTAATTGTTCAACGGTACAGCAAGCAACAAATGCTAAGTTTAAATTCAAATTCACTGGTCACCCCCAGTGATTTTCAAAAATTTGCAAATCTTAGAATTGTGCAATACCTTTTCCACACTCCTTCTCAAAAGAAGACAATTTACAAATAATTCATTTTTAGGATAAATGGAGAATGTTAGACGCCTACCATCTCAGGGGGCAAATCTGACAGGTTGTCAAGTGCTTTAAGTTCATCACATGAATGATGAATAACCTGTCCACAGTTATCAAGAAGTGGAGCAATACACCTCAAGAAATTAGGTTAGAGCTGTCTTGACTAGTAGCACAATTATGACAGCAACAGGACTACTCACAGATAGAACAGCCTCTCCTGTCAGGGTATGCCCTCTGTGATCATCAAGAATTTCATCAGGGATTCTTTTGGAGAGGAAGCAACTGCAGTGGGTGGGTTATTTGAGAAAAACAGGGCTCTAAAATATCTGCTCTGAGTTTATTCTTATTATAAAAGCAAAGTTTTATGGGTTGGTGCACACAGAGAGGATTTTTCTGATTATATCCTAGTCACAGGCTTGAAGAGACAATCCCAGCTCTCACAGTCTCTCCTCATCTGATCAATGTTCCAATCTCTTTATCATCTCTGTACCCCTTTGTTGAATTCTCTCCAGGCTGCTGCTGAGCCTCTTGTATTGGGGAGCTCAGCAGGATGCAGCACTCCAGATCTGAGCTCGCCAAGGCTGAGGAGAGGGAAGGATCCCCTCCCTCAGCCGGGTGGCTGCTCTCTTCCTAATGCAGCCCAGGAGGATGTTTGGCCTCTTCATTGCAAGGGCCCATTGCTGGTTCAAGGCCAACTTCATGTCCATCACAACCCACAGGTCCTTTTCTGCAAACCCATTTCCCAGACATTTTGCCTTTGCTGAACTTCAGAAGGTTTATGTCAGGTAAAACTCCACCCCATTCTACACAAACAGGTAACTGAGGAGCAAAACACCAATGTGGCACTTGTGGTAGAGATGGCATGTCAGAATTCACTGGCATCTCTTAGGCCAGAAAGAAACAGAGGAAATAAATCACCACTTCAAAGCAGCAGCCACAAGGGATTAAAATTGTGAGTGCCAAAAGGGCACCTATCTTTCTGGTAGGTCTGAGTTGACATTGTCTGATTTTCTCATCTTGGAGTTATTTGCTAACTTTATGCTTATTCTGCTAAATGAAGCAAGTTCATCTGTTCACTACTGATTAACGCAGAGAAAATCCAAAGGCTTATTCCTGCAATATTATCCAATATGTACATGGTTCAGATGAGACCATGTTTTGACAGTGCAGTATACATATATTTCTTCCCTACTGAAAAGAAATTGGTCAGTAGAGTTAAAATAGCACCTGGCTGCATGATCTGTCCCACAGGACAGTATTATTCAGAATTCTCTGTTACACCTTTTAGCTCTAAACACACCCAGGGCATCCAAAACAGTGGGCCAGGTCTAGGAGAAGGGAATATTCAACCAAGATCTGAGTCACATCCCCCACCAAGAACTCCACACACTCCTTTTCTCACTCATGCATAGGTGTTATATCATCATAACCTTCTAGAAGATTGATTTATCTGTCCTGCTGGAAGTTGCTTACTTGTCAGGATCTTGGCAGATAATCTGCTACTAACCTTGTCTGAAAAGTTATGGTGTCATTCACACACTGAGCTACATTTTTTTATACTAAATGATAAAGGGAGGTACATCCTTCCTGCTGCAGATATGAGTGATACACTTATCCATAAAACCGGACAAAAGAATTCTAACAAAGGAATAATACTGTCAAACCTTCATCAAAACATCAACCTCAAGGTCAAACCTTCTCTGAAAATTGCCTAACAACATTTATCGTGTCTCTTCTCCTAAGTGCCTTTAACTGGTTCACAGTGATTTGAGACTTCTTCCCGAAAGTCAGGGAGTTCTCCCAGTTGAATCTCAAACTCCTCCTCTGAGCATGCTGTGGTTTTCCTTTGGCTTTTGCTGTTGTAGGAATGGCATGATGACAGAATGAGTGAGTGAATCCTACTGCAATGAGGTTACTAGAGCTATTTCCCTATGCCTGATTGGTCTTTTCTCTTAGTTCCATTAAGGGCATTTCTCTCTCTTTGTAAATTTTCTGCCAGACTACAGCTTCTCCTGGATGTTGGCAGATATCCACAGCCACTCCTGCTTTCCGCAGCACTGATTTATGAAGCCCTTATTGGGATAGACTTAATCTATCACAGGAATTGTTTTTTCCTCTCAGAACCCAGTACAGCAGATGTGATAAAGCACCTGTATAATAGGCTTTCCACGCTGCTGCTGCCCGAGGATGTGGTTTACCACACTAGGTGTGAATTATGGCTTACATTCGGAGCTTAAGTAAGCCTGGGCAGGGAGAATGAATTACAAAAGCAAATTGTGGAGATGACAAACACATGGAATACAGTGGCTCAAACTCTTGCTGAAAAGAAATTAATTGTTTTCTGACAGCAGAAAGCAGAAGATAAAGCTTGTGTTAGACTGTCCAAAGCGAATAATCCAGTACAGTTGAACAATGAGGCAGAGACCAGATGCCTTTTCGAAAAGACTGGCTTGTACTTATAGTTTCCTTTCCTACCTTGTCAGGTAAGTCTGGGAATAGTTGCTTCTGGCTTTTTCCAGCTGCATTCCTCTAGTTAGTCTCCAAGCCACTTTGCCCATGAGAAACTATCAAAACTTGCTTGTGTGAAAATCCAAGGACAAAATCTGACCCTGCATTAGACATTGCATTGTTTGGCCAGAGACTAAATGTGTGCCACTTGAAATATTTTTATCCAAAATACTTTAGTATTGCAAGATTCAGCAGAAAACTACTTCTTCTTTCAATATTCAATTGCCTACTTAATTTTAACATCAATAAATGGTTTGCACATTGTTTCTATCAATTTGCCTTCAAGCTGTACTCTTGGTAAGCAGAGCTTTTATTCAGGAAGATGTGTCTCTTTGTCTCATGTGAAAAGACAGAGACACAAGAGAAGTTAATCTGTTGATAGTTCAACAGATTAATTAACCTGAAGTACTCAATCATTGACAAATAACACTTCTCTATTAAGTCCAGCTTTTAGTACAGAACAGGAGATCCAGAGCAATCTTTCAACAGTAACATATTAAATACCATAATTGGTTTATCATGTTTCCAGTTATACAATTTATAAATAAGATGGCATGCATGACAGATTAATTTGCAAATCTGCCTCCAAAGAAGAACTTTTTTGAAAAGATGCAAAATACACTTGAGAATGGCTCTTCTCCCTACCAAGAGAAAACTGTAGAGTTTTGGAGTTAAAGCAGCATTACTGTGTGTTTGAGAGCTTTCAGTCAGCCACAAAGAAATTAAAATCAAGATCTAACCATTTGAAAAGTGTCAGTGAGGAATGGGAAACAAACTGCTGCCAATTGATCTGAAATGACACATCACAATGAATCCATTCCAGACTTTGCGGGGGGAGAAAGAAGTTTTGCATTTACTACCTAACTCCTACACCTTTGGCCCTGTATCAATTCAGGCAATAGTAACAACTTTCATTCACTGAAAAGAACACCATCGATATCAACTTCCTCCTGTAATCCTTCATCCATTCAACTTAACTCTTACGGAATAAGATCCAGCAGTTTTGAAGTCAAATATAGCCTGAAAAAGGCACCTTTTGCCATTTTATGCAATGTATTTAGCATCTCTATCTGTAATGATTTCACTGAAAACTCAAGACTCTGCAGAAGATTTCCTATTTATTACAACCCTCTCATTAAGATTATATAAATTGATACAAAACTGTGTCATCTTTTCTGTGTGGCCCAAAGCACATGAAAATGTGATAAGAGCAGTAAGGAAACACTGTATCTTTGGTCTGCTGTAAAGAAACAACCAGAGGGAGGTGGATTTGGTAGCTAAAAGCCCAGGGCAAAGTCAGATCCATTAACAGCTTCAGTTCATTTCTTTGGAAGGAACATAATTGACTTGAATGTGATTCAAATATATCTGATCTTTTTCTTACCCGTTTAAAAAAAACAGATGAGCTTAATTGGTGACTTACACATGATTTCACAGCTTATCACACTCAAGGGATAACAGGATTTAACAAAGCTTAAAACCTCAACTTAACTCAGCTAATTGGTTTTCCAAATACATGCATTATTTTTAAGAATCTGCTGCTAAGACAAGTAGTTTTAGAACAAGTCTTCAGAAGTACCAAAGTGAGTGTCTAAACATGACACCCCTGGTGGTGGATCCTTTCCTGGTTTTATTTTGGAATACCCTGAACTTCATTTGATGTGTTTTGCAGTCCTGCTATTGCTCAGTGTTTTGGCATGGTTGAGCACAGGACACATAGCAATGATGTATGTTCTAGCTGGTTCTTTCTTGAGATAGGACTCTGTTTCCCTCCACTGACAGATCTTTAAATCAATACAGGACTTTTCCATCAAGATAGAAGAGAAAGCACATGAAAATCTGCTAGCATCTGTGCTAGACTATACAGATTTATCAAAAGAAATACAGTGTGCCAGCAAGGAAAGAGGAGAAGAAAGTAGCATTAAAAAACCCCTAAAAAACCAATACATCATTCTTTGTATTTTTAACCCATTTCTGCAAGGACCACAGGAAACCTCCATTATTCTTCACAAATAGAATTTATTATTTTCATTTGGTTATGATAGTTTTTTTGCTCAGAGGATTTAAAGGAATTTAGGAATCTGCCATCAGCTCACTGAAAACACACAGAAAGGTAGGCAATGCCTTTCAAAATAAAAACTCCATCTGACTACCCACACCTTTGAAGTTGTTCTTCTGCCCAAGGTGTTCAAAGCTCTCGGTAGTGGAGAAAAGGATTTATTGGTAGGAAGGTCTGTGTATCTTCCTAATACAAGATCATTAGAATAAATGAAAACCTGACCTTTGAGACAGAGAACGAAAACTTTGGCTCTTTGGGGAAACAAAGGGAATCCTGGCTTAGCCAGAGATGAGAGTGTTTGTAATCAATTAGGCCTGACAGACCTGAAAGGAAAATGCAAAGACTGAGGCTTAGATGAAGGTACGTTCCTGACTGCTTTTAGCTCTCTTCCCTGCATGCTCCCTCTGTACAAATAAGTAACTGACACACTCTAATGGGGATACCATTTGCTAACAGTTCTTTCATTTGTCTGGATGCAGCTTCTAGAGCAAAACATCTTACAGAAAACTACACCACAACAGTTCTTCTGGAGAAAATACAGTAAACTCCCAATCTGAGAATGGCAAATGATTTTCTGAAGTCTGTGGGAGCAGAAGCCCTATTTGCAAAGGTGTTCTTGAGAAAGGCTGAAAAAACTGGTTTAGCTAAACCTGCTGCCATGACATTGTTAAAATACATGGAATTTTTCCTTTTACTATTGCTATATTCTGGTCTAGACAAGTAGGGCAATCCAGAAAATGTGAGTATACTTGGTTAGGTTTCACAGTTCACCTTCAGAAGCAGCAGAAACAAAGTCGTATCTTAAATGGGTAAGTTATTCTATATATTATTAACCTCTGCATGTAAAGGCTGGGTGACCTTATGGACAAAGTACCACAAAGCACTTTGGACTCTATCCATCACATTAGTATTTGGCATTTCACAACACACAAAACCAAGCAGGCTGCCAATCTAAACTCAGTTGCTCACTGACCTACTCGACAGAAAGGTCACTCATCCTCCTCAAATCATCTTCATTTACACATCTGGATCACTGTGATATTTATCAGGAGTTAATCACGTACAAGCAGCTGAGTTATCATCCATGAATAATGGCAGCACCTCACATGCTTCATGACTTTGATTCCTAACTCCTGCAAGCTTTCCAAAGTATGTGTGTTTTTTCCTACTTGTTCTTTCATACTTTGGAAGGTCTCTTGGATTTGAAAACATCTAATAAAAACGTTTCAGGGAAACATATAGCTTTATTTTTTGTAAGGGACTTCTTCAACAAAAAGCACCTTTCCACCTTAAAAAGTCAAGCATTATGGGTACAGATCCTCCACATTCATTGCTCTATTCTGCTTCCATCTTTTTGGACTATGTTATACTGGTGCTCCTCCTTGCAGAGATTTGCAAAAGCATACCATGGATCCTACATTTGACCATTTCATTTCACTGCGTCACTCTTAAGGACTCCTTTGTGTCTGCTAATATTTATTCTTTTTATGTAGTTGTAGATTTAGCATAGATTTTTAAATTCCTTCTGTAAATGTTAGTATCTCTTCACCCACTCACAAGGACCTCCAAAAGTTCCCAAAAAATATTGCCAATTGAAAGTTTACACTATCAGCATGATTTTCAACACATTTTATCTAGCACTGTCTTATTATCTGAAATAGCCATTTTATCTGCCAGAAATGTCTGGATGTCACTGTAAAATAAATCATATTTTCAAATCGTATTCTTTACTCCTTTTATAAGCAGCTAGAATTCAACTAGATATAAATGTATGCATTCACTTTTCTAACATATTCCAAACAACCCAATTTATCTTTAAAGTGTTTTAAAGTGCAGACTGGAATATGCTTAAGAGCATACATATTGTCATTCAGAAATGGAAAATCCACTTTTTTCTCATACTCACAAGAAAATAATCATGTTCTTTAAGTGAAGAAAAATGATTTAATGATAGTCCTAGTAACCTTTGCATTAAGACGTGCCCAATCTTGAGCTGAGCTCCCAAAATAATTATGTGGAAATGGCCATTATTATTAGCCTTGGTTGATTTGCTTTTGCAGAAATGGTTACACTTCTATCATACAAAATCAACATTTCCATTTATATCTTTAATGTTCTCTCTGCCAGCAAATGTTTTCCACAGGTTTTTGTTTTCTTGTGAATTGGGTATTTTCGTTCTACTTAAGTACTTTAAATATCTTCACAGACTATGTATTTATTTATCTGAAGGTGAATTTTCTTCCAAGCATGCTTTGCTTTTCTGAATAGATAATTTTCTCTGTTTTTCTATAAACTAGAACAGCATTAATCCAGACAAGAGAATCGATTCCTTTACTACCATAGAAGTGTTGCTATTATAAAAGAGGCGATTAAGTCTGGTGTGGTTTCAAAGTGCATTTCACATTTCATTTAACAGACGTGAGCTATGGGCATACAATTTAAGAGACTGCTACCATGGTCTGAACTGATCCTGAAAGCCAGCCTCAAAGGCTTCAGCAAGCTAAACCCAAGAGCAATTTCAGATTTAATTGACTGTCTTTATTGAAACCATCTTGCCTGCATAAAGTGTATCATATCATATCTATTTGGTTACTTACTGTCAATATACACCACGATAATTTCCCAGGTCAAAGCATTTTAAAAAGCCCTTTAAAAATCCTTCAGTTTACATTCTAATTAGCCTAACAGAACCAAAATGGTCTACTCATATGGCAGAAGGCTCAGTATGGATCTTTTTGCAGGATCCAGATTACACAAAATAACACACACCCTCACTAGAGGCTCATGTGCCCTCAAACAATCTGGCTCTCTCACAGAATCACTTGGAAGAGCTATAAGTAGGACAAAAATAGATAGACATTGATGTTATAACTATCACTTCCTTCTGAAGTTCTCTGAAATTATCTTCCCACACACACCAATCCTAAAACCAGTGTGATTAATGTATTCCATCTGCATATCAATTATTATATGACTGTTAAAACACCCTTCTGCCTCAGCAGCAAGCTAGATTCACCTCAGTAAAACCTGAATTCAGCCCTACAGGTAGTGCTTAGTGTACATCATGGACAAAGGTGTCATTGTATCACCATAAATCATTTTAGTCACATTACTACAGTAAAAAGTGAAAGAAAATGTTTTGTAATGCCTCTTGCCTATTTCCTGTTGTGTTTGCTGCTGTTTGATTTGAACAATTTGGCAATTCATAATTAGTCTTCCAGCCTCAGAGAGATTTTACCCTCCAAAAGGGTGAGCAATAAGCAATGTAAATGGCACAAAATAAATACTACAGCAGAAGGACATAAAAGTAGCGCTTGTGATATGACTGCTAGAAGGGGTTATTTTACTAGATTGGGCTTTTCTTACTTGGTATTTTTCATGAGTAACTTTAGAGTCTGTTCTCAAAATATGTTTACTGTAGTCAATCTGTTACCATAGATGTGAGCATCTCCACTTCCCTCCTAGAACAAGCCTTAAACTTTCAAGAGTTTAGGTTTATGAGAACATGCAGAACAGAAAATACCAATGCAGGTAGATGTTATAGCTGCAAAACATTAACGTTTTGTAGATCCATCAGCACCAAATATTTCACAGCAGTGCCTGTCAGACATTATTGTTTCATGAAAGCAATTAGTATTTGTACAATGGTATTACATACAAACATGAAAATAGTTCTCAGAAGCTTCTGCAAATGGTTATGAATTACCAAACACAACACTCCTCAAATACTGGAAGCAAGTTCAATTGCAAACCATTCCTGCAGCATAACTTTACAAGGCAGAAATTCAAAATAGAAGAAAAATCCAGACATCTTTTAAAGGTTTATGATTCAACCTCCTTCAACAAAAAGCCTGAAGAGAGAGCTGTCCCACTTTCTTAAGTCAGTTAAGAAAATTGTGGTTTCCATGTAGACAAGTCTTGATTTCAAATATGACGCTTACTACTTGCAATGGCAACATCGCACTTCTGCTAACAATCTAGGTCTCCTTGGGAGCCCCTGTTGATGGATACACTGCCAGGAAAGACCTAGATTTGGCTAACAGAGAAAGCCCAGAAAGAACTCTCCTTCCCAAAACCAGGACATAATGATTTTCAAACAAGGAAGTGTCCATATCACCATTTCACTAATTCTTCAGCATTCTCTGTGTATACACTTGCTTCTCACATTTTCATTGTCATAAAGAAAAATGTTTTCTGTAATTATTTTTTTTAAATAGTGAATTCAAACTAATTTAGAGAGTCGTACACATTAGTATATTTTGGGGGTTGGGGAATTTTTCCGTTCTGTTGCTAGGGAACCTTAACAACTGGGTACTTAAGGGACAAAAAATGTGGTTGCATGTGATGCTCCCAGGGCATCGGAGGGGGATAGTTTGCCTTTCACTGGGACCTCGGGATCCCAGCTCTGCTCTGCTTTTTCCTCCTTGCTGGGTGAGCTTTCGTTTGGGAAAGCACGGGAATCCGACCCTCTTCCTCCATCCCTGAGTGTGCGTCTGCCTGGGTGCGTCCGGCAGCTGCTATGGGGGAGCCCAGCTGTCTCTGACCTGCACTCCTGCCTGCCGGGACACACTGTGGCTTCTGCCACTGCTACAGTTTGTGCCACCTTTAGCTTGCCAGCCCAGCCCGGGTAAGTCAAACCTGCTGTCCAACTTGCTGCTCTGGGGTTTCCTGCTACAGCCCACTCTGCCATCCAGCCCGTCTGCCATTATCCACATGAGGGAGCTGACCTCGCACCACAGCGCCCCCTGCAGGCGCGGGGGAATCATCATCCCTGCCCTGCCTGGCTGGGAGCCCAACAGCACCCCCTGCCGGCCGTGACCGGAACTGCACCACGGGGAGGGTGCCTGACAGCCCAGAGGAAGCTGCACCGGGTTTCTGCTTTTGTTTATTGCTGCTGTTGTTGCTGTTGCTTGTTTGCCTCGTTATAGATACAAGTAAAGAACTGTTATTCCTTTTCCCATATCTTTGCCCGAGAGCCCTTTATTTCAAAGTTATAACAAATTCAGAGGGAAGGGGGGGTCATATTCTCTATTCTAAGGGAGGTTCCCACCTTCTTTAGCAGACATCTGTCTTTCAAACCAAGACAGTATATCAGGAATAAAATGCTCATGATAGAAACCGTTAGACTTGCTGATTTGCTAGGGTTTTTTTGGAATAGAGAATATCGACAGGTTTTCACTCGGTACATATGAGAGAACACTTCTGTGAATCAGGACTGAGTATCACCTCCCAGTTTCACCATCCCCAGCAGTAAATACTCTGCTCTATAGCAAATGTTGCTCAGGCCTGTGCTGAGATCTACTATCTGCAAATACCCAGCTGACGCTTGCATTTAAGTGAAGTCCAGCACAGTCAGTTCTTTGCAAGATGAGAGCTTATGTTAACATGACAAATCCTACAAGTCCTTGTCTTGACTGGCACATCCAGGGATGATTTATTACTAAAGTTAAAAAACCCACAGATGTAGTCTCAATAATCTGTACTTTAAGAGAATTTGAGCTCAAATACTGGAAACAGTTCTCCAGTCTGAACACTCCGTCTGTTCTCTCTTCCCCCTTTATTTTTTCCCCCTCAAATATTATTTTGTAGATTTCCAGAAAAGCAGCAAGAAGCTGCATCAGTTCAGACATATTTCCTTACAAAGGTCTGATGTAGCTGTTTGATGTGGCAATGTACTCCAAGTTGAATTTCTTCTGCTGCTTACCTTATTTAAAGGTATCAACAGAACTGTTTCTCATCTATATTTATAGAGCAACAGAAAATAATGGTGTAGCTCTTCCACTGAAATAAACTAAATAATAGCAAGGTTAGAAATATAGATGGCAGATGAATCCCTTCATTCCAATTGAATATTCCCCTGATGAGTCACAACACTGCCTTCCAAGGAAAGCCCTGCAATGAGAGAACAAGAGACAAGGAGATCATGCAAACAAAGGTATTGCTTTTGGCAGACATTTCTCTCCATTCTCCTCTCTCTGGGATGGGAATGAAACAGCTGTGAATTTTGGATGGTTTAGAAATTTGCAGTTTGAAAATCCTTTCTAACAACTAATGTAAATCATCTGTCCTCAAGTGAATAAGAAATAATTCCTTTTAGGTATTTTTTTTTCTGTAGCCATTTAAATATTTGCAGTCCTGGTGTGCCGCTTTTGTTCCTTCCTCTTTCTCTGTTCTCCTATTTCTCTCTTAAACCCTTTTTTTTCTCCTTTGGCATAACAAAATATGGAATAATATGGGCAATTCCATCATATTTTCTTAACAGAATATTACGGCTTAACATTAAAATACCCCTTCAAATAATTTGCAGAGTTTACAGAATAGCAATAGATGATCTGAAGACTTAAAACACAAGGTTCATACTGAGCTCTACTGCACAGTTTTGTTGAAGCTACAGGGTTTGGCAGATTTAACCACAGGCTTCAAGGGAAGAAGCATTTGCTTGAATATTTATGGAATGCTTTGGTTCAGACCTATTGAATGCTCTATTTAAAACACTTATCTCCTGGTCTGTGCTCTGTTAGCACCTGCATTAGAACAGAAAATGACGAACAGCTCCCCACACACAGCAATGTGCTGGGACATCATCACTTCTGAATTATTCCCAGTTAAACTAGATGCATGTCATGACAACTCCCTATATTCTAAAACAAATTTTGGCAGGTGTGTTGTTTGACATCATCCTGAATAACAGAGCTAAACTACAGGAGGAAAAAAAAAGGTGGACATTTATTACATGAGAATATCGTGCTGATTTAAAAATGCAGTTTTATCACATCCTACACAGAAGGAAGCCTACCAGTGAATCCTGCGAGTTTCTGTCAATACCTCTGATTATGCACAATTCTCATTTTACCTGTCATTCTACCCCTCAAATTGTCCTTGAGAAATGCTGTCACAATGCTGCCTGTTGCTGTGAGAACCAGCTATGGTATATAGGATATTAATCCTTTCTGTCATTTATTATCTCTAGATTTAAATCCTGAGTGGAGGCATTGTTTCAGAAAGACACTTTTCTTACATGTAATAGCTGCAGAACTTCAGGAAAGTTCCAGCTTAGCCTGGAGTCCCTGAGAGGCAGCCTGAGGTACCTCACTGTCCCTCTCCATCCCCAGGCTGCCACTGCAGGGCCTGAGCAGAAGCCATGAGGCTCCCTTGGCTGAGCTGCCATCACTGAGGGAGACTTCTTTGGCCGTTTGGTCTCACCAGGTGCCAAAGACCCAGCAACAAGGCAGTGGCTGAACACTGTGTTCTGGACTGTGTCACACCAGACCTTTTGTAATGGCTCACACCTCTGCTAGGGGGGGATTTCCTTCTTATGTCTTACAAGTATAGAAAATTCCTTATTGTTATCATTAGAAATAAATTAGTAATAATAAAAAGAGGTAAACAAAGAAAACTGTTCTCAAAAAGCTCATGCTCAGAATTGTATTTTCTTTCCAAAATATAAAATGCCACAATCTGGGAATTTAAATAAAACTGTCAGGCTCAACTGAATGGCCCAACTGCATTTAAAGTGCACAGAGTAACTTCATTCATGCTCCTTCACCCATTTGTATGCACAGTGCAAGTGAACAAATGACAGGAATTCTTTAGGGAACTAATCAATGCTGCTACGTAATCTTTGTTTCAGTTGAGATAAATGGTCCTTCCATTTCCTCCCCTTCTACTGCAGATACCTGCTCACTGTTTGTTTTGTGGGGGGTTTTCTCCATCCTTTTGAACAAAAGCTTCACATGGGCTTTCTCAAATGTTGAGCAGTGCTACCTATTACTGGAAATCCAGAATTTAAAATTGCTTATCCAAGTGTTAACCAAATACCCTGTTCAACCTTTTCTTTTCTCTCAGAATCATTCCTTTTATATTTTTCTCTTTTTCTATCAGAGAATTCCATTACCGTATGAAAGGGATGTGATAACAGAGCTCTTGCAATCTATTTCTCATGTCTTTACTGTAGAACTGCATATGGCTTCAATTCAGGCCTTGCTAAAATAATAAAAGGTAAATTGCAATACCCACATAAGTCCACATGAGCAGAAAATGGCAGTTTTGTTTGCATCATCTGCAAACCTGCTGGTATAATTTCATGTTCATACAGATAATTAGGTAATTCTTCTGTTTTATATCTTTCATAGTTCTTCATGGTTTCATCATTTTCACTGAAAACAGCTGGTAATCTCCATCAATGAAAATTGTGTTTGTTTTATCATTATTAATTATTACTATTTTCTGTCCAAGAGGCTTGTTAAGATATGATCTGAATAATTTAAAAGACCTGTATAAGCCAAATATATTGACACTAAAATAAAAGTGAGACCTTTTGCTTGCAGATAGTAAGGTGAAGTATTAAATATTAAAGTTGATTTACTGACAGGCTTAACACATATGACAGCCCAAATCAGCTAAGAGAATGAAGGAAATTTTCAGATTTCAGGAAGCACTTTGTCCTCTCATTAGATGCAAAAAAAGCTAAGCAATACTGTTATCTCTGTAGCAGGATGGGGACATCATCTGTTTCTGCTTTTCTCACATAAATACCCACTCATGGTAATTTTTAAATTCTGAAAAATTTTATAACAGCAATGGTATAGCATAAATTTATATGTACACATAAACACACATTGTGTGTGGGTAGAGAGACCATGTAAGCATCTGATGTTCATCTCACAGCTGAAAACTAGAATACCATAAAACTAATATTATTAAGATGCCAGATACTTTCTTCTATTGCACCATATCATGAGAAAAGAAAAAAAAACACTGGTGGAAGGAGCCAGACACTAAAGGAGGCAGGAGAAGAGAAGAACAACTGTGCTCCTTCCTGTTCTGACAGGCCAATGACACGGTGCCAGGCTCTGGTGGCTCATGGCCCAGGACTGTTTGAGAACAGATGGAATATAGCATGTTTCTTCTGAAATTAAGGAAAGTAAGGGGAAAAGAAAGCAAAAGGAAATGAAGCTCAGATCAATACTTCCTGACCTGCACTTTCTCCACAGTGCTTGAACTTTGAAGTCTATAGACAGAGCTCCACTGATTTCAAAAGGATTTGATTCAGAGCCTAAGGAGAAGGAGAAAATGTGTGGCATGATGGAGAGCTCATTGGCATCAGAGCTCTGTGGGAATGCACAGAGCTTTGCCTGGAGCTACATGTGCTTATCAAATGCTCTCCTTCCTTGGATTGCCCTTGAGACATGTTCTATCCAGGAGGACCCGTGAAAAGATTTAAAATACGGTTTAATTTACACATATTTGACAGAGAACATAAATGTTCTTCTAGAAGATTTGCGAGTCAAGTAGTGCTTTTCCTCCCCCTGTCTGGAATAAAAGAATATTTCCTTTTCTTCCTGGCAAAATGTTCCTCCAAGAACAAATTATGAACTCTGCATATTACTTGAAAATTTTGTGTTGTCTTTTTGTTTTTACAAACACAGTTATTACATTCAAGATTTCTTTCCTTTTTTAAGACTGGTCTTGCTGTGCAACAACCATTCCCAGAATCTCCACAAACTCATGTTCATTTCACTGTTTTATAGCTGGAAAGCATTTCATTTTTCCTTCTAATAGCAATTTACTTTGATATTAAAATGTCCATTGAAATCTCTGCAACTGCAATCAGTATAAAGTTCCCAATATTTATGTGACTTGGTATCAAAAGAATTCTCTAAAAAAAAAACTAAAAAACCCCACCAAATCTCATTTGAAGTACATCTTAGTTCAGTTTTATGTGTATCATATGTTTAAAATAGCTCTCTGGAGCTTCATACATCATTCTGTCTGAAAAATAACCCAGCAATATTCCCTTTCCTCCCTCCCCAGAATGACTGCACAGCCTTTGTGAAATACACTGAGATGATAAATTCTGCATAGAACCCATGATGTATCCAAATACCCCAAGGTCTTCCATTGCAAGGTTGTAAGGGTCACATACTGTGTGCATCTAGCTTGTGGTGCTTCCAGAGGACTCCATGCTCCCTGCTCTGTCTCACAAACTACAGGGTCAAGGCCAAGAAATGACAAGGAAAATTTCTAGATTCAGGATGCATATAAGTACTTGCAAAGAAAGATGTAGTTAAGGTCCTAAAATTTATAACCTTCTGTTCGACAAAAGCATTAGAGGAGGTTTTTACAGTTGTCAGAAACTCCTCCACTGCCTAATCTGAACACCAAGCAGCAGAATTCTATCCAACAGAATTCTTCAATGGAAGAATGGCAGAGCAGACAGCACGGCTCACTCTGTGTTCCTGCACGGACTCACGTCTGAAATGGCAGATGGACAGGCAGCAAGGGCTTTGGAAGGGTCCAGAAGGGTGAAGAAGAAATTAAAATGCCGTACTTTAAAAATGTGACAAACAAAAATGCTTGATCAAACCTGCTGGTATGGCCTGCTTACAGATGAAGTTGAAGTTTGGGCTAAGGGAAATCAAACGCCTCCAAGGCTACCAGTGAAGCAAAAAATTACATTAGCTTTACAGCCTGAAGCATATTTGTTAGTATTTAACAAATTATGTGCCTCATTTAAATACCGTTGCTAGTAGCCAAATAAATTAAAATCACCTCATTAGGCTTTACATCAGTTAAAGAATTAAAAGAGGCTTTTCTTACCTCCTGTCTAGGTGTCTTCCTGCTTGTACAGTCAGTGCCAGTAGGGACCGGTGTCACGGAGGCCTTTTTCCGTATCATTTGTCCCTAGGCGTTCTGAACCTAAATGGATGTAATGAAAGACAAAGCACACATGTGATTTCAGAACATTGCCACAGTTCCACTTTCAAAAATATGATCACTGTAATATCTGAAACGGAACTGACTGAAGCACGAACAGCTCTGCAGGCCCACATGCTGCACTCGGGTAAAGACAAGAAACAGGCACAAGCAAATCCCGAGAACTGATTGCATTGCAAGCTGAACAAATACAGGTAAAGCCCTGCATGAGGGAAACAGGGAGGGGCCTGGACAACAGTTCTGCTCCTCACTTCTCCACCTCTCTTATGGCATGTCTTTGGGCAAGCTGTTTCATCACCTGTGTTGTAACTCATTTGCTTGTAACATGAGATAAAGACACTCTAGGCCCAGATTCAGATCGTCTGATTTTCCCCTAAATTGTGCTGTAAAATATTTTTCCTGATACATATTTCTGAAGATCTATGGCCAGTCACAGATACACAAAAACTGAGGCAGAAAATAGGCTTTTTGAATTCATGCCTTTAGTCTCTTTGGTCAAATCTTCCATTTACAGAAAACAAAAACGGAGTACAAAAGTCATATATTACTGTAAGACCACATGACCAGAGTTAGGGTGTTAACCTTGTACACCCCTACCTAAAGGACAGCCCTTTCCCATCAGGATGGACAGGAAACAAAGACACCTAGTAAGTATTTGCAATGTTTGACCAACTCTATTGAAGAAATAATGGAAAACCAAGGGAAGACAAATTTTCTTTTCGTATAAATGGTTCATTCTCCATGTAAGGCACTTCAGAGAAACCAAACTTGCATCATGCAATAGGCATGTCAGAAAAAATATATTACATTTTCTAAGTGAAGCACTTCAATTTTTAATTTAAAGTGCTATTTTGGGACCAGGTTTAGCTGATTCAATTTTTTAAAATATACTTAGCAATGAATAAAAAGTTTTATTTGATAAAAAAAATCTTTCATTGCTAACTTCCTAGGGTTTATGTTTTAGCATGGAAAGAGAAACATTTTTAGTTCAGGTCACCCAGTGGCAGCTTCTGTAAAATTATCTGCAAAGCCCTGCTTAGGAAATATTTGAAAACTTCCAGAAAAATTTTCTAACTGTACTGCAGAAAGAAAAAGAAGGCTGCATTAACTCATCATATATAACTAGTACCAATATGTCTCAACATTTTGAAAATATTTAAGATTTTCTGTTCCTAAGTGCTGATTTCCTGTTAAAGCTAACAGGACCATTTGCATCCTTCTGATTAAATGTCCTCCTAAAGGCTTTGCCAAGTCAAGGTACATGAAGTAAATGATAATGAGAGAAAGCTGTTGAATAACTTGAATAACTTGAAGTTATAACAAAATTATCTGAATAAATTACATGAACACTTTTACCTGTTAATGCCCTTTTGGCATGTAAGTCTTTATTTTAAAAAGTTCCTCCTCTTTAATGAATTTGACTTGTGATGATGATTGATATCTCCTGTCCTTGCGTTTTAGCTTCTGCTAAAGTGGTGATAACCCCTTAGAAGGTCTTGATCAGTCTGACACCAAGCCAGTGGTGAGGAGTAAGGAATACAGACTTCTGCCCATCAGCAGTCAGGTAAAACTACATGTAAAACATGCTTCGCAGTAACAAAAATCAGTAGGAATAAATTAGCTAGCTATATCCTCAGTGGTTCCAAATAAGTGTTAACTCCTTGCTAGTTTACTGGTCCTGCCAGGTGTGTGCAGTTATTTCTCCTTACTGGAAGAGCCAGCTGCTGGTTAGTGTTGGTGCTCTGCTTATTCCACTGTGGAAACCTGTTGTAAACAGAAGGTTGCCAAAGGTAGTGAAATTTTCATACCACTGTGATGTGGAAGGAAGTTCATTATGACTTGAATTAGGCAATTTATGAAATGTGATACTGGGGTTACCAATAACATGTTATCGAAAACTCTCTTTTTCATTTTGCTTCAGACATTTGAAGTATAATAGTGATGTTGAAACAGTCACATGTCTATTAAATATAACATCTCCCACAGCATATTTAATTTTCAATTGCAATTCTCTACCTTACCTGCTATTTGGTGATTCTAAACTGCTCCTATCCAAAGTAGCTATATATCAGCACCATTTCAGCAGAATTCCACTGGTATGGTATGCAAACATTGATTTTAGAAACATTTTTGACGTTAGTCAGTTCTCCAGAATATTGGATTCACAACTGAACATGTATGAAAATCTAAGCCCACTGTATCAGTGTGCGCTGTGAAATTACACTCAAACTAAAGCAAAAGCTGGTGCTAAGTCAGTGATGAAATCTTCTTTTCTCTTCACTGCTTTTAAGGCAAAAGGGACAAAGCCATGGGAAAAGGACTACAGCTGCACAGTTTGGTAGGAAGTAACTCACCCCCCTATTCTTCAAGGAGTGACAGCCAAGCTGTCCCCCAGAGATTACCCTTTCAGGAAGCTGTTTTAAGCTGCAGCTCAGAGCACATACCCTCTTTTTACCCACCCTGACACAGTGGCCTGTAGAACTTTACAACCATGTGTCCAAAAGCCACAAGTCCTCATCTTTCTCTTTGCCAAGGCAATGTTGGAAAAATATCACAGATTCTGGTGCATTCAGGCAGCATATGTGGGATGGAATAAATCAGAGTGGTTCCCTCTACATTCACATTGGCAGCACTCCCTTCCCATCTGGCAGGGAAGTGGCCATTACCCCAACTGTTACCCTGGTTTGGGGCAAGACTGGGATTGCAGGAGCACTGATAACCCCAAGAAATGCTATAGGTCAGCCTTTTATCTGTCACCACACATAAATGTAATTGAGGGATATCATAGTTTTCCCACAGCATTACTAGTCCTTCCTAAATTCATTCTCTCACTTTCCTGCAGTCTCTGTTTCTTTGGTGAGAAGAGCTTCTCACTCTGTACACAGAAGCAAAACAAGGTGTCAGAGAGAAAAAGGTGATTCCCTAGTGTATATGACAACAGAAAAAAGAATTTAATCTGAATCACACACTCTCTGCTTAGCTTTACAGACACAGACAGAGATGAAATCAAGAATTCCGGATAATTTTAACCAGAGAATTTATGAATATTGCTATAAATAGATTTGGGGTGGGGCAAGTTGGATCTACATTGCTCCAACCTGCCCTCAGGATCGCAATCGTTATCTCTACCAACAACAATCATTATCCCTACCAAGACCTGAGAGTAGAGCTCTGAGCCAGGTGCTGCAGGGTGCCTTTAACCAGGCTGCCCACCCACAGCCCTGCAGAGGACCTGGCAGACCACCAGAGCCCTGGCAGCTGCTCCATCCATCGGCTGTGCTCCCACACTCATGCCAGGATGCACAAGAACCTTCCAGGGTCTCCACAACAAACTACCTGGTCCCCACCTGGCCAAAGACTGTGCACCACTTAGAGAGAGCACATGTACGAGAAAAAAGAAAAAAGACAAAGGTAAAAAAAGGGAAAAGGTGGAAAAGAGGAAATGGAAAATGAGAAAAATAAGAAATACAGATGGAAACACGCAAAAAGGTAAGAGAAAAGAAAAAAGAGAAAACAGAAGAAAAGGAAAAACAAACCAGGGAAAAAAGAAAGGAGAAATGGATAGGAAAAAAGAGGAAGGAAGAAAGAAAGGAAGTGAGGGAAATAGCAATAAAGAAAGGCCAACATCCTTTTAATCAGGAAATGAGAGGTTAACTCTGGAGATCAGAAGGGAGGACTAGAATGAAAACGAAAAATTAAAAATGAAAATGCAGTTTATTTCTAGTGGCATACGCAAAACAAACACCAGTTTTCATGCTCCTAAAAAGACAGATAAACCCATTCCCAGTGGTTGCTGGAGTGAAAGAAGGGCAACGGGACTACAGGGTTTCTACAGCCATTAACATTTTTACCAGTTGATGAGAAAGCATTTCATACCCAAACGTGTATGGTCAGCAGAACACAAGATTAACTTACTGCCTGTCTGATTTTCATCTTTAATTTCAGTGTGTTCAATTATTAATGTCATCTTAGTCACTAGCTACACTTTTTTTTTTAAGTCTCTATATAATGTTAAGTCATTACATAACCCAAAAGTGTTCAGGGCTCTGATGCAGCAGCCCTCCTAAGCAGGCCCATGAAAACCCTGCAAAATAATGCACTTCAAGTGCAAAAGAAACAGTTACCACATGCAGTTAACCATTCAGTACGAGCAGCACTGCAGATCTATTCCTACAGGAAGACAGTGTGGGCTCTGTGGTGCCTTCAGGCAAAAACAGTGCTCTGGGAAGTGTGGGAAGAGGGAAGTGTGGGAAGAGGGAAGTGTGGGAAGAGGGAAGTGTGACACACCAAGGGCAGAGGGTGGATTCCGTCTCCTCGCAGAAGGCTGAGATCCAGATGGAGGCAGTTTTCTGTTTGTCCTTCAAAGCCATGGGTTTGTGCACCAAAGCCAGGGACAGACAGGCAGCACCACAGCACCCACAGCACGGCTCACTGTGCTGGAGGCACCTGCACCTTCCACTGCCAGCCTGTGCTGTGATCACAACCACAGGCACGCTTCCCTCTGATTTTGGAAGTAATCCCTGCCGTCTTTGCAAATCCCTGTCATGAAACCACTCTTGTAAGTTCGGCCAAAGGCGCTGGGGAAGCCTGTGCAGGGTCAGCAGCTGATCAGGCAGTTGCAATCCATGATCTTTATCCATCACAGAGTATAGTAAGGTCTACAAAGACACGTGGCTGGGAAGAGTGGAAGCTTAAACTGTATTCAGAGGGTTACTGTTGCCATTTCA
>VZRN01000794.1:0-44921 GCA_013397935.1 Dasyornis broadbenti | reverse complement strand
TTTACTCCCAACACTGCTTAAAAGGTTTGAAAGTATTCAGTGCTCAATGGAATTACCTCTTTATTTATTTAGCTATTTATCTATTTTACAGATTAGCACAAGACAAACCAAATATATAAATTTCATTCCAGAAGAAAAAATATTATATGCCTAGAGGGAAAGAATCAAATGAATGTGTTTACCTTAACTCTGCAATTTGAAAAAGCAAACTTGAGAAGAATGATTAAAAGCACATGAAATGGGAAGTATGCCCTTTAAATACCAACTTCTAATTGCAGTGATGTGAATATGTAAATCTAATTACGCACATGTAAGGATTAGGTATTTTATTAAAACTGCCTTGATGTAAATTGCACCATCAGTCCTTTTATTAAGACTGATCAACAATTTTCATTCTGGTATCTGTTAATAAGAACTGACAAAATGCCAAAGACTTAGCATGTCTAAAGCCATTGCTGCAGTGCTCTTAAAGTACAGCTGGATGAATACCCTGGTGCTCAGCTCCAGCATACATTAACACAGTGAATGACAGGGCTAAAGGAAAACTTAATTTTAGCTGCACAGAATAATATTTCGTAGAGTCTTAAGTGCAAGATATAATCCCACTAGATAAGATTTCCAGTAATTTTGTCTTTCTTTCTAAACTGGTGGGCACATGGTACAGTTAATTCCAGCCCACTGTCCCCCTGCCCAAGCTGAGAACCCCTGTCTGAGAGGTGCCCAGAGCAGCGCTGAGGTTTTGGTGGCACTGCAGTCACACTCCCCATGCACTGAGCTCACCTGCAGCCGCTGCCTTCCCAGCCCACAGGACAGCTCTGCTGCCACATCAAGCAGCAGCTGCCTCAGGCAGAGCTCACCACTTGTGCTTCAGCTTCTGCAAAGGCAGAACTGGGCTTCACTGGACAGAGCAATTACTCCAACTCACTGCTGGTTTGTGCCAGGGCCTAGTCCAGCTCCACTGCTGTGCGCAGACTGTAACATGCTTGTCTGATTTCTTCTCCGAATTTGACTTCAGCATGCAGTCACTGATCCTTACAGCACTTTCCTCTCAAGATCAAACTACCATTTAATGTTTACTGTTCCCTTCTCTGAAGATGTTGATGCACAGGACAGTTCAGGCAGAGCAAAGGAGACACTGCATCATTTAAACAATCAATGCTCATTATTTTGCCTTACGAAAAAGAAGCCCAAAGCATCTGGATTTGAATGTGCCCATTACTTCTCTTTCCCAGCTACTGAAGTGTGAGAGATCTGTGCCAAGAAACATCTCAACAAATTGTTTCTTCTCAGCACTGTGTCTCTCCATATTTAAAAGGATTTGAAAATGAATACCTTCACTCCATTCTTTCTTTCTGTGATTTCTTCATTTTCCAGAACAAGACAAACTGCAATTCTCTAATGAGAGCTCACTGTCCACGTGCATGCAGACCCAGACAGCCAGTACATTTTGTAGACTACTGGCAACACTGTAAACTTTTGCAACTTAAAAAGAATATTGAGTATAATGAAGTCCATGGTAAAGCCCCAGCACTAGAGTTAAGAGAATGAATGAAGATTTGAGCTTTTACTAGAAATCATAGGTGGAGAACCTGTACACACCAGAAGAAACATACTCTAAAGTAACAGGAGAGATGGCAGGGAACATAAATGTGCTATTTATTGTACCTAAAACTTGAATTTGTAGAGCCTTTTACCATCAGTCAGGACTGGCTTTTGAATTCTCAACATCTTCTATTTGACAATACTGAAAAAAGGTAAATTATTTGAACTGAAAAAGTACCTCACATGAGACCAAGACTAATACACGTGCTATAATGAGGGGGGGGAAATATAACAGCAAGGTAAAAGCTAGATTGTGTTTATTTCATGTTTGGAGGGAAAAATCAGGTGCATCTTAATTCAATCTAAACCATTTTGCCTGTCTCAGAAGTAAAGGCTAACGGGCAACCTTTCTAAAAGTTAAAAGAAAAAAGATTTCACAGACTGTTAAACTTCATCTTCTGAACATC
This sequence comes from Dasyornis broadbenti, assembly GCA_013397935.1. Taxonomy (NCBI): domain Eukaryota; kingdom Metazoa; phylum Chordata; class Aves; order Passeriformes; family Dasyornithidae; genus Dasyornis; species Dasyornis broadbenti. The sequence goes on along the minus strand of VZRN01000794.1, from coordinate 42,912 downwards.
TTTTCCAGAACACTACACCAGTAGTACTGAAATCCTCAACTTTCCCTTTCACTGAATTAATTACTAGTCATATTTCAGGCATCCACACACAGTACTTTGAATCAAAGGTGCTCAATACAATTCCACAATCATTTACATGAACAATTCATCTTTTGCAGTCACATTCAAATTTATACAGAGGTACTCATTCTTATTCTGTTATTTAACTACTAGAGCCCACATGGAAAAAGTAGAGGAAACCTGAAATAAACCATGGCAGGTAACCTACTGCAAAAGGGTGGTGATGTCTTGTCCCCATGGGCACTGATAGCTATAGGGATAGCACTACAAATTTCCATTAGGATCCTCAGCTTCACAGGAATTCCAATGCTAAGGCAGAACATGACACCATTTTGCAAGGAGATCATTATTTGGAGGTTTTAGTACTCTGCCTCCAACCATAGCAGAGGAGATCAGGAGCTTGGTTCTTTCTGGTCCTCCTCATAACTCAACAGTTTAGAAAGAAAAATAACTGGAAATTGCAGATGTCAGGTCAGGAGTGGAAAATTATTCTGACTAGGCCAGAGTTTCTAAGTTGAAATACCTGGGACAAGAAAAATTCCAACCAACTGCCACAGTTTATTTTTAAAACACTAAACTGACCAAATTCCTTCTTGAATCATACAGAGGAAAGAAACTAACATATAAATTACTGCAGCACCAGAGAAGTCAGTTCATACTGACAGGATGTATCATCTTTGCATATATCTGAGCACACTGCTTGGCCCAATAAGTTTGCATCCTATGCCTTAAAAAGACGTGGCTGCTGGAGGTCAGCTTTGGCTTTTGTTTGCTCCTGCAGTCCCACTGGATGGTCTATCTGAATCCGGTGGTGGATGAGAACTTTGCAGCTCTGCACCCCCATTCCTGCTGGTGTTACTCAGGCCTCTCTGCGACAAAGCTCCCCCCTAACAGCTGCACAGATTTTATTTGAAAAGGTGCAGACAGTTTGGACCGGGACAAAGACAGGAATTCCAGTCTGCAGTAAGATCTGATACATTAAGTGTACTTGGTGGTTCATTAGCAACCTTGATTGCAAGAAAGACTGGGTGGGTAGAGAAAAGTCTAGCCCAGTTTTGCTCCAAGTAGAACTGTAAGAGAGACTTCAGTGGAAGTTGTTTTAGGTGCCTCATGTAGCCCTTGCCCACAATGGCACCAGAAGAAGTGAGAGGTGTGTCCATAGCGGAGGGTCAGGGTCTGAGCAGAGCAAGTGGCTGGGAACAGCCAGGGTAGCACTGCCACACAGCTCCCATTTCCTGCAGCTCCTCTTGCCTTTCTCCCTGACCTTCAGACTGGTGCACAGCCACCATGTTGACATACCTCTAATTCAAATTCCTGCCCTAACTGATTATGATATTCTCAATTCACTGCCCTTGAATGCAGCTGAATTAAGACACCCGGGTAATAAATGGGCTACCGTATTAACAGTGATGTATCTCCCTGATCCACAGAGCCAACATCAGACTAATTTTCATGTGGAAGTCATACTGTCACTAGACTTCACTGCCATTAAGAATCAGTTAAACATTAATTAATAGGCATTTAAACTTACTAGGACACGTTTAGTGAAAAATCCTCCATTGGCAGAATAGTAATTGGCTTTCTAAATTTCACAGATCCCTTAAAAATGATTTTTTTTTCTTATCTGCATGCCCCATTGCTCCACCATTTTAATGTACAGTTAATTTGGTAATCATATACAGACAGACAGACAACTAATCTATTTCTTCTGACACTTTGTTTTAAAGTTCCATTTAATGTGATCACTTTCTAAGAGAATCGAGAATTTAGCAGGAGAAAAAAAGGTAAATGAAATAATTTATCAGACTTAAAAGAAACACAAGAAAGGATTGTTAATATTCAGAAACTCACTGACATTCCAGTAGTAGCAGTCATTTCCAAGCACTCTCTCCAGGAGTGAAAACATAATGGAAAATTTAAGTCTGCTGTTCCCTGCTTCATGCTACTGTATCTCCTTATTTAAAAAAATCAATACAGGCTATTAATCATTTCACCCCATGTCCAAAGATGGTGAATGCCTTAAAAGATGAGCTGTAAAGGTCTGGGGGAAAAAAAAAATCAGAGAGAGAGAGAGAAAGAAAAAATCAAACCCACCATAATTAGGAGACAGGCATTTCAAACTGATATTCAAATTATACACTGTCTCCCACCTTCTTTTTACAGATCTCAGCCTCCTCACTCAGTTGAAACACACAGCCACAAACAAGCATGATTATTTCTGTACTCTTACTGACCAGCCCAGGAGCAAAGAAAAGAAAGACAGGATTTTATTCCACAATCCAGAGCTCTTCCTTACCTGTTTTATCTTAGCTTTTTTCCCCTTAGCTTTTATATACAGGATATAAAAGTAAACAGAATCATAAAACACTGAATAAAGTCAGCCTCTTTTTGATTTCTTGCAGACTCCTTTTTCCAGGATCACTCACTCAAGACACAAATACTGGCATGTTGGTACCTCTGGGTTTAGTGCAGAGCTGACCAGAGGTGGCTGGGCAGCTTCACAAGGCGGGAGGAGAAATGCCATGCTGCACCCTGCCCAAGTGCTGCTAATCTCAGTTACTGGTGAGCCCTTGGGCATCTCACACCCAGGCTGGGATACCAGGCTGACACCCCCAGCAGATCAGAGGAGATCCTCAGGAAAGGGAGACCATACCAACTCCACTGAGCACAGTGGGGTTATAGCATTTCAGACCACATGAATATTTTCATTACAAACATTCATAACTAAAGACTTTTTAAAATCCTGCTGGCCATCTGTCGCTCTGTAAGTGCAGCTATGGAAACACTAACCTGGACCTTGTGGGATTAGACAATGTTATTTCACCTCAGAAGTTTTCACTAGCAATTCAGACAAGCCTCAGTGACCAATACCACTGCTGAGGGGACCATCAGAGACATCCCAACAAATTCTTTACAAGTGCTTTTATGAAAGACCAATGTGTGCTCTTAAAATGTTGTATTCCCTGAAACTGCACCAAGTTCAACAAGAAACCTTAAAATAACTGCATTTGTAGATGCAAACCTTTACTAATTTTCAACACAAAACCTACTTAAAACCAACGGGATAGAAAAGGCCACACCATTAAAAAGGTGACTTGCATATTCACAGAGACACCATGACCTCATTGGAGTAGCATCTTTAATTTAATGCTGCCTTTACTTCACATGTAATGCCAGCAAATTAAAGCTTTCACATTTTAAACAATTATTGATTTCTCTGATTTATGAATACAAAGAAAGCTAAGTAGTCAAAATGCTATTTGGGCTGACTGAATTTGGGCTTTAGCTGGATATGCTCCTACCCAGCACAGGCAAAGCCTGCCCTCTAGAGCACTCTGTCCCTCGTTGTGAGAAACCCGTCTGCATCAACGGACTTGTACTCAGCATCTAGCAGAGAAAAGTCAACATGTGTGATTGCTTTAGTTCTTTCTCAGGTGAACTGAAAGTGACAGATTTTTCAGTTTAGAAGTATTTGATTCTTTGAACTACAAAAAAGTTTACAAGTTCAAAGTTAAATCATAACAAATTCCCAGCTGCATGAGAAGGGACATGGGCAAAATCCAGTGCAGGAACCCAAACATGCTGCTTTAGCATCACTGGAGCCATCCTTGCAAAAGAACAAATGGAACTTCTCTGAGACACACCAAAACTGCCATCCACTCTCCAGCAGCCAGATGTATGCAAAGAAGGCATAAAACTCCCACAGATCCAAAACCTGTACACATTCCCAGCTGAACGCCGCTGGCACAGTCTCAGTGACAGCACTTGCTGCACTGCACACCTGTATTATGGCTCTGGTTGTGACACTGACAGCACAGAACAATGCCACTCAGTCCCACCTGGAGCTGCTGGCTGCACTGGAGAAGCATTTCCCTGGCTCTCTGACAAAGTGGATCTTGCACCCACGCAAATCTAACAGAGCATACAGGAAAGGAGGGACAGACAGAGGAATAAAGAGATCCTTGCTATGTCCCTACCCCACTGCAACCTCCTTCGTCAGAGAAGCAAATTCAGTTATGTCCACATGTTAGGAGCAACACATAAAGAGAATCTTTCACCCCTTTCATCATACACTGAGTGACATACATTGCACCTGCTTGGATAAGGCACGGTCTGACCCAAGAACATATCACAGGAGACGTGTACAGAGATGAAACTCATTGTCTGAGTTCCTGTTGTCTTTGGGGTGGTTTCAGACATCTTTGAGGGCTCAAAGAGTAATACTTTTTTTAAAGTACAGGGTATGAAGTACTCCACAAAAAAATGACAGGCCAGATTCTCAAGTCACTTCAGAAAACTGTATTAGATTTGCCAGCAGGAACCTCCTGGCCATGGTTCAAACCACCTGGATACTGATATTTTCTGCGCTGGTCCACTTCTACACTTTTCTACACCTCTCAAGCAATGGCACTGAAAAATACATCAGGAATGTGGTGAAAGAAGGGTTTTCTTCAAGTGATTAATATTAACCAGTCTTAGAACTTCCACACCTCACCATAAAAGCTATGGAAAAATCTTGGGTGTGGAAAAAAGACTGGAATCTTAAGCTTTATTCTGGGATAGCCCAAGTGGTAGAAGCAGGAACCAGAGTGTTGCCCAAGGTGACTTGACTTTCTTTCTCTGCTTGGATTTAGTTCTTCACCCTCACTGGCAGAGCAGGGAACTAAGCTACAGGCTGGTGTGGGAGGGAGAAATGGTTTGGGGTTTCCTTACAGACAGAGGCTGCAGTATGTAGTGATGTGTCAGAAAGTGGAAAGAGCTAGTATTTGGCAGAAGGTGGAGGAGAGGTATTTGTGGTAAACGACAGTGAGGGTTCAGGGCTGGGCAGACAGATGGAGGCTTGCATCAGTGAGAATAGGCAGAAAATGAGAGCATCTTAGTGGCATATTTAATTTCCGTATGCTTGTTCTTTTAGGCAACAACTTGAGCAACTGCATTCATTTCATGCACAGACATCTCTAAGGATCCTCTCATATACAGAAATCACTGAAATCACAAATGAAATACATCTGTCTCCCTGATGCATTGCAAGAGCCTTTTCGCTAGGCACAGCTACTCAGCGCAGCAACTCAGAAAAAATAAACAACAACAAACAGAAAAAAAATGCTCAATTGTGTTCCTCTGAGCTTCTAGGAAACCATAACTAATTGCTGTTATTTAGAGAGGAAATGTAATTAAACCACTAGGGGTGGACAGAGTTGTGATCTGATGGGAGGAGGGCTGTGCAGCCACAGCAGTGTGGTACATGAAAATACATGTCTGCAGACCAGCTGTTCGATATTCTCCCTACCAACTTCTCACTGTCGGGTGAACATATTCCTGAAACTTGCCCCAAATGTCATCATCACTTTCTGTTAATCCTCTCAAAGGTGTAAGAGGATCTTCTAATGACCAAAGGCGTTAAAAATCTCACTCCTACTTTGTGTTCAGTAGAGAGCACAACTGAAGGATGCCCCCTTCCTGCCACCAGGAACCAGGTCAGCGGCGGCAGCACATCCTGGAGAGCCAGCACTTCCTGCCCCTTGTGCTTGTGCAGCTCAGCTGACAGAAAGCAGACAGCACACAGTGCCACACAGAACAGACGCAGCCCACTTGCCTTCTTACTGTACTTGCACAGATAGCAGTATTAGCTTTCCTAGTTTTATTCTTTGTAACATTTTTTTTTCTGTCTGTTTTGGGAGCTGGAAAATTTCAACTGCATTAATATGCTTCAGTCCTCAGTCCCATCAGAAAATGTTTGTTCCTCAGACAGAATATGAATCATTGTAATGGACTAACTTAGCTTCTACTTCTACATACTAATGTGAGATGCATAAAGCACCAACAATCTGAAATGAACACTTAATTTACATTTGGACAAAAAGGGAATGACATATACAAAGTATTTGCCTTCGTTAAAGTGCTTCTGCACTTCTGTGAGCTTCGCTGATGTCATTTCATGGCATTTCCCTTGCTGCTGAAAAGGCCACCTTGAAAGTAACAATGATGCTGGACTTTGAAGATCTGAACCATAAGGCAGTAACTTGAAAAAAAGACATATTGTGTTTATCTAATCCTTGCACTTCCCATCCTACTTGGATTTGGAAATCAGGCATTTAACAGCAGAGGAGAGCAGTTCTGCAGAAGTACATGTGCATTCAGTTGCATGGTTTACTCAGCAAGGCCTTATCTTCCTTAATGTTTGGATTGTTTTTTTCCTTTTTTGCCTTCTTGACATATTTTTTTTTTTTTCCTGAGACACAGAATATTGATGTGCCAGTTATGTTCTGCCTCTATTTCACACCTCTGCAGTATAAACACAGGTTTAACTCATAAAAAGAAATTGGCTTGGTTAGTAGCTGAGAAATATTTAACAACATTAAGAAAAAATATTTGGCCATTTCTTGTGGTAACACAAGCCTGAAAGTACCAAACTTAAGACATTTGAGACACTTTGTAATGAACCTTTTGCTCAAAAGCCAAATCTCAAAACACAACAAAGCCAAAAGCTACTTCCTGCTCACTGGAATTTTAAGAGGCCTTAAACTTTGAATATACTGACATCCACTAGCTTTTCTCTCACTGAGCCAGGGAAGGCAGAAGAAAACCTGGCAATCAGGTCAACAACTCCTCCAACTCAGAACTCACCCCCAAGGGACTGTCTCTAACCACCAGCTTTCTGAAAATGGTAAGAGGAAAGAAGATAGCACAAAAGAAGTGCCAAAGACTCCAGTGATATACAAATCCTCTTGGCTTCTCATCTGATGCAGCTGGAGTAACCAGAAGGAAAGGGTAATGAGTATCAGCCCACACAGCAACATTGCCACCACCCACACTTACCCTGTACCTCCCTATTGCTCCATGTCCTTCAGTTCCAGCGAAGGAAGACCAGATTTGGGATGTAGCCCCTGGGTAGGATAAACAGTGGAGACATTTGCTGCTTTTGGAGTGTTTGTCAATTTATCAGTCTCATAAGATGTAACAAAGAAGAACACATAATTAGTCATCAATTTATTAGCAGGGGAAGTGAGCTGCCTCCAGAAAAACCAGGAGAAAAGGAAGAAAAGTCAGGTCTTATTTACCAACCTTTGGTCTCTCAAGTAAAAACTAAAAATTCAGGGAATATATAACAGACCAATTATCAACTCTAAAGGTGATTAAGCTGTGCCTTTTTGCAACAAAGGAATTCAGGGTCATTAACCTGAAAAGACACCCAGCCACCTGAACAAGGAGATTTCTGCCAGAAAGCTCTGTTGCCTTTGAACAAACTAATTTTTTCCACAGAAACTTGTGTAGGAAGCATGGGGAAGGTAGAGCTGCACAGGCTTATTCTAGTCATGTAACCTTGAGGGGAGCAGCTTCAGAACCTCAGCCAACCAAGGTGAGCTTTTCCAAACCAAAGTCAGCCACTCCATCCTTATTAAGAGGAGGATTTGACAGAAGGTGGAGGAAGTGAGGGAAGTCTTGACTTCAAGGCCGTTGCACAAGAGAAAAAGAGAGATTCAGATGAAGGACTGTGCACTTTCCCACAAACCTAAAACTTTCCTGGACTCTGTGAGGGAAAAAGTGAGTGTGAAGAAAAAAGAAACCAAAAAAATCTTTGCTAAGTTTCCCTTTCAGTGTTTGACATCACATGTTGTATGAAGCAAAAGCAAAGCTCATGCAAGCCAGTGGTGAATAAATCTAAGCTGCTGTTCCTAGAGCCAAAGAATCCAAAGTCAAAGAATCACAGAATATCCTGAGTTTGATGGCACCCACGGGGATCATGTGGATCATCAAAGTCCAACCCCTGGCCCAACTTTCACAGCTGAAAGGGAGCCAGATGCAGGATCTGCCCTGGGGGCTGGCCACATGACCAGCCCCTACCCAGATAAGTGGCACTTAGCAGAGCAAGAAAGCAGTGGCAGAACCTTCTTACAACAGGCCAGACTGCAAAACTGATTCACATTTTGACAATAAAATCCAGCTTATCTCTTCTGTGTCTGCAGTGGATAACACAGGTGGCATTTCACCTTCACTGCTGTAATAACAGTAACATAATAGAAATTCATTCTGAACAGAATCCTTTCTGCAGGAATACAAAGATATGTTAATTACACAGTGGTACTGCATTTGGATTCTAGCTATCCTAAACGATATTTTTAGGTCTAATTCATGTCCTGTTCATGTAAAATGAGAAGACAGTCTTTTGAAGGCACTATAATTACATCTGGTCAAACTGCTACAACAAGAAAATCAAGCCGTTATGAGAACAGGCTGGAGCCTGGGTAGACACGCAGCAAGCACAGACCAGAGCAGATTCACTGCCCTGCTCTATTTACAAACCAGCTGAGATTATATTGTTAAATTCAAGTGAAGCTGATTCAGAATAATTTACTTAGGAGGTTATATGCTATGCTGGTGCCATTGTCTAGGGGATAAAATGGCAATTGTAAAGTTTAATTTTCTCATTTCAAATCTTTAAGGTAAGATTGGAAGCACAGAATAAACAATTCATCATTATGCATACCAGGTATGACATTCCAGAACTATTGTTATGCTAACAAACTTATGGTATATGTATTCCAGGAAAAAACATTACATGAATTTCTACTATGGCATAATGAAAAGTAAAGAAGGTCAGGGATGTTACTGAAAAGTATTAAAGCTTCCTTCCAAGTACAAATCTATGAACCTACAGATCTTTCATGTTTCATACATTCAAGATTTGATTTTTCTCCTCCTGAAAATGACTTTTTGTGACAGGAATTAGGTAACAGTTCCTCCTGTCTCACATGAAAGAGAAGTCAGAGTATGGACACCTGAGTGAATGCTACGAGATCCTCTGATCCTCTCAAAGAGCTCACCTGAAGTGGTAGGAGAAGAAATCATCCCCATTTCATGCTATGTGTGAGTGCAAGGGTTTGTTCTTACTGCCGAGTCCCTGTGTATTTCAGCCCAAAAAGGACACTTCACAGGCTTCCATCTTAGTGAACTGCTTTTAAAGTACTCCCATAACAAAACCTTTGCTGATTTTAATGGTTACAGTTGGATGGGTTTTTTAAACAGGAAAAAAGAAAACAAAAAAAGGAGAGCTTTTTCTGTATGTTTTGATAAAGACAGAAAGAAAAGATCCTTTTGCTCTTGTTCCCTTCAACTACTCAGAATGAACTTGGTCAGGCCACAGGGATTAAAAATGTGCAGTATCTAGAGAGATGCTTTTTAGGCAAAGACAGTGAACAAGCAAAAAATAAACTCTCAGATTCAAGGCTGAGGTTTATTTAAAAACACAGGCTTCTCTTTTAACAGGTCAGTTTCTAAAGCCAAAAGGCACAAATTTCATAACTACAAATAGTATTTAATAAGGGAGAGGGAGAAGGAAGGCTGTCTGAGCCCCTAAAGGATCCCTCCTGCCCAAATTCCTATTTGTTTGGGACACCACTGGTACCTTGTCTGATCCAGCAAGCCAGGGGAAGTGGCAGGAGGCCAGCTTCAAATGAATAGGATTCTGTGGGCCAAGCTTTCTGCATGGAAGAGAGCTCTCTATGGATATTCTGATAAAGGAAGCCTTCAGATCTAAAAATACCCACAGAAGACACAAACAAACTCAAAAGAGGACAAAACTGATTAGCAGTTTTTGCATTCGATTTTAAACCAGGCTTTAAACTGGAAGTGACATTTTGTCAGAAAGCCAGCTTTGCAATTCCTTTTATTTCATTTTTGTGACAAAACCCAGCAGCACGTCTTTTGCAGTTCTCCCTTATTTATTAATTCCATGAATAAAAGATTTTTCTGGTGACTAACTCACCCTGACTTTTTGGCCACCAATCCTCCCCTTTTTAATCCTTTAGGGAATGGATTTCCTTCCAAATTTAAATGGCAGCCCTGAAGAACACTTTAATGATGGCACACTACACAAGTGCTACCATTCTTCCTTGAGGAGCTGATTTACCTGCCTCAAGAAAAAAATTCCAGTGCTTCAATTAAGGAATTTAAATTATTCATAAAGAGCAAAAATCCCACATCTTTGTCAAACGTTGTCATCCATTTCCTTAGATGAGGCACATAGGCACAATTAAATAACACCATTTTTAAAACCAGTTAGCAATGAAGATGAGAAGAATCACTAGTCACAGCAAACCCAGAGCAAGCCCAATAAAAGTATTTACAGGACTTGGACAAAAAGGCACTTGCTTAGCTTGAAACAATAGAAATCCACTTTGTATCACCCTAAGACAGGAAGAGACATCTTTCTATAGATGTCAGCACTCCAAGTTACATTAATTATATCAAACTTTGTTTCTCATTTCAACAGCGTAACTACACCAACTACCCCATGGCAAAATGAAGAAACCAAGTCCCCAGTGAAGTCAATGACAAGCCACACATTCATTTCAAGAGATCGAAGATCTCAGCCCTGGTTTATTATTCTAAATTGGATAATCCACTCTTCACATACTCTTACTCCATAACAATGCAGAATTCAATTCAAACCTGTAGCCAAGAGTAGCCAGTGTTCTACAGATCAATGCACAATCCAACAATAGACAATTGTGGAACAACCTGACAGTGTGAAACTTAAAATCCAGCACTTTCATCAGCATTAAATAAGCTCTAGAATGAGTTATTATCTATTCTCAAAAGTCACTGGAACTGGTGCCAGAAAACTGAAGCATAAAACATTTTGCTGTGCAATAAAATTGAAGTAAGTAAGGCATTCATCACCTTCATTCTCAATTGAAAGTCAAGGGACTCTCAGAGTCTTGTTTAAAAACATATTCCCTCCATGATGGGTGAGAGAAAGGCCACAGAGCTCCTGCCTGAGCACAAAAAGAGAACAGTCAGACTTGAATCCCAGAGCCAGTGCTGGCACTCCCTACTGAACTCCCTGCTGTCAGGAGGGATTTCTGACAGTGAACCTGCACACAGCTGGCTCATAAATGCTCTAAGCAGCATCTCAGCTGAGCTTTCTCCTATTCTTCTTTCCAAAGAGTGGAAAGAAGAGTAGGAGACCAGGTGTACTGGACCAGGTACACATCGATGGAGTAGGGAAAGAGACCAGAGGACAAGGAGTGAGAGTTCTGGCACCAAGTTTTCATCAAAGTATCATGCAACTTTTGCACATTGATGTTTTACATTTGTGCACCACACAAGCAAACAATGAAAACAAAGTAAAAAGGCAAACTCCATAAAATAACCCTTGTCCTGAAGCAAATGGTACAGCCACTAAAGAAAGAAGTCAAACTCTAAAAGGAGGAAAACACACTGTAACAATGGCCATTGGACTGAAACAGAAATATGTAACTTTGTCACATCCATCCCTACGAGACATGCAAGCAAGCTCACAGCTTCCAGCTGTGTCTGTATTGTCAGAAAATGACAGGTTTGTACTTTATTTCTTTCATATTACCGGTTCAGAGAGAGCACTGAAGCAATTTTAAACATGATTCTGTGTAGTAACAGTGTTAGAGGGATGCTGTGTGTGCATACTGCAGAAACCAAAGCCAAAAAAAGACCTTTTAGACTTCAGCCTTGGCATGTTCCACTTACACTTGGCATCACAAAATAATGAATAGGTGTGTTAACAGCAACAGAAAGGAGAGATGTCATTCCCTATAACCTCTGCTGGTGCATGGTGGAAGGCTTAGGTGAGATCCTGGTGAATGCAGCAGTTGTTTTAGAGAACAGTGATGCCAGTCCAGCTTCTCTTCAGGAGTGCTCAAAGATCCTCAGGATGCCACATGCCTTCAATATAGTTCCTCCATGAATGTATCTCTGTCACACTCAAGAGCCTCCCAAAACAGCACAAGAGAAGAGGGCAGACTACTCCAAGAACATGGCACACCAAGAACCATGGCCAAGAAAAGCACAAGTTGCACTGTTTCAGACTTCTTTTCATAGAAACATTTATGTTGGAAAAGACCCTTAAGATCATCAAGTCCACCTGTAATTGACCACTAAACCATATCCCTAAGTGCCACATCTACATGTCTTTTAAATTCTTCCAGGAATGGTGACTCCACTACTTTCCTGGGCAGCCTGTTCCAGTGCTTGACAACCCTTGTGGTGAAGAAATTATTCCTAATATCCAATCTAAATCTCCACTGATGCTGTTTTTGTGACATCATATGTCTTTATATTTTAAAGCCAGAATCTCATGGTCCCATACCTACATAAAGCAGGAGAAGGGATTGATTTTCACAAGTAGCAAAATTCTGGATTTGATGATTAACATTCAGTCGAGGCTCAGCTTTCACTAATCCAGTGACATCTATGACTCTTGACAGGAGGTTGATACAGCCCTTTTGCAGGAAGATCTGGTCACTGTTGACTTCAGGTGTACTTTTACACTGCTACAGAATGCAGATCCAACCTCGTCAGCTGTGGAGTGGGTATTTTAACTCCAGGTAGCCAAGTGAAATATACAGCACCCTATTTGTCATATCCTGGTTTTACAAATGCTACTACAGGAACCTTTGTAAATCGGACGAAAGCCAGAATCAAGTGAATGTGAGATAAATATTCATTGAGAGCACAACTAATAAGGTTTCATAGGGATTAAGTCGAGAAATTGGAAATCAGAGCATGAGAGAATATGTATTAAATTATGCATTTCTCTCAGCTTATGAATAATATAAACTCAAATTGATAAACAAAACTCTAGGTACCACCAGCATTATGTAAAAAAATAAACTAATTGTAAATACTGCACAATCATTTCATTAATTATGGCAAAGACATCTTCACCTCAATGCTTAAATTTTAATTTACCTATTGCATAACACGTAAGTGGAAAAAATATCATGATTAAATTACACCCCACAAACACTCCCAGAAAATGATGTATCAGCATAATGTAAAGATTCAGAATTGAAAAACCAACATTTAGTTTTCTATTATCAGAGCTTTGATGGTTTTAGATGAATAAATATGAGACACTGCAGGAGCACACACTAGTTACCATGGATATTCTGACTGGGCCCAATCATCAAGTTGCTCCCTGTAACAAGGATTAAACTGTGGCTCCTCTGAAGTCAATGGCACAAGGGTTTTTCCCCTCATGCTTCCAACAGTGCAGTCCAGAAGTAGGTGAAAGTATGAAACACCATATCAATTAATCTTATATCAGGGGTAATTTTTCCTCCAGAGATTAACTGATGCAGTAACAAAATAATAAAAAATTAAGTCCTTCAATGTAATGTGAATTCAGAAAAAAGCTTCTAATAATCTCTTTACCACCTGTAATTAAAAATTATTGAATATTTGTAGTCCTTATTCACCTGCTCTCATCCTAACCCTGTAGATATATGGTCAGATGACTTTCCGTGGGCCCACAGGGCACATTTTGAACAGTAAGTGTGAAAGAAATGAGTAAGTGCTAATGGGATTTTCAGAACCATTTTTAAACAGGAGTTACATCCAAGGAGATTCTGAAAAAACTCACTTAGCACCTATCTGGAGTGTTAATGTCTTGAATGCATAAAAAGACCCACATGAACAAGTTTTATATGATACCTGTGATGTACTTAGCACATGTCTAAATTCCAGTGGAACCTACAAGAATCAGTCTATGTATTACTGACTAATTACAAAAGTCAGTGAACTCTGAGCCCAGGGCCAAGCTGGAAAGGCATCACATGAAAAAGGCTTATGTATTTCTTTGCTCAGCCATGGCATTTTAGGCAGAACTAACAGATGACAGGGAACAGCAGTGATTAAAGGACTACCATCCTGCTATGACCAATTGACTTTGGGGCTTTAATTTTCACTTTTACAGTATTAAAACAAAAGCTTTTGCTGGTTTATCACTGATTCCATAACTGAGCTCAAAGTAGCTCATAACCACAGACGGTGACTCAAAGCAATGACAAAGCCATCAGCTGCGTCATTTCTGGCATTCACCACCTCCTCAGTTTGAAAGGTCCTCTGTGTGGCCCAGGCCTCTTCCTAAGCATTTATTTTGCTGCTACTGACAAGGGAAGTATACAATAATGTTTTAAGGGAAGATGATCAGTTTATAGTGTTAACTGTTTGCCTTTAAAACAAACTCCTGAGACCAAAAACCCTGTTAAGATTATTAGCAAACTTGTGACTGGCAAAAACATTGTAGCCCCTAACTGAGCCCAAGAGAGCATCTGCTTCAGGTGAGAGCTGAGTTCAACAGAAACTACTGCTGCCTCTCATGTTTTTTATTAGCAACATCTTTGCCTTCAGCCTGGATGCCTACGGTCTCTGTTACTCTTACCTTATTTAGCAACTGAAGCCTGCACTTCAGAAACACTGCACTTGTCTGGATAGGTACTAAAGTGATGTAAGGAAAAAGGGGTCAAGTTGGGATTATATAAGGAAAGTATATAGTAAAGTAATTCCTAAGTCTTTTCACATCTCTTTTATGCTGCTGTGGCAGCCTCAAGCAGCTCCTGCCCTCTTTGAAGTTACTCTATGCCATTAGGCCGTTGCAAAGGCTCTGCGGAGAAAAGGAATCTGTACCAGACATCATTAATAGAGATCTATCATATTCCTAGTTCCTCAAAATAAGCATGATGATAACTGTATTCTTCATTACAGCACTTCAGCAGGAAATAAAGAAATAACTGCAGCACACCTAAGGGTAATACACTTGTAACTCCCACTTCTGAGAAACAGCAAACATATTGATTTCTCTACAAAGGAAAAGGAGCTTCGGGTCTGCAAACATTTTCAAAAACCACCTACCCGTCTTGTGACACGGCATGACCAGTGGCAGCACAAGCCAGCTGTGAGACCTGGGCAATGACAGAAAGTCAAAGCACTGAGAAACCACAAGCGGCTTTATAGATCTGTGTGATATAAATATTTCCAATATCCACACAGGGAAAGAAAGAAAATTAAAATGAAAAAAAAAAAAAAAAAAAAAAAAACAGCAAGGAGAGAAGTTCTGGGGCCAAGACAACACTGGAAGGCTCAGGAGTGCTCTAAGATGCACCGCAGGCACTTGGTGCCTGTGCACTACCGGGTTTAAACAGCACAAGCCTCTTTGTGGGATCTCTGTACTCATTTGAGCCATCTCCTCCACGACATGGGTTGATCATGTTCTGAAAAACACATGGTAGCACCACGGTAGCTGAGTCAGGCTGAATCTCTGCAAGACTCATTTCAGAGGCAGCATTAAGACACTCATATACGTGTTTTGTTCAGAAGAGCACCTGCAATATGCTTTGGCAGTATTCCAGAGCAACAAAAACAATAAAGCTCTCTTTCTTGATTCCGAAGAAAGCAGAGATAAGCACCACAGAAGGGTCTTCCCAGTTTTCTTGGGCACTTGGAGGAACAAAGAAATGGTACATTGCCTCTTGTTGCACAAACACCAGTCAGTTTTTGACAGCGCCAGTGCAGCTTCCAGCTCTCTAAGCAAGAAGAGGCGTTATCATCTGAAGCATGAGAAGGATGTCAGGATTCTGCTCATGACTAATGGCTTCATGCTGTAATGCTTCAGGACTATACCTTGAGTTAAATAACTTCTGAAAATTAACTGAACGGTTACCCAAGCAAGAAGAGAGTGAAAAGCTTCACGAGTGCATCCTGCACTTCTAGATGGACATCAATATCTGCCTCAATGTAGCAGCTTCAGCTTGTAGCCTCAGGTGTTGTGAGGTGTGGACATAGGAGAGGTAAGGGAGGAAAAAGAATTAAGGGGAAAAAAAGGAAAGAGGACCGCTTGAAAAGAGAAATAAGTAACTGGGAAAAATTAAAAGCTGGCTTGTGCAGTAAAAAGCTCAGTGTATAGAATCGATTGAAGCTTTCAATACAAGGGAACAAGGGTCTCATTTCAGCTGCTGATCAGTTTAGATTCATGGCCACAATAAAAAAGGCTATGTTCCATGGTTTTACCTCTTGATTATTAAGAACAGTTTCCACTTATGAGTCTTTGTTTCCTTAAGACAGATTCAATACACTTGTGATTCCTTACCTGATGAGCACTATTCAGACAAAATTCACAATCAGAGCTCATAATAGCTTTCATATATTAGTAGTCTTTTATGTCAACAATCCCCATGGCTCACAAAATCTAATCCATTGAGGAAAACTTTTCAAAAGCATATGGCCTTGAAAACAAGTCAAACAGAAGAAAACTCACAACTGAAAAAGAAAAGGAAAGTTTAAGGAAGGATCCATAGTTACAGGCACCCACAATTTACAAGACTAAAAGGAATACAAGCAAGTAAAAAGAACAGCAAGTGCTGGTATTGCCAGAACTGCAGCTCATCTGTACCTGTCCTAACTCACCGAAATGCCAAGAGTTGCCCATCTCTGATCCCTGGATACCATCAACAGCTGACACTGAAGCACAGCATTACCAAAGACTGCCTGTGTCAGGATAGCTGTCTCCCATTTATCTTCCCTGCCATCATGAACTTGTTTGTGCAGATCCCAAAAGAAAATCTGGCAGAGAAACTGAAGCAGAATTGGTACAGCCAGAGGAATAATTTTTCGCCTTTCTTTTGGACAAAAGCAGG
The DNA here is from genome assembly GCA_013397935.1 of Dasyornis broadbenti. NCBI lineage: Eukaryota > Metazoa > Chordata > Aves > Passeriformes > Dasyornithidae > Dasyornis > Dasyornis broadbenti. The sequence goes on along the minus strand of VZRN01000794.1, from coordinate 26,398 downwards.
CAGCGAATAACTGCTGAATTTAGCTAATAAAGGGAACAGCTATGTGTGCAGCCTCCTCCTTCATTCAAAAAAAACAAGGATAATTTCAGTTGCTCTTAAGCAAGAACATAAAATGTGCAAATGCAAAATCTGTGTAGTACGAATCTATACTGAAAAGTGTCTAAACGGACAGTATAGTATTTTCCTCAAACTCCATATGGCCAGCCCATTGTATCAGATCCTCATCTGATTTAAACTGCAGCATTTGTGACATGGAGATTAGGAGCAGCAGCAATACACATCTTCCCACATGCTCCTTTCCCAACACATATGGCTTGCTCATTTACATGGAGGAAACAGAAAAAAGGCTGCAGGCATGTGGTTTTGCCAACAGTTAATTATTGAAAGCAGAATTTCTGCTCTCCGGGGTGCAGAAATCACAGTTGTTCTCGATGCTGGGACCAAGAGAGACGTTCTCCCCTAGAGCCGTGCAGGAAGCAAAGGTAAGGCCTCCTGTCCATGACTTCCTCATGGCAGCAAATGAACACCATCACTATGCTGCTGCCAGTCACTGAAGCAAACAAGCTGGCCACCGGGCCTGACAAAATCTTCAATAGCTCTGTGATCACTGTGTACATGCCTCAGTTGCTTCCTTTTGCACTGCACAGTTTACTAGGGGTGATGATGGACTAAATGCTTTGCTCGAGGTCAGAGCTTAGTGCACGTGTGGTGTGTGATAGACCACTGGGACACACAGTGGCCCTTCACGCTTAGGAACGATCTTATGGTCTGCCATGATCAGTCAGCCCACACTCCTTCCCCTTGTCTCCTGGGAAAAGGAACAAAGGACACATGCAAAGTATATGCTGCTTTTGAAGATAAAAACAAGAGTATGGATTTCAGCAGCAAAAATGCTACACTGTGGTCTCTTCTCTCAGAGCATTTGCAGAGTCCGGAACGCTCTGACCAAAGACACACCCCTTTTATCATCAGACAGTCAATATGTGCTGGCCTATTAATAGAGAAAAATACTCATCTAGCTGTAGGTTCCCTGCTGTGAACCTTGATTCTCCTTAAGGGTAAGGGAAACTCATTCAGAGTTGATTTAGTTCTTTCTGGTGGAGCCCTGAGAGCAGACTGTGGTGATACTGCAGAACACCCAGCAGGAGTATCAGAGGAACTGGGCCTGACAGCAGAGGAAGATAATTGACCTTCCAGCCACACCAGGCCAGATCTGTGGGTCTTTGTTTGAAGAGACTTTAAGGACAGAGCTCTGACCAAGAACCTGCAGAAAAAATTTAACATCCCTCCTCATCTTTGCACTTGGACTACATCTTAACACTGTAAATTCTTCCTGCATAACACCTCTTAAAATATCAACCTGCAAGATCATGTAGTCCCAACCTTCAACCAAGCTCCACTTCAGCTGCATACTGGAGACATCCTCGTCCTTGTCTGATACATGCAACGCCTTGTCCTCACCTGTCACTGACTCCCATCACACTGTTTTTCTGCTTGTTTTCACTTCTCTAGCACAGACGTATGCTGTTTGTTTTCACTGTCAAGGCCTTGGCAAAGCTATCCTCTCCCTTGCCATCAGCTCTTACACAAACATCCCAGGCTACAAGCAGCTCTTCAAACCAGTTAGCAGCCTGAGGGCATAGCAAGGCCAGGAAGTGAACACCCTGCTCAGACAGGCCAAAGCTGGGACACTTCCACAACCACACCACTGAGGATATCAGCTGCTTCTAATGCCCCAAAAGGTCACTGGGTGATGATTCACGAATGAAGTGAGAAAGCAGCATGTCTGTCTTTGCCCTAACAACTCTCCACTCATATTCCACTGTGGCCACTTCTGCCCAAGGCAGGGTTCTTGCTATGCACTTGTAAAATCGCTTGTGCCCTGTCTGTAGCATGTAGTCAAGTTTTCACCCAAGGCAGTCATAAATCTGTCTGATATTCCTCCCTGGCTAAGATGTTAATTGCCATGGTATTCTTCCATAACTGACCTTGTTTCTTTGAGTTCGCAGCAATGGAGTACTGAGCTAATTCAGCTTTCTCTTCACTGTAGCATACAGACCATTTACAAATACGCAGCTCAAGTGAAGCAGATGCATTCAGTAATTCTGTATTTTACTTTTGGGGCTAAGAGGAGGAGAGGGATGGCAAGGCACCTCCCAGTCAAAAAAAANAAAAAAAAAAAAATTTAAAATAACATTCAAAAGTCAGGTGCAAAATTCTGGGAAAAGTCACAGATAACAGTAGGGCCGAAGAGTGACTCCAGAAAACAAAGCAGAGCGTTAGACTCCATAATGATCTGCAACGATCAGATGATGCAAATCCCAGCACGTGGCACCAGAGCCAGGCAGTCAGCACAGGGAGCCTGGGCATCATCCCTCTCCCTCCCCAGACTACATCCCCATCTGCTGCGAGTTGGCCACGAGCAGCAGCCTCTCCCGGGCACAGACCCATCTGAAACAAATGCTCACAGATCACATATTTTATTTCCAGCATCTACTTTTCCTTTTGTACGTTGTTCAGGTGCCAGGCAGAAAAGCTGGAGACAAATGTTGACAATGAGCTTGGGGCAGATTACCAACACTGAAGTACTCAAAGATGTGTAGGCTATGTACAATTCCCCATGCAAGTGTGCAGGAAAAGTGCTGACTTCTAATATAATCACTTGTAAGGATAAAAAGAATTTAAAACCAAAACATGTAAAACTGCCAGCTCACTTTGTCAACATTTGCCATAACAACAGAGAAAAGTAACTGGTGTAAACGGCTTTTTTCCTAAAGTTTGGGAGTCAAACATTCCTAGACAGGAAGCTGATTCTGACCTGAGGCAAAAGAGGTTTTGTGTAATCATTGACTTGGGAGCAACAATCACTTNACACTTGCATGATGGCCTGAGATAGTACCCTAATTTTCAAATTTGTCCAAAAACATCAACTTCTGTAACATTCATCTACACAACTCTCAAAGTTTCATGTTAAATTCAGTTAAGTTTTTGAAAAGACCTTTACCATTCCTCATTCAAAAAAGTAATATAATTTCAATTCTATTCTCCCTTAATCCTGAGGAGAAAGCTTGAAAGGCTTATCACCAATAAAAAAGTAAATGCCATGTAGTTCTTTTACTTCAAATAATCCATGCAGTCTGATCCCAGTGCTGTATTTGCCAACATCTCTATAGCAATTTAGCATAAGCAGTGATCACAGCCAAGGCCTGAAAGCTGGTTTTCTGGCAAATTTCCGTTTCAATGCAGAAAATGCAGAGGGTTCAAATGAAGAACAACTGCTACACTTGTTGTGGATATGCTGTTCATAGTCTAATATTTTGATTTTATTGTTTTAATAGGTGTTTCTATAGCTTTAGTAGGTGTTAAAATCACTGCATATAGTTGTGTAGCCACACACCAGACATAATACTGGCATCTAATATTCATTTCACTTGCTGTGAGTAACAAGAGAAGGATTAGACCTTTTTCTTTTTTTGTAAATTAGGAAAACCAAAACCGCTTAACAACTTACATTAAGTTCCTGGTGTGGAAACTGCTGCAGTAAAACTTAACGGTGGGAAAAGAATTCTATGAGACTCAACGAGAGAGAATGATTTTGTTTGAAGTAGCTGGATAAATTCATCTTTATATTTCATAGCAAGATAATGAATGAGGAACAAAGCACATTTGTCTGTGTTTCCCAGCACAGCAAATGTCTCGGTGAGCAGTTGTATTACTGACAGCACTAGAAAATTACGAATTTCAAAATGAAATGTGTCTTACTATCACATAACAGAGTGGATACCTCAGCAGTGAAGACATTATCTCAACTGTACTGAAATCACAGATTTTACTGATATCCTATTCATTCTCAGCCATAAGCTGAACGCACAACGAAGTTTCTGACAACCAAACAGCAATTCTGTCTCGTCTCACTGTTCGACAATTGCAAACTAGGAGTTTAGGGGCACTTGTACTGCTTTTCCACTGAGCTGAGAAGAGTCTAAAAGGGAACATGTCATGGTGGTTCACAAGAAGAGCAGGAATCTCTAAGCTGACTCCCAGGAGAGAGCTGTCAGCTGTGGTAGTGAAGGGCAATGAAGATAAGCATTTCTGTGGCACAAAGTTCTTGGAGCTGTTAGTGCAGAAAGCTCCAGCGACAGAAAAATGCAAAGTTGCTTTGGTCCTAGCAGTTATTCCTGAGAGTGGTACAACAACCTAATTAACTGTATTTAAAATATAGCCAGTCTAGAGGTTTGAAAAGTCAAGTCAAATCTCACAGGACCCAGAAGGAAGGACTTGTGCCAGCATTCACTGAATAACCTTCATATTTTCCAGCAGGTTAACAGGCAGCCACACCAGTGCTGCTCACACCTTGTGTTTCCAGGGCAAGAGCAGATTTTATCCCCCTTTACAAGGCAGTCACTTGCAGTCTCTGCAATGTTCCCTGTGAACATGTTTCTTCTCCATCCCAACAGCAGAAAGGGCACTCAAATGTGTCTGGGGACAGATGGGAGCAGCTGTGGGTATCAGCGTCCTTAGAGAGCTGATAGCAGAACTGCTCTGACTCCACATCACACGAAATGCTGTAGGTAGACAGTTGGAGTTTCTCTACGTGTGCTACATACAAAAGCAGTTGCATTAACCTTCCCTTTTTATCATTTGATTGAAGTCAGTGACTCACAGACAAAACAGAAGAATCTACATGCTCCCTTTTGTTCAGAGGCTGTCTTCTCTGAGCCACAGTGCACACAGGGTAATGTCTGTGGGGTGACCCAGAGTGAAGAGTGAGTGTAAAACAGCTGTCTTTTTGTGAAGCTGTGTAACAACTTTGCATTGTCACCACAGCCAATACCTGGCGTGGTTAAAGTAGGCCAGCGGTTCAGATGAAGGAAAAAAAGGAAGTAGAGGGGTGGCAGATTCTCTTTCTGGAGTACTCTGAATTTAGCTCTATGCAGACTCTCCCAGGGTTATCTGGGGCTAGAGAAAAGGAAGCTTCATGTGCTCAAACCTTTCTGTTTGATAGCACTATGCTCTGGCCAGTGCTTGCACATTTCTTAGGTACCCTCATGCCCCAGAACAGTGCAGCAAAATACAGGACACCAGCAATGCAGATATATGTGGCTGTCACACAATCTGATTTGTTCTCAACACTTTGCAGGAAAACTTGTGTCACACTGGAGCTCCACACCGACACTAGACTGAGGTTTGCTTTTCTACAGACAATTTGCTTCGCCACATGTTGCTTCCGTGGACTTGTACAATATTAGCAAGGTCTACAGCAAATAAAGCAGCAAGACCATGCACTACTGCACTGCTAGACAGACTCAGGACCCACGCAGACTTCCCTGAGCTTTTCCCTACTGCATTACCAGCACTACAAAGCAGATAATGGTCTGGGTCAGTCTTTCATTCCTGGCATGGCATGACAATGTTTAGGCATTTACAAATGGATGATAAACCTAAAGTAAAATGTTGCTGCTTACTTCTGTGACTCCAGACAGTTCCAGCAGACACCTGTTAAAGCTCTCAGCAATTGCTCCATGCTGCAATAAACAGCCATGAGGAACATAAATAAAATCTTAAAGGGACATCATCAGGATTGACTGCCACAAAAGAGTATGTGCAAAAATCAACATATTAGAAAGCTGTACAACATACCAAAACCACACAACACATCATTTTATGTGATTATTAATGACACTTGATATCAACACTGTGATCAAAGAGAAGATTTTTTGAAGACTTCTAGGATTTTCACATGCAACTATTCACAAATTGCTGCAGGATTCCACTGTATACTATGGAATCCGCTGCAGAAAATGTTATTTTTGTACTATCTTGCTTTTAATATTGCCAAAACCTGCGTTCTGCTCCAGTACTACACTTGAAGATCAAAACAAAGGTAACATTTACAGAAATAATAGAGGGATTGGTTTGTTGGCTGGTTTTCAGGAAGTTACAGATCATTTCTGCTGTCTCAATTGGGTACCAAAATATAAAGAAACAGAAATTATTAAGAAGAATTAACTCAGGAAGAAAGAAAAACAACAAACCAACCCCCCACACCCTCTAATCCACCCGTCTCGCTTTATAACATGCTCGGTTCTGTTAAGTAGGAAACTCTTCCAAATGAGTTTATTGATTTATTCTGGTTTTCAAAGAGAATTAGAGTTCTAAAGAAATGTATGGATAAACAGACTTCTCTTTAATTTCTCAAACATAAACCAATCTGCCCAAGCACAAGAGAAATATGCAGGACATAGAAGAGTTCAGCATTTTTAGGTGAAAATCAGACCTTTTAGTATTAGCGATACTTGTGTCTTTCACACTACAGCTGTCTGTAGACATTGCTCTTTTTTGGTTATTCATTAAGTTATTAAAGCTGCCATTTGCAGTCAGTGGAAAGGAATGTCTAAGAAAGGAGTTTAGTGCCAATACTGTGAAATACTGGTGTGCAGTTACTACTACCTAGACAAACTAAGGAGCAAAGGGTGTTTTTCTACTTCCCACAGCTAAAATTTAAGTACAACATTTTGGAAGCAGTTTTAAAATCTCAATAACTATCCCCACTTTAAAAGCTTTAGTAAAAAGAATTTGTCTCATGGCTCACCTAATTGAAACAAGAGTATTCCCACTGTGAAGTGTGGCAGGAGTGTCGCATGAATTGGCAATAGCTTAGATTTGAGTCACCTCCTCGAGATGTCATTCCACTGATTTCAACTAAATTACTTCTGATTTGTGCTATTGTAAGAAAGAAAAAAAAAAAAAGACAGGAAGAGCTTTCATCTTGATTTTGCACCAGAGAACTCAATAGCATTTATGCCGTTGACTGCAGTGAGTGCCAGGTTCAACTCAGCACCTGAAGAACATCATTGTTAGAAAGTGTAGTAAATTCTACTGCACCTCCCTGGGAACAAAGACCAAGATGGCCAGTTCCTGCTATATTTTTTTTGCTGTCCACTACTTGGTCCAAAAACATTAATAATGAAGGGTGAGTCTTAAAAAAGAAAAAAGTTATTTTGGAAATCTCTCTCCCACTGAGCACAAGTAGAGTGGAAGTGCTGATGTGGTTCCTTTACCAAGCACTAAGGCGTGGGTGGGACTTGACCCTGAAAACACCACATGGGAGTTTTGCTTTTATCACCTACTAGGAGAGTAATTTCATGAGAGAGAGTGACACAACTAAGTACCAGTGATGAATCCTAGAATGCATGTGGTGAAAAAAGTGAGAAGTAGAGACTTTAGGAAGTGTGTCAGAAACGGCCACTAGGCTTGTTCCCAGATGTGATCGTGGTTGGAAAATGACCCTACTCTTCATTTGGCTGCTTACTGTGAAACTGTTAAATCTTGAACTATTTAGCATGTATGAATATCCTCCTTTTTTTTTCCTAATAAATAGAGGGAAAAGCAGCATTTAAATAATCATAAAACAAATTGAATGACTCAGCCCAGTGTGTTTTCTGGATTCTTACCAATTTGCTACAGCTAATGGTCCCTGCTTTCACCTCACACCATTAATTGTAAAAGTCATCATTAATCTCCAAGAAAAGCATTGAGCTTTGATTATTACTGCTTAATTACATGGAAAAATAGACAGACTGTCAATATTAATTTGCTTTACAACAGGCCAACTGAGTTATCTTCAATTCTCAGCGCATTGTACAGCTGTCATTTTATGCCAGGTAATAATCAATAAAATTATTAATTTAAACAAAGCTTTTTACTAAGGAGATAGAAAATCCTTATTTGAGCTCATGAACACTCATACTTTACTACCCAATTCCTATTGTATTTTGTTTACCATATGTGAGCCCCCAAGGTAAAACCATTGCACGCCTTACCTTGACATTTCTATGTAAATTGCTTGAAGTTATGCATGGAAATCTCATAAGATACGTTCTGTCTTTCAGGGAAATGGGAGAATGTTCTAAAGGCTCAAAGGACAAATTTAAGATCAAGGTCATGAGAGTAAAGGTGGACTTAAATATTTAAATCAGAAAAGTCAAACTTCTCAGACAAGCAGGAAACTTTACATCCTTATGCACTTATTTGGAAGTCTCAGCTATTCCATTAGACTTTAGCTTTCCAACAGTCTTCAGAGTAAAGCCTGGTGAAAGTGTCATGTTTTTTTAATCAGAAAAAAGTATTTTCATTACTTTCCACAACTAGTCACTGAACCACTAAGGGGCAGAAAAGTTCCGAATGATGAGAATAAAAGGCTGTTTTAACATGTACTTGTCAGCCAAAGCATGGTGCATTTTGACTGCATGTCATGCTTGCAATAAAGTCTTCTTCTGCTCCTTCATCACTTTGAATACCAAAGATGCGAGGCTTGAAATACTCACAATCTCTGTATTTCAAAAGCTCTCCTGCCTAAGCACATGAAGGGCAAAAGCAAGGGGGTAGCAGAACATACTCAACTGCATTGAGTTGGATTTCTTCCACAGTATTAGTAGCAAGGCTGCCATTAAAGATGGGCATAGGCATTCATACAATGGAGGGAGAGCAGGAGGGCATTGAATCACAGTCCTCACAAGAGTCAGAATTGGGTTTTATACAATTTGTGGTTTTCCACCATTTGTGTTGTACGTACAATCTGAATGATAGAAAGGTGTACTGAAAATGACTTCTGGAGACTCCATCATTGATTCAGTATCAAATAAGTTGACATCACCAGATGCTCATCTGCCATGTTCCTAAACCCCTAAGGGCTCATACAACTTTTCCAGATAACCTTACACCCTTTCAAATCTACCACTGAAATGAGGGCATTTTGCTATTTCCTAACTGAAACAAACTGAGCAGCAGCACAAGTCCAATGCCTTGCTCTTCAGCCTAGCACTAACACAGCAATTACTATTCTATCTCCAACAACCACTTAAGTATCAATAAGCAGAACCCCTGTCCCTTCAATCCCCTTCATCCTCTTCTCTTTAGCAGAAACCAACCCCATTCCTTTATCCTTATAGGTCATGTTCTCTAAAATTCTTATTATTTCCCAGCTGTCGTTGCATTTGAACCATCTCTCAACGTGTCAAGATCAATTTGTCAGCGTTAGTGAAGGCCGTGAGACTGTCCTGGTGAGACACCATGAACATGCAGACCAACAGATTGCTGCTTTGGCCATCAATCTTCCAAGAGAAGCAACTGAACAACACTCTTCTCAAAGCCAGGCAGTGTTTACACCTGAGTGGTTGACACAACAACTCACTTTAACATATAATAATCTTATTAACTTATTATAGTTAATTCTTGCTTGTAAAATAAGATAGGATGAGGAACGTTACTGATGAAATCTCTGCAGTGGCAGATGACAGACTAAGATTACAGATTATTCTCTTTTTAATGAAAACATTCCTCTTATTTCTTTGAGATTTCTTTCTTCAAATGGGGAGAAACTGCTCTTTCCTGCGATTGCTTTTTGTTCTCATATGAAGTACGCTTTCCTCCCTCTCATTATTGAAAAGCACATTCACTTATATTTCTACTTTAACTTCTTTCAGAGGATAAAAGACAACAATAGCAAGCAGAGAGCAAGTACTACATCAAACCAGAAGCCAGCCAATTTAATTCAGCTCAGGAACATAGGAGATTTGAAGTGAACAATTTTTGTGACAGAGGGAGTAATGGAAAGTCGACAACATGAAATGGAATTCTTTTACCATTACAAGCAAGTGACAAGTTTTTGGGTCACATCCTATGATTTAGATTGACTTTTAGAGACAGAACCCCAAATCTTTGTCACTGAGAAAGAAGGGGTATACTTCACTTTCAACCAAGTTCCCTAGCAGAAAAAAAACAACATGATAGTTAGGAATTCTTTGGCAAAATCTCTAAACCCAATCCTACCCACCGTGTTTCACTCTATAACTTTTAAATTGTTAATGTATTACAGTAAAATTCAAGATCTAAGTGTTTTCGCAGCATCACCTTTTATTATCTATTACACATGGCAAGTGAGCTATTTCTTAAGTTGTAGTATATAAAGCAAAGAGACCCAAGGGAAAGCCAAAAGCATACTGAGATCATATTGATGTATCAGTATTTTATGAGGCAAAGTGAGGAGAGAGATTTCCCTCTCTTCCTTAAGCTTTCTCATTTATCATACCAAAATAACAAGCACCGAGTTCACTTTCATTCTAAGGACAAAAAAATTAGCTCACATTCACACATCAGACTTTTAGTGGACTAGTATTTTGTAATTCCCAATCTCCAGTGCTGGATGCTCCTTTCTTTTCTTTCTCTATCACTGTCTTCCACTCCTCAATTCTCCAAACCTTACCACTCCTCCACAGAACCTATTTACCAGTTCTCAGAGCCGCAGAATTCTTCTGCCTATTTAAATGGCAGAATTTGTCTCTCCAACAATTCTAAAACAACCAGTTCTTTCTCCTGATTAAAATCCTTGACCTCCAACAACTATATTTTGGCCAGTCAAACAGTAACAAGAGCTAGAGATTGTGAATGCAATTTAAAAGACAAAGAAGAGAGTCAGCAGAGGGAGATGACCCAGTTTTGAACTCACCTCTGTTACAAGAATCTTGATGATGCATACAGGCACTGTCAGGGACATACGTCCCCTTGCTGAGTCACTGCCATCCAGTGCTCCACTCCTGTTTGCTCCATCAGCCCCAGCTGGCAGAGTGGAGCACTGCTCCCAGTCCAGGGCTCAGCAGAGGTGCCAGGCTGCAGAACCAGAGCTGGCAAGCTGGGGAGGGGGGAGGCAAATCACAATTTAAACCCCTCACAAAGTATATTCCTGCATTGACAATCAACTACTTTCATGTTTTCTATGCACATCTTAAAAGCCACAGCAGATTTGCACACTGCTGTCAGCCCATTTGTTCCTGTTCCAATTCTATTTCGCTGCAGCATTTGTTTCATGCTGCCACTAAGAACATGCTTCAGCTCCCTTGCCGTTAGTCAGTCTCAAGCACAAGGGCAGAGCTAGCTCTCTCCATTAGGTCAACAAGGCATGACCATCCCCAGCTTCCTCAGGGCCCCGTCCCTTCACAGATCTCTAATTATGCACAAATCCCAGTGTAATTTTCTTTTACTCTATGCTCCAGCAATAGTAATAAACGATTCTCCTCCTTAACCAGCAGCTGCCTGGAAAGGACTAAATAAGCTCTTCATATTTTTTTTTTTAACTGAAACAAATCAGCTAAGGGGTAAAAATAACAAGCACTGCCCATGGCTAAAAGGAAGTTGAAAGACCTCAACTGGAGAAGTAACGCATACATTTGCAGAGGCACCCAACCAAAAAAACTTCCACTGGCCAATTCTCCTCAGCAACTGCTTCGCTTCCTCAAGATCACTGGAAATAACTGAAAGAAAAAGGAATCAGGGCCTGATTTTCCATACAATTTTTTCTGTCATTTACTTCCTGAGATTGGTCGCTTTTCCTTGATCCTTTCAGAGAGTTGGTATGTGAAGTACAAGAAGAACTTTTACTTATTCAAGTGATACAAAACAAAGAGCCAAATAGTCAGACATGTTAGACCTTCTGAAGACACACAACCCGGGAAGCATTAAAACCAGAGAGGCAAAAATGAAACTTTTTTTTTCACTAGAGTGGTTCATTTTTCTACCCTGGATATCTTCAGGGAAGATCTTTCCTTCTGGATCCTTTCCAGATTGCAGGCAATACAGCAGAAAGTAAGAACCCAAAGTGAAAGCATTTGTGATAGTAGTTTGCAGAAAAAATTAGCTTTTCTGACACTATGCTCTAAGCTTTCCTGAAGAGCAGCAAGCCCTCATAAACTGCATGTGGCTCCAGAGATGTCAGCCTGACCTTGCACACAGTGCTCCTGGTGCTCTCTCTGCACAACCCAGACCACCAGAGCTGTAAAGTCAGCCCACCCTGGCACAGTTCTGGGCAACAACACCTCCACCTGCCTGATGCTTCCTTTATTCTCCCTGTTTGGTACATCACAACTCTAGACAGAGCTAAATGTCATCCACCACAAAGATGCTGTGAGTTATAGAATTCGTTAGCTCCCCCTTCCAGTAAAAAAAATCTGTGATGAAAATGAAAGAAGTAAGAAAATATAGCACTTACAACATTGTTTTTTGACATTTTGGACGAATTCTTTTTATGGTGCTGGTTACAAAGTAGATCAAAAATATAAGCTCAGTTCTGATCCTAACAACATAAACCCGATTATACTAAATCATTTCCCCATGAAAGATTTCAATACATATGAAACTGTCAAAAATCTCTATTATACACATAAAGGGTACTATATTATTTACAAAAAATAAAGTAAAAAAATAGTAATATAAAACCTACAGAGAAGTGGGAAAGATAAATGAACATGTACTAGAGAGGCTGGGAAATTCCTAAATGGCAAAGGGTCAGGAAAAAAATCTTCAGGTTATATTGTGAGCATTTCTATTATCTTTGTGACTGAGTAGAGCTCAGGGACTGCTATCAATAAACGTCCACATATGTTTTATTGTTTGGCTCACTACCAGCCTATTTCAATTTTCACTGCCTTGTTGAAGAACAAAACACAAAAAACCCCAAAAAACCAAAACCAGGCATATCAACAACATAGGTTGAGACTTTACCTTCCAAAAATACAGCATTTAAAACTTCTGAATTGTATATGCACAGAAGTACCACTATGTTCTTTTATGAGCTAATAAAGAAACCTCAAGGAAACATAAACCATATGCTAAGTTAAGCACATGCTGGGACATGAGTCGTGACTTTGTGTTTCTTCTTAGAATTGCTTTAAAATATTCATGTCATGTAATCATAAAATATCTTGAATTTTCAAGAAGTTGAAAGGAAAAACATCTGATCCTAAACAGCAAGTTCCCCATTTCCAAGTACAAGCCTGGATCCATGGGGGTCTGTATTGTTTTGATAGGTGCAGTGGTCTTAGGCTGACACACATGCATTGACTGCAATGGAGTTACACTGAACAAGCACCAATAGAATGTAACTCACCATTTGTTCTGATCTCTTTGTTCTCTTTTCTCCACCCTAATTCATCTTACCTGAAATAATGTATTTATTACAAGGGTCAAAACAAGCCTAAAAACGTTTTCCAAATTTCAGCCTGGCATAAAGCAACACAAGGATCACCTACACTTATGGGCATCTTTTACACTGATGATAACCAGCATTATAAAACACTGTCATAGTAATTTCTGAAATAGATAGAGCATACCCAGGCAAACAGTTTGAAGTCCATTCTGCAAATCCCAAAGTAATTCTTTGGTCTACACCTTGAAATCTTTTATTGCTTCACCTCCTGAGGACATTTCTCTAACTCCATGGCCCACTAATAACAGAGATATTTGTCTTATGTTACCAACTTTTCTTCTTGCTCATTTCTTACTAAACAGGACTGAGAGCAGGAGGATCAGACCATCTCCATAGACAGCTGTGGACTCTAAACCAGTGAAAATGGTGAATTTACTTCCCTATCTATTCTGAGTCTCCTCCATACAAGATGTTTTTCACATACTTTTCAACAGCAACTGTTTAGGACAATATATTCTCACATCTGCCCAGTCTCTGATTTTTGCTTGCCCACTAATACCTATAAAGCAGTCAATAAATAAATCTTTATGGAAAAAGCCACAGGGATTAAAAGGTGCCGTATTTTGCAGATTTTTGGACTATTCCAAAACAGTGCAGTAAGTTGGGTTCTTTTACCAACTCCACCATAGAAATTTTGAATTTTATTTTTATTTTGTGGTAAACATTTGCCTTCTGTGCCATTCTTTAGACTAAGAGCCATTTCTACCCCACTTATCCTTGTCAAGTGCAACACTTCCATAGTCTGACCCAGCAGAAAGCAGCAGTTAATTGCAGGGTCTCATTAGAGCTGATGAAGATGCAGACCTGGGTGTGAAGGTGGTTTCAGTAAGACTCCTTCCAGTGGTGTGACAGAAGAGGCACAGGGTCTCCAACACAACAGTCAAGACTGCAGCCAAGATGGCAGCCTGTGACTCAACCACAACAGCCATTATTTGTAACCCCGGGCTAATTTTTCCACACCTCATTCCACGTAACGGGAAGAGCAGCTCTTCCTTCTCCCTGTTTCCAATACCCCCTTTGCATTGTGTCACTGCATGGTGGAAAAGAAATCACTACAGGAAGATCCACCTTGCTGAGGCAATGATACGGATACTGGCTTCTGGCCAGTTTATACTCCTCAGGCCTCCCTTCTGTCTTGGGGGATATGGATGCAGCAATGTCGAGTCAACAGGGCTCTGAGAGAGCTAGCCTGGCCAGCAGAAGCCATGTCAGGTAATCACTGAGACACAACTGAACCTGCAGTGTTATCAAAAAGTGCACAGCTGGATTATACTGAAATGCATTAAAAAATTCAGTGGATGCAAGCAGTTTTTAGAGTTAACCTGCACACTAACAATTCCCCTGCTGCTCCTCTCTGCCTGGAAAGTCAGTGTAACAATGCACAGGGGAAAAACATTACTTTTTCTTTAGAAAAGAAAAGCACCATCTTTTTTTGGTTTTAATCCAATGAAACACATACATAAAAATAGAATCTCATGAGACAACAGCAAAGTCTACACTATAATAGCTAAATTAAAAAATAATTTAAGAAAAATACACAAAAAGAAAGATAAGCTTGATACTGCAAAGTTACAAGCATTCCATCGTTGCACTAACAAAGCATTTCTGTCATTTCTTGGTCTTGAAATTCATGAATTTTCCTCACAGATCTCTGCAGAACTAGGTAAATGCTTAGAGGTATGTATGTGCTTAAGTGCTGTGCTGGGTAGGAATTATAGCAGTTTGAGCTCTGCAGAATCAAGGATTATGCTTAAATCTTCTGTGTCTGATTTTATGGCAAAACGCTAGTGTTTACCTGAATGTCTTATTCTTCTCTCATTCATTTCTGATAAATTCAAAATGCATACAGTTATATTTAAGACTAAATATTTACTCTTACATATCACAATTAGAGACAATGATAAAGGAGAAAGAGGCTTTTACAGGGCTTGGAAGTGCACATATCTTGACATGATTTCTAGCATTATAAGCTGAAAACTTTTTGCCACTGATAGAATTAGCGCACAATTCCTCTATGATTTCAGTTTTCTAGCAGAAGACTTTTATAGAGAAAGAGCAAAAATCATTCCATTTCTAAACATGAGACAGGATCAACTCACACGCAAATTCCTTTTCCCACTTTCACTTTGTTCCATGCTATACTGATGCTGAAGCTGTAGTGTGCCCATGAAACACCTAATTTCCACAGAAGTTACCCATGTAAAAAGAAATGGAAATAGATGTTTTCCTCTGCACAGCGAGGATGGATCAGATGGTTATTTGAAAGCTACACAGCTGAAGCACACTTTCATCTCGGAAGAAAGTATTCCACAGGCAAGAGAGCTACCGATGGCAGCGCTCTAGCTACTTACCTGTGCACAAACAAGCCAAATGCAAGCAAGGAAAAAAGCCACAACTGACAAACAAATCACAGGCAATAAATCACATGAACAAAAACAGGCAAAGGAAGCAACACAGTCATTGCTACTGTGACATTGCCCTTGTATTGTCATACTCACTTTTCATACACGGTTTTCTTCTGAAGCCTTAAGTCTCCACTAACTGCTGAGGTAGTGAGATTTGGAAAGAATTCATGTTATTTTACCTTAACATCAAATAAACATGCAGGCAAGAGAAAAGCGAGCTTATGACCATGTATCAGCCTCCAACATAAATTCTTTTGTATGGCAGAATGCAGGAATGGGGGATTTTTGGATTGTTTGGGGTTCTTTTATACATGTAGACTCATAACAAGTAGTTAACTTGTTTCATAGAAGAGGCTCTCCATTTTTTCAATGTCTGTAAAAATATATTTACAAGAGTGAAAAACCATAAGAAAGTAAAATGCAAATTCAGGTCAGTTTGAGCCTTCAGGTGCTTAATGGGTAAAGAAAAATATTAACATAGAAAAACAAATTCACTCTACATTCTACTTTTTCAGCATCATGAGGAATGAACCAGCAATGCAGCCAAACAGTGTCCATTCTGTCAAAAAAGCAAACTTGTCACATTTTTGCCTGGGGGTGGGAGAAATGAATTTACTGAAAATAGGTCAAGCTGGTGCCAAAATCTGCTCTTAAGCACAAGGTTTGAATAAAAATTCGAGCAAAAGGCCCCAATGTGTGAAGTTGGCCAAAATGTCATGTAAATTTCCATAAACCACATGCACACTTAGAAAGGATGCCAACATTAACCTGCATAGATATCTGAAAACGCTAAAGGACTGAAAATGTTTAAAGCCTCTTTTACTTACAGTGTTCCACAATGTTTTAATTCACAAGCAAAACAGCTGTTCAAAATGTCTCTGTAGCCTATTTTCCACGAGCAGTTCCTGCAGAGCCAAAGATGCTTCGTTCTTTGATGGCATTACAAGTTTGGCTGATAAAGACAAGAGCAGAAATGCCCAGACTTTTGTAAGGTTTTTAAGGCCCTGAAGTATGGATTTAACTTAATGGATTGAAAACTGACTAAATTACCTAAGTGTTGAAAATAATAAGAAATACTAAAAACATTTGTTAGAGGTCACGATGACACAACAGGAGTCAGTCTCATTGGTGATACAGGTACTTACAGTTTGGAGGTAAATATTACATCCCTGCAAATACAACAAAAAGCAAACACAGTAAGAACCATAAACAACAAAAAGGAAAGGGTATTCATTCAGAATGGACCCAGATGCTTGTTAAACTGAGCCTACACAAAAAAACCCCCAAAAGCTGTAAGGAACCCCAGTGCAACATTATAAAGCTATGAATAAAGACTGTAACCCACATCTACAGAGTGGGAGCCCCCGCCTTGCACAGCAGCAACTCTAAAATCAGTGCCAAGTTCCAGTGGGATCTTTGGTTGCACAACAGAGAAGCAACAAGAAATCAGAAGTGGTTCTGCTCACCTCTGAAGCACTGTTGAGACCCATAATAAAATACTGCACATAGGACTTCTGATGTTTTAAGGACATTGAAAAAATGAGAAGGATGTACAGAATAGGTTTTTTGAATCAAATCAAGAGACAAAGAATAGAAAATAAATAAGCTACCTTGACTAAACTTTTTTAAAGGAGAAAATACCTGAAAATCATTGCTCTTAAATCCTGCAGAGTAAGTCTAACAAGACCAAAAAAAGCCCCAAAGTGAGGCAAATTGAAATTAGATAAAGCTTTTAATAGTAAGAATGATAAACTGCTGAAATAAGAAAAGAAACAGCATGTTCCCTGTTTCTAATGTCTTCAAATGATTGGATGCCTTTCTGTTAATGATGAAGGATCATGAGGTGAAACCATGCCCTGTATTCCCAGGAGGCTGGAAAATTGATCTATGGACCTTGACATGAGAGGCAACTTAGCAGTTTACAGCCAGCAACATGAACTTCCTTGTTTGTGTCATTTCTACAATAGATCCTGTGGGCAGTTAGAAAAACTGCCACTCAGAATTGGAGTTTGAACTAAATAAAAATCTTCTCTCGCTCCTTAACTCCACTGTCACAGTTTCTCAGTGCTCTGCAAACCACCAATCCACAGCTAGATCAGAATAATCATCTGCTATTCTGAGACAGTAAGTTCACATTAAGCGTCTTCAAACTGAGCATCACAGATTAAGTCTAAAACTGAAAATTCTAAAATTGAAAATTCAAATTGAAAATTTGAAATGTCTATCACAGGTCAAGTCTATGAGAAAAATAATAATCATATTATTACAATGCACTCAGACTTAAACTGCAAAGTCTCCCTACACTGCATTTCCTTTAATCATAAACAAATGTCCAGTTTTGCATATTCCTACTCCGAACATTCCCTCTTATGACAGCCAAAACCAAAGCTGTCTCAATCCAGTCCATCATCACAGAATTCTTATTGTTCTGCTTTGGTTTTTCCCCACAAATGCACATCAATAAGCCAGAACTAATACTGCTAAGAACTTGGATAACAGAACTTGACTTGAGAACTTAATGTAGGGAAAGAAATGCCTCTTTTCAACACAGCATTTGCAACAACTGTAGTATAAAAAGAAGTTCAATTGTATGATTGTGGCTATCATGATTTAAAAGGATTTCTTTTCCCTCCTAGAGTCATCCACAAGGTTAGGTAAATCCAGAGAGAAAAATTATTTTGACACAAAGAAACAGTAGCTGACTAAGGAATTTTATGAAAATCTCACCCAAATTCATATGAAACTCCCCAGGTATTAGACAACACTATGAGTCTCAGAGTAAAGATGAGTTTATTTCCTGCCTGGTTTTTCAGCTCACATTATTTATTGAGATTCTCCATGCAGTGACTGCATTACAGACTTCTCCATGGGAGATGGAAGAAGCAGGTCCCACCCAGAGCAAGTGACAGCGCACTGCCAGTAGAGAACATTAAAGTATTCCCCAGAGAGCAGTAGGGCACCATCTTCCCCCAACCCACTGGGAGCCTTGCTATCTCTTCCTCTTGGAAAATGGCAGTGAGGCAGCACTCACACTGCAAGAGCTCTCAGATTTCACAGATGTTTACAAGCTGAACTTTATTCCAGGCAAGGAAAGGAATGTTACACTGTCCAAACAGATGGCATCTTTTTTCATGTTGCTCAGAGGAGTAAGTGTAGCTTTACCACACAGCCTGTAAAAGCACTACTTTCAATACCTGTGAGGCAGAATAAGCAAGCAACCAGGCACCATTATGTTTTGCACCTGCTTGGGAAGAGCCTTCAAGGGCAGTCCCACATCCAAGCAAATCCAGACTGGGCCAGTCACAGGGGACAAACCCTACAAGAAACCAATTCCAAATACGGTGCCAAGCAAAGAAGTGAAGGCACTGCGGTTGACACGGCCTTCCGGCACTCGGCTTTTTGGGAGTAGTCAAGATACCCACGTTCAGCTCCCACACACCTCAGGAGAGTTTGTCTCTGCCATGACAATGCTACACTCAGCACCATTCCTCACCTGACATTTTCTTCAATCATTTCTTTTCTGCTCATTGTGTCTCTTCTTATGCTGGTACCCACTCCCCTCTTCTTGCTGTCTTCCAACAGCCTTCCAGACTTGTGCCTCTCCTCTTCCTCTCTCTGCAGTCTTACTTACTGAAGCATCATAATTTATTCTCTCTGCTCTTCTCAGTGATTTCTTCCTCCTTGCACATTCACAGGGTTTTCACACTGCTGGATCAGAGTTCTTAAAAAGACAAAAAAATAAGGATGTACAGTTATTTGTTTACAACTTTGTGTGTGTGATTAAAATTTAGATTAAAACATGGATAAATGATACAGCATCTCTATTCACCAAAATGCCTGTTTATCTACATAGACCAAGAATCACAAGATCTGTTTGTAAAAAGCAGCATTTCCAAACCACAGTTCAGTATTTTTTCTAAAGTTGTGTTTAATTTGGCATATTTTATTCTCAATGGCTTTACTTTCAATTCCTTTGTAAATTACATCATTATTTTATGATTATGAGGTGATCCTTACTCCTTTCTCACTCTGGGAATCCTCTTGATTCTAGTCTAACTTGTGAAATTAAGCTTAAGCCTGTTAGAAAAAACAGAACAGAGCTTTAGAGTACTTATTTCCTTCACAGCATTCAGTAGCTTGGGTTACTACTATCTGTGGTGGAACTGTAACAACATAATGTTGGGCTTTTGACAGAGGTGGACCTTGAGTTACAAGAAGGAGAGCCATCAACCCAGCCCTCCCTCTGAAGCCTCATGGTTCCCAAGATCCGTCTTGCCAGGTCAGTGCTTCCCTATGGCCATTCCTCAAGGGCTACCTCATCCCTGCATGTGTGATGGGTCAGAGAGCAGCACAGAGCTGCCCATTGCTGTCTCTGTCATCTCCTGGCTGTTGCCAATTCCTGCTCTCAGATGCTAACAGCACTGTTTCCCTGTCACTATGTCCAGCTCACAGCCTGCAGGACAAACTGTCCCCTCAGGGATGAAACCAGCACGTCAGCTACCTCCACAAAATGGCCGCCGTACATGAGGCACCTCAGGCAAACAGCCACCTCATGGCCACCACACGAGAAGCCTCGGGCAAGTGGCCACCATGTGTGGGGAGCCCCAGCAAAGAGCTGCCTCAGGTGAACAGCCACCCCACATGGGGCTCTGCAAGCAAACAGCTGCCTCAGGCAAACAGCCACCACCTGAGGGGCAGCACCGGCAAATGGCCGCCTCAGCCAAATGGCGGCTGCCGGCACTCCTGTCTTTGCCTATGGGCCTTGCAGTGCATAGGGCTGCAGGGGACACTGAGAGCAGCCAGCCCCAAAAGAGACACGTTTTCCTTTCATACCTCTAAAGCAGGCTTTGCAGTCCTGCACTGGAGCAGCTGGGCCCACAGAGCTGCCATCTCTCCCCTGCTGCAGGGCCGCAATGACCCCCAGGCCAGCTCTGGGCTCACTGCCCTGTGCGGCCCCTCCCCAGCTGCTCTGTGCGCTGGGCTTTACTCAGGGCAAAAGGGAGACAG
Organism: Dasyornis broadbenti; assembly: GCA_013397935.1. Classification (NCBI taxonomy): domain Eukaryota; kingdom Metazoa; phylum Chordata; class Aves; order Passeriformes; family Dasyornithidae; genus Dasyornis; species Dasyornis broadbenti. The sequence goes on along the minus strand of VZRN01000794.1, from coordinate 5,947 downwards.
CGTTCCTCACGCACAGGCTCTCAATCACGTTCCCAGCCATAGGGGCACAACACATTCCCTTGCCTTCCTCACAACCGCCCTGAGGCATCCATCACCAGCGAGCTTGTGGCAAGCCACCCCTGTCCAGGAACTGCGCCCTGGAAGTTTGCAGTGTGAAATTGGAAATGGACAAATAAACTGTGGAGGTACACTCTGCTCCCAGGGGCTAAGTCCATTGCCGTAGCAATCATGGAGAAGTGCAACCCACATTTGAAAGAAGAGGAGCTGTGCTGCAGATTCTCACACCCAGTCAATAGAACTTGCCATGGGCAGCACATCCACTGGGCTGGAGGACTGGGGGAGGAAGGGGGAAATCACATTCCCTTCTCAGGCCATTTTAGTTAATAGCTGCTGTGACCATATGTTTGCTCATAGAAACAATCTCTGCATCAAATATTAAAGCATTGCCAGGGAAATCTCTAAGTTCTGTACTTAAAGGCACTCAATCTTTTTTGTTCATTCCATCAGTCCTTATTAAATAATTAATAACAGAGACAAAAATGATCTTTCACATGAAAACAATTCCTACTACTGTTCAAAGAGCAGCTCTATCTGCTGCCTGCCCCTAGAACCAAGTGAAGCCCAGTGCCGATTTATCATTTATGTTTAAGTTTTGAGCTAAAGGGCAATTCTTTTCCCCTCGGTACCACTCAAACTTTCCACCTGAGTGTGCTTTTAAGGGACTCTCCACCCCAGACAGCAGCCCTCAGAAAGATGAGGGCATCGCAGCTGCCCTCAGCCCTCTGGTCTGGGGCACAGCTAGCTCCTGAGGTTCCAGCACTTGCACTGTCACACCTCTGGCAGCGCTGCATATCTACCCAGGCCTCAAGCCCCTCTCCCAGCCTCCTCCACACCCCCAGTACCGTGTCAAGTCAGCAGTCCAAGGCCATGTGCTTCTCTGAGCCCCTGCTACAACCCTCAGGACAGCTTTCATCAGCTCCTCATGATGCCCATCCCAGGTCTTTTACTGTCATTCCACCTCCCCAGAGCCTGTTGCCATGGAAATCCCCTATGGCAAACCCTCCTCACCCCCAGGAACTGGCCCCTGGAAGCTTCTTTCTCCTGCTAGCAGTGACCCCTCCCGGGCAGTGTCCCCACACAGCCCTGGTTCCCAGGAAGGGACACCTCACTGGCCCCCTGCACTCTAATTGGTCCCCGTAGTGCTGCGAGCACAGCGTGAGGACATCAGACACCACAACAAACAGCTCATAAGTCATTCTTACAGAGGAGTCAAAATGTAGTCGAGAGTGCTGGATACCTCTGCGAAAAAAAATCAGAACCACTTTGGTTCCCCAGTTTGCCAGCACTCAGCTATTAACGCTCAGAGTGTTCTACTTAATATGATAACAATGATTTAACTTAAAATGGGTCATTCCAACCCAATTAAGCAGAAGAGATTTCCAAAGGGAAAGGAAATGCTAACTGATATATGCCATTGAAAATCTTCTCCATAAATCTTCATTTTGGCTTTGCATGCATCTGATGTTACTGGTGGGGAATTTTGTAAACTGTATTTGTACTTAAATTAGGTTAAAGAAGTTAATATAAAGGAATAAACCTGCATTTTCCAGCATAAGTATAAATAATATTTTTTCATTTCTTGATTAAAATGTCATAGAATCGAAGAAAACGTTATTCTCAAGAAAAAATGCTAATGCTGTGCTCCAAGCAGGATGATACATAATGCAATAGGAAAGATGGTAAGAAGTAATTCATGTATCCACCACAATTCACTGATGGGTGCTTTTTTTTAACCAATATAGTATCTAATGGGCACAATAACTGCAATATGAACAAAAAGCCATTTTCACTTCCAATACACTTTACAGCGATGCTTTTGAAATTTAAGTCTCATTCTTAATCCATTTCCACAGGCCTTTACCTTAATGCAACAAAATGAAAGTGACCTCCGGGACATTTTCTCCTCTCCATCAGAAAATACAGGCGAGCTACATGAATTCCAAAATATGCAGGTTGTTGCTCTTAAAAGGGACTGTCTCAGTGAGAGCACAGAGACCCTTTACAGCCACTGAGGCATAACTATGTATTTACTTTCCCAGCGGTTTAACTTGTTACACTGTGATTGGTGCTGCAGCCATAGTTTACAAAATCATACTACAATTATTCAGTCTAGTTCAATTTTCAAAACCCTGTCTGGCAATTGGCTGATAGTGATTGACTCAATCAAGCACTCTCAATAATCACTTCATTATAATTCTTTTCAATTACTTCACAGTTAAGTACAATTTTCTTACTCTGAGCAGCTCACTTGAACTTACTTGTCACTTACTTAAAAGGTATACACCTTTGCCAGTTACAAAAATAACATTAGTTTTTCATTCTCTTACAGCGAAACATAGCAATTTCCAGTGTGACATAATAATAAAGAAATCTAATAGGCAGCTATATGTAAGACACTATCAAGAGGAAGTAGTTTTTAAAATTTTCATCTAACAGCTGTCATTGAATAGCAATGTTATATTCTGTCATAAAGGAAAAAAAACCTGTCTTGCTTTCCTTCAATTAAAACTACATATCTCAGTCATACAAAAGAACACTTGAGTTTGTCAAGCTATTTCATTCACAGAAAAAAGACTGGAGGAAAAAGCAAATGTAGAAATAAAAATCAAAAGTATTATCAATCATTTCAGAAACATACTTTAATTTTTGCTTTATGTAAACATGTGGCTATATTTTCATAACTACTGCAAAACTGAAATAAAGAACATTTCATCAAAAAATTATGTATTTACTCCTATCTTATTTAGTAGAAAAATCAAAAGCAGCTGTTTCAGATTGAACTCTTTTCAAGGTGTTTGTTATCTGCTAAAAAAAGAAATCTTATTCAAAAGCTGTCCTTAAAAGACGTATTTTTAATCTTTAAGGAAAACCTTAATACGATTTTTTTTCCTTTTCATATGACAGCCCTTTGAAAAGACTGAAGCTGAGCTCAGGAGTTTCATTCTCCTATCTACTATCTAGAAATAATTAAGTAATTACTGTGATCCAGTAGTTTCCTGGGAAACAGGAACTGGATTGTGAGCTCTGATTAGGGAAGCCTGTGCTGTTTACAGCCCTATCTCTTCCAGAACTGTTACAGATGTTTTATTTAAACAAATCACCCTTGCCCACCAAACCTGCATTGCCAATCTCCGCTTCTCTGAAAAACTGAATTGGGAAGCCCTACGAAGGTGCTGTGGTGGAGCAGAAAGGAGAGAAGGGTACCAAAATCATGGCATGTATCAGGAGAATGCTCTCACATTCTCATGTTCCCATGTGGAAGAGACTGACCCCATTTTTGCTTTTGGAGAAGACCACCCCTGAAGTATTCAATGAAACATTTTCCCTCTGGCCTCAGAGCATGTAGGACTGTGTCCTGCTTCTCACACTCGGGTTCTAGATACTAACAATAAAGAATGTATTCAGCCCTGTTGGCAATCACAGTAGAGGTGCTAATGGATGATTTAACATGCACAAAGACTACGCTACCCTGTTTAGCTTCTAAAAATCAACACGCTCCCAGTGAGCAATGCCATCTCTACACCTTTGCCTACGTGCTTGTCTGCCATTTGTTACACTGAAGTTGTTAGCAAGTTGAGATGAGCCATGGCAGAAAAGTGGGCCTTAAAATATGCTTTAGTTTGGTGTTTGGCTAATGTTCTGACAAAGGTTATCCAACAGGTTGGGTGATTTTCACGGACAAAGTGTTTTCATTGTGATAAGCAGTGTGATGGAAACAGTGACACAGGAAAAAAATCATTCTCTTGTCGCCCTGGATAATGTCGGAGACATCCTTGTGTAGTTTTACTGCCATGGGATAAGTGATAAATTATGTATATGGCACAACATCATGCTGATTTTGGGGAGGGCACTGTGAAGGTGAAATGAATACCTTCTGCTCATGAATGTCAATCTAACTGAAGTCTTGGAAGCAGATACTGCTGTCAGACTGCTACAAAACAAAAAGGACAGGAGACAGGTTGTCTGGGTGCTTGCCATGGATAACAACTGAACAGAAACTTCACTGTTGGAAAAACCAACCATCATAGATCAAAAAAACCTCTTTGTGGGATAACAACTGATTTTAAAATGCTTTGTTTCAAGGTTGTGATACATTAAATTCTCCAATCATTATAAAGAAGAAAGAAACCATCACTAGCTAGACCCCGATATCAAGTATAGATGTTAAAATCAGCAAGAATACACTGTTGGATCTGTTTTCTCAAATCTGGATATTCTGTCTTTTCCAGATTTTTCCAACCCAAGAGCTTTACACAGCTCCTCAAACCAGCACAATGCTCAATCTCCTTCTTGCTTGGTGGAGATCAGTTGTATTTCACACACACTGAGACATGACAAATGTTCTGCAATTGTTTAAAATGTAATTAGTTAGCAAATGCCATGACACAAAATAGAAAACAAATAAAAGCAACTCTATAGAGAGGTTTATCTTGACATATGGATGTGCATATACATGAACAAATCCTTCCCCCAAATATCAACAAACAGTAAGTCCCAACTGTATTTTGTAAGAATGTCTGTTCTTTGATTTGATTCTACTTCCAAGATCATTTCTCACATACCAATAATTGTCACTGTATGACTGAGCAGTAAATCAATCTGGCCCTTCTAGTATTTTTAAGCAACTTTACAGATTCTGTGCTGCAAAGTAAAATATTTCATCACAGAGAAACTGCTGACAGACGACATGAATCCAGGTACTGATACCTGCTTTTGGCACAGACGAGAACATGAATGTAAATAATCCCAGTACCTGCTGCCTCAGGTACTGCCTGTGATTGACAGCTGCAACAGAAGCCCAAAAGTCAGCTCTGAATGTGACTCTTGATCAGCCTGAGATTTTACTGGCAACATGGGACCCATATTCAGAGCTTTATAATTTAATAGTACATTGACTATACAACTTGAAAATACGCATCCGAAGAATGAAGATAGAAGAAACACTAATGTTAGAGAGAAGAGCCACCAAAGACAGGATATCACAGAATGACAGCTTTAGAAAGGATGTAAAATATGCTTGAGAGGTGGATTTGATTTTAGCTTTTGACATTAACAGGAACTGCTGGCACCATTTGATACTACATTCTGTGCAATCAAACATGTAATTGTTGTGTGTATGATGCCAGATATCCCTTAAGAGCTTCATCTGACATGTGTCACTCATACGGTAGAATTTCATAAAGGCATTTCATATTGAGCTGTGCAAACAGACCCATGAATGCATTATCATTGGCAAAAGGTCATTTTTTCCTTCATTTTATTCCCTATACTGTATCTGAAAGAGCAGAACAACCACTTTACCAACGTCAGGACTTACTCTACATCTACTATCAGAAAAAATTTATTTTGATTCCTTTTACTCCTTGCTGCAAACAAAAATATGTTAGCCCTTGCTCAGGAGATGCTCAGATTACCGTCTTCAGATGGCTTTGTGGCCCTTTGAACACAACCGCAGTTTTAAAATCACCTCCTCAAAACACCTAACTATTGTAAAACACGGCAAATAAAGGGACATCACGCCATGATCAATGTGATCAAGTGAAGCCCAAAAAAACCCCCTTTATCGTGCTGCATCCATCATTCTTATACTATTTTCCCCATAAAGCACGTGCCTTTACTTGCATTTCTGTTGGATAACTAGCAGCGTCCACGCACCCCAAAACTCTTCTAATTGGAATACATTGTTTATATCACGTGAACAGTAGCAGACTGTCTGTACAGCAAATTCTGTCACGTTTCCCACGTCTTTGCAGCCAGCGTTCTCTTCTTTTCCATCCCAGAGTATCTTATCTTGCTGGTATGTTTCTTCTTTAGCGGCCTTGGCTGCTTTCCCTCTGTCCTCGAAGCTAAACTAATCCACCTGCGCAGGCTGGATTGCTCACATGCC
>VZRN01000793.1:220088-243540 GCA_013397935.1 Dasyornis broadbenti | reverse complement strand
AAAAAGATGATGTTGCTGGTTCTCTGGGGCCTGCACAATCCTCCTGCGAGAATACAAATGTCAGTATGAAGGCTGAAGGAGATTTTAACTCAGACAACCCAAGTCATCCTCGAATTTTTTATTTCCCAAGGCCTATATCCTACACAATTAACACTACAGAGAAAATTGCGTGCATAAATCTTATTTTGTCACAAAAAAAGTGTCGCACACAATTTTACTTTTTCCCATTCACTTTGTTCCTTTACAGCACTCTGTGGTTTTGGGTCTAGTCTTAAACTTTAAGTTCTCCAGGGAAGTGGTTGTTGCTGCTGCACCCCACCCTGCACAGCAGCTGCCTGGAAAATCTGCTCTGATTGCCATTCAAGATGAAATCAAGTGAGACAAAATGAAGATTTCTCAAAATTATAATGAGAACCAGAGCATTCATCAGAAAAGTGGAATCCCTGAGGGAAAGGAAACAGTCACGGTATTTAATTGATATACCAGAAAGGCAGATGAAGCAGCTGCATTGCTTGAATCAGAGCGCAGGTCGAAATCTCAGTGTCTTGTGTCAAGCAAGTTTTCTGGCTGCTGTACCGCTAACAATCTGAAAAGAAAAGAGGATTCTTGTGTCTTCTTTAGATGACTATGCCCTTTTCCATCTTGGGGAAAAATGTTCTGCCAGTCATGAAAAATATTACCTTTCAGAAATGTAACTGGAAGTAGCACATCTCCTTCCCTCAACCTTTTTTTCTTTTTCTTTTCATTTTTTGTGTCGGTATGTGATGAATATCAATTTTTAACACACATCTCAAGCTCTTAACCTACAGGAGAAAACAACAACAGCAACAAAACCAACCAACCAACTTAAAAAAAAACAATCCAAGAACATTTAAGAATAACTTTCCATGACAAAAAAATTTTGTCATATATCAAGGCAGCATGGCTATGTCAGCTCACTGCAGTGGCATAAAATTATTTATAAAATCTCTCACATTGTCAAATTCTGACATGAATTATCTACAAAGTGTCATGCTGGACTGCCAGATATCAGAAGATTGAAGTAGCTAGCCATGCTGATTAGTTGTCTTCTTGATTCACACAGAACTAGTAACTGAAATCTATCAAGTCTATGTAATGTTGATTTGAAATGCATCCTGCCACGAGAGACTAAGAGCCGAAAGTCTCTTGGCTCTAGTAATATTCTCTGATTTTGAAATCACAAGATCTTTGGCAAAGTCTGCAGTTAAATCCCTGAAGTGAAGATGGCACCATGCCCTAAAATACTTTATAGTGATTTAATGGTTCCTCCCCTGAGTTCTGAAATTCTGTGTGAATGAGCTGTTAAAACTAACTGTGCAATACGAGCGAGCACTGAAAGTAAGGCAAAGTCATTTCTAAAATTATGTTTCAAGTCTTGTTTTCTCCCTCAGAAAAAATAAATTAACATACACACACACAACCCCAAACAAAACAAAAAAACCCTGCTATTATTTATTGCAAAGATCTACAACAGCACACAACCTCAGACACTGTAAAAATTCCTTAAGAGTTTAAATGGTTGAAGCATATTCTTGCTAAGATGAAAATATGTTTTGTAGGTGTCTGAAATGAACTCTTTCACCAAGTTCATTCATAGTGTTCTCCTTGAAAATCTAGTATAAATAACAGGAGGATACAGACCTTGGTGAAACACATTTAACTTTGCAAAACAGCAACTTCAGCACTAAAACCAAAACAGCACCTTGGTTGTTACAAATTTAACGTTGCCTCTGAAAAGCTGTGTTTGGAATTTTAACAGCTTTCTTCTAGCACAGCCCTTGTGTGGTTTGCAGAAATTCAGCTTGAGTTTGGTCGAGTGTTGGCAAAACCAAGGCGCTCAGATTTCTGCAATATGTACTGCATGAGAAGGAATCCTTCCACCTTCAGCAAACCTGGATCACCGGGCTGCACTTCAGAGATGTTCCTTTAATGATTCAGGGTGCAAATCGTTCCTAATATTGAGGCGTGAGAGGCAAGTCCAGCCTTCCTGGAGATTTCAGAGAGCAGCTGCACTCCTTCCCCTAAGCAAGCAGCTGTTTAGAGGGGTGTGAATGACCCAGCTCTCCCATTAATGATGGTGATTTGGCTTTGTTTTAAGAGGGAGCAGAAACAATCCAGAGAGGGGGACAGAGCAACCTTTACTAGCGCAAAGCAAGCACTGTGTAAATGGAAAAGAAAGGAACCGTGGACCAGAGGAGAGAGACAAACTCGTGAAGGAGAAAGATGTGTGTAAGCTTGGTTTTGTAGGGAACTGAGGGCTGTTCAGTCAGATAGTCTCTCTTCCACTGATTGCTTTCCTTTAAGTACTCACACTTGCAGCTGGCAGAGGTGTACAGGCCACGAAGGGTACAGGGCAGTAATACCTGAGGCATTGGTCAGAGTCCTCCTCATTACAGAGTGGGATGGCATTTTAAAAAATGTGTAGACAGCAAAATGCGGGGTTGAGCAGCACCATGGACACTCTGGGTGCTCATGAGCCTCTCAGAAATGCAGGTACCCCACAGTCCTCTGAGCTTTCCTGGGAACAGCCGTTTCACAGTGCCACCCACAGCATCACCACCTGCTGGGGAAGGGTCCTGAGCAGAAATCTGCTCCCATGTCAGAAGATCCTGTCAATCTGACAGAGGGCAGGGATAGATGGGATATTGGGAAGAAATTCTTCCCTGTGAGGGTGGGGAGGCCCTGGCACAGGGTGCCCAGAGAAGCTGTGGCTGCCCCTGGATCCCTGGAAGTGTCCAAGGCCAGGCTGGACAGGGAAGATGCCCCTGCCCATGGCAGGGGGTGGGGCTGGATGACATTAAAGATCCTTTCCAACACAAACCACTTCATGCTTTTATGATTCCATGACCCCCTGTCTGTAGCTTCCTGGGAATCTCACTTCATCGGGGCAGAACTTTCTCTTTTTCCCTTATCTGTGACTCCTCACTAAGAGGAGTGACATGAATCTCTAACTCAGCCTTTCTGGTGTATTCAGAGAGCGGAAGAACCATGTGGCACTGGTGGTGAACTGCCTGCAGAGGCACTGAGCAGACACATGTGCACCAGCGCTCAGCTCCCACACACCCGAGTCCTGCTGAAAGAACCACCGTGAATCTGAATTCCTTCCACAACCAGGCAGGGAAATTAATTAGCTCCCAGTTTCACAGCTTCAGGGGTGTGCAGAAGGCTTTACAGAACAAAATATGGGAGTGCCTCATGTCAGAAGTGCTCACACCTTAACCTGTGCATCCTTGTCCTCTTCGATGTTCTTGCGCACTTCACATGTTGGCATAATGGGAGACAAAAGACTCATTTTTAAAATATATTCAGACATTTAGACATGATTCCTTAATACTACCCTCTGTAGGCTTGTAAAGGCTTGTTTCTAAAAGAAAGGAAAAGTAATCAAATAAAACTATGACACTGATTTTGTTGGCTCCTTTCTGTAAATAGTCAAAAAGAAATTTAAAGAAATCCATGCTTCAAAAGACTAAAGAAGAAGTAGCTTTTTTTTTTTTTTTTTTTTTTTTTTTTTTTTTTTTTTTTTTTTAAATGGAGTTTGAGTGTTTCCCTGTGTGACAATGCTTTTGAACCAGAAAGGTTTGAGGAAAGCAGGATCTTCCATAAAAACCCACATTGACTTAACGGGAAACCTCACGTGTTCCAGAAGTGGGGGATCAGGCTGTGTTTGGGAACAGATAAAAGAACGAACTGTTCCCTTTTTTAGAGGCAGTGTCAACCCCAGGAATAATTCTGGCAGTGTTGCTGTGGTGGTGACAGACAGATGTATTATCTTTTCTTTTCTTGAGACAAACACACACAGATGACTTGCAGAATCAGAGCAGCCAGTTATGGGGAACGGTGTCTGACAAATCCCTGAAGAACAAAGTACATATTATTAGGGAAAAAAAAAGGAAAAGTTCTGCTGCATGCAGCAGAGGCTTTTTATAGCCCTAATTATAACAGAAGTGCCAATATAATCTGTGCCTGTGCAGTCTGAGACTGTCCTGATCTCTGGCTCTAAGAAGGATCCTATCTGGCCAGTGCTGTGATGGGAGCTGGCGATAAAACTAATCTCCTCCACAAAGCCAGTATCCAAGATACCCTAAAGGTGTTACAGGGTAATTGGCAGGTTACGCTCACGTTGTCTGGATGGCATCTAAAATTGGCAAGAGGTTGGCGAACAGGAAGGATCAGCTCTTACTCTTCTCCTGCTGCAGCACAGGTGGGAGTAACTTGGTTCACCTTTTGTGTAACAAGTCTTAGGCCTGATGTCACTGCCAAACATCAGCCATTATTCTTCTCTGGTGCCACAAACATCTTCATGTTATACATTCAGATTTGCTTTAATGTTCCTTTACTGATGGCTCTTTATCTAAGAGCAGTGTGGCTGCTTACATTTCTACAGGCTATCATTTCTCTTTTTCTGTTTAATGCATCGCAAGATTTCAAAGGGTTAACTTGAGCATTTGAGGCAAGAGAGGAAATAACGCAGGAAATGTAAGCTACTAATGAACATAAGATGGAGGAAAACAGTGAGGGCATTACCAGCCATGGATTAGCTTTCCCAGCTCAAAATGTTGGCTTTTTTCCCTTGGAAAGGCAGGTTGATTTGCCTCTCTGCTCCACCCCTTCTACTTCAGAAGGTCTACAGGAATCCTTAGCCTAAGGGAGGGATGTTGCAGATTTAGGCAGTCTCCACAGTCCCTGTCTGGAAATCTTATTAGGCAGAGATTTCTGACAAACGGAGCTGATCATTTAGATGGAAAAATATTAAAAAAAATTGGATGCGAAAGCGTTCTTGAGGCTGAGTGATTGGTAAACAACTGAAATATGTATTTGGGTATTAGAGTGCCGCTAAGTAAAATTCAGCAGGAATTATCCTGAAGTGTAGGAATAGTCTGGAAAGCAAAAAGTATTCTTCGAGTTGTATGGGTAGCAGAAAAAGGAAGATAGAATTATTAAGAATTAATATCTGGCAGTTCTTGAGCCCATTTCTCCATTAAATTCCAAAACAGAAAGCACATACTAAATCCACATGACAGAAGGAAGAATTTTGCCTTAGGGGTAAATATCAAAATACAAATATCAAAATGTGGTGTTTATATATTGTGTATATATATTAATTCTTATATAAAAGGTAGAATATCAGCTTGAGCTGCAATGGCTTATGACATCCTAGTCCCATCTCACCCATATTTCGGCAAAGTGCCTTCGCCACTGGGAAGACAGTAAGGATTTGCAAACATGTAACCCAAAAAGAGAAAGAGAAGCTTCAGGATGGCCTGAAGATCCCGGGGTTTCCCACATAAAATTGATGTTTGCATTCCTATAGCTGTTACAGAGTCAGACGGCAGGTGTTCCTGCTGTCAACGAGGCAGCTGCTTCAAGAAAAGCAACAAATGGCAACAAATACATCATTTCTGAACCTTGGCGGGCAGTGAAGGACATCAGGTTAGAATCTTCATCGAGAAGGCGAGGTCAGGGACAGGTCACTGTAGCAGGGGAGTTCTGTGAGATGCTGCAACCGCAACAACCCCAACGCAACTCTGGCCACGCAGCGCTGAGGAACTGTAAGCCCACAGCCCAGCAGCAAAGGAACTCTTGGGTAAAACCCAGGCTAGAGCAGGGAATAGCACAGCTCGGCTCGAGCATATCAGAACATCCATATTAAGAAAGGCTAGATGCAGGTAGTTGCTACATTTGTGTTGGGAGGAACAACTGCACCTCAGTGCCAGCCTCACAGCACTGAGCTAGGGCAGTGTGCTGGATTGCTCTGTGCTAAGGGAAGCCGCAGGGGTAGAAGGCAGGTGCTAGATGAAGGGATCTCCGGCAGCATTCCCCCAATCCTGAGTCCTTCCCAAAACGCAGCGGAGCAAGCAGGAGGAAGCAGCACAGGAAGAGGAGTGCAGCAGAGATAGGCAGCAAAAAAGCTGCAGGAACAGTCTGATTACTCTGAGGTGGGAAGATTGATTTTATTGAATAACACTTATTGAGAATCTGAAAACAAAAAGGCATTGCACTTTAGCCTTTTGTTGTTTCATCCCTTTTGGCTCAATAAACAATGCCTGGCTTTGAAGAAGCTATTTCTGTGTCATTTTAATCAGCTGCTAGTCACAGCCTCTCAGTGGAAAAAGACCTCCCAGTACCGCGTGTAGTTAGTCCCTTTAGATTTATCCTAATTGAGGAAATAAAGGGGCTGCATTATGGGATTATTCCCTTAAGAAAAATAAAAAAACACAGGCAAGGCTGCCACTTGGGGGTGTAGGCATGCTGGGCTGCCACAGCAGCTACAGTGCAGCTTGCCTTGTAATTATGACAGCTGGATTCTTGGTTGTAAAACAGAGATAAGCAGTAAAATTAGCACCGTTGTAGAGAAATGATGCATTAATATCAGAAGCTTTGTTAAGGCTTCCTAAATTTCCACTATCTCTGTACTGACAGCAGAGCAACCCTTGGGGAGAAAGAGGAGTGTTTTCTTTCCAGGCAGCAGTCCTTCAGGGAGATCTCTGGCCTGGAGACCGATGTGTAAAATCCACGTTGCTGTAGAGGTGGTGATGCAATCGCAGGGATATCTGTGCAGTTTGGTGAAGGTGTGGCTGCAGCCCACCTGAGTGCTGCCAGGTGAGCTGTGCTAGTGCACGTTAGAGCGAGAACAGGGAAAAGTTCTGGTGGATGCTACAAGCTTCCACGTGCCCAGAGTGATCAGGACTACAGCCTGTGACAATGCATCTTCTCTGACAGTGTGGGCTCAACTAATGTTTGGGAGATCGTCTTTTTCTTTATCTGGCCTAACCGGCTGGATAATTCTGCACTGCCCCACCACTGCTGCCAGAGTGCCACCAGGGAGCCTTGCCCTGCTGTGAGGAGTGAAGTGCGCGCTTGGTGTGGGCATCACTGAGCTGTGTGCAAGTAGAAAACGCCCTGGGATTATGGGTGTCAAACGCTCTTTATCAAGGTGCGTCGTTTCTGTTAATTTCATAGTTTAACCAGCGCAAAAAACCAGCCTGGTCCTTTTAAATCTTTGCTGACAGTGTAAGGTGTTGAAACCAAAACACTTCCAGCGTCAAAGAAAAATGTGATTAATTGTGAGCTCAGATGTAAAACCAGAGCTTTAGGCAAGGGCTGTCACCCTGTCACTGACAGGCATTTAATGGCAGACAAAGGGCTTGCAAAACGAAATGCTGTAACTACTGCGAGGTGCCAGCCAAAGTAACCAGCAGATCAGGCGACTTAACGGGTCGTTTCCACTCCTAATTTCACGATGTCTCTTCTTGTTGTCATGCAAGCAGCCCGCACTTTCAGGTTGTATCTGCAGAAATGCTTCTCAAGAGCGTAGTGCTGCTCCGTACATCCTTCTCACTCGGCAATTGCATTAAAGCTTAATATAATATTTATATGTGGTCTTTCGCTATGAAGGCATGTAGAGGGGATGCAAATTACAGATATAAAATATCTGGAGAGCCTTTTGACACCCACTAGGCAGTTAGTACTTTTTTCACTCTTGCAGTTCTACATACCCAGGTAGGGAAAAGAGATGCAAATAAAAAAGTGTGTAGTGGTCTGACGTGAGATCTTCCCATTCTGCACCTTGGGCTGCTTCTGAAATGCCTCTGCGTCTTTCATTCTTGCTTTGACTTCCTTCCAGTTTCAGGCAGGTTGACATCCTACCTGAGGAGGAAGGGAGTTGGAAGAACAGACCTCTGCATCTCCCGGTCTAGTGGAGGGTGTCCCTGCCCATGGCATGAGGGTTGGGCTGTGGTGAGCTCTGAGGTCCCTTCCAACCCAAACCACACCATAATCCTGTGATTCTATGTAAATTCCCTGTGTGGACGTTCAGGAAGGATTTTAAGCCGAGACAGCACCCGGCAGAGTGCGGGGCTTGGACAGTACCTACAAGACAGAAGTTTGCGGAGGACAAAATACCTCCGTGGAGAGTAAAACACCTTCGTGAACCGCGTCCACTCCCGGGTAGACGAGGGCAGGCACCCACCTAAAACCAAACTAGACCAGGACACGCGATTTGCCGCGGGAGAGGAATCCCGTCCACGCACACCTGCGGTCGCGGTCCGCGCACACGGGAGCGCTGTGGAAGCATCACTGGGAGCAGCCGGTGCCCGGGGGGGGTCCCAGGCCCGTGCGGGCGCTTCTTCCGCACCCTCCGCATCGCGGGGGCGCGGCCACGGGCGGGGCGGGGCCAGGGTGTGTCCAGCGGCACCGCCCCCGGGATCCGCGCGGGGCGGGCAGGGCAGCGGCAGCGGGAGGAGGAGGAGGAAGGGAGAGAGGAGAAAGAGGCGGAGGAGGCGGCGGGACGCGGCTCGGAGGCGGTGGCCGGGCCATGCTGGAGGCGCGGCGGCACCTGGCGGGCGCGCAGAGCGGGCGGGCGGCGGGACGGGCTCCGCGCCGCNGGGGACGCTCCACGCCGCGCAGCGCCGGGAGGGACCTGCGCATCCTCGCCGCGCCTCGCATCGCCTCGCCGGGCGGAGGCACCGCAAGCGCCCGCCGCTCGCATCCCTCGGCGGAGGCGGAGGAGAGCAGGAGCAGCAGGAGGAGGAGGAGGAGGAGGAGGATGAGCCGCGCGGTGCTGGCCTGGCTGGCGCTCTGCGGGAGCCTGGCGGCGCCGCGCCCCGCCCGAGGTGAGGGGACGGAGGACGACGGGGACGGACGGGGAACAGGGTCGGGGTCGCGCCGGAGCTCCCGCAAAGTCGGAGCCCAAGTGCGGGGGGGACTGGGGAGGCGGCTCTCAGCAGGGTGCCGCTGTCTGGGCTCTCCTTTTCTCTTTATAAATAAGGAAAACAAAAAAATAATACTTATCTCTACATTTGAAATAGAAGCCGGCAAAAGATCCGTCCATCAGACACGTTCTGTTGTGAAACTATGCTTAATTAGAGGGGTAAGAAATGCCGTGAGAGCTTAAACGTAATCCAGATGAGCGGCTGGGAAGATTTAATACCCGCAGAGCTGTCCACACAGCCTTTCCATTCCTGCCCCCACCCCTCCCCAGTCACCGGTCTTCATGGCAATTTGGAGGCTGTTAGCTCCGAGCCGGAGATCCAGCAAACCGCGGAACAGTTTGCAAACACGTTCGGGAGCTTGAGCATCTCGGCAGCAGCGAGCAGCTCCTGTCAGGCGACCCTTTCGCTTCCTCCCTCTAATTAGGTCTCCATCTAAAACACCCGCGGCGCCTACTCGGTGTCTCACCCCCTTCCAAAACAAAACAAAAAAACCCTACCAAAACCAAAAACCCTCCCGAAAAAGAAAAAGCCAGCGCTACCCCAGGGAGACAACTTTAAGATCCCTTGGGAGTTCTCTTTATTATTTATATTAATCAGTTCGTGCAGGCTATGGGGGTTTACCCTGCTCGCATCAAAAAGTTGTCGGAGCTCATGGTGCGAGGAGCTGATGGTGGGGGTGTGGGAACGGTCCCCTCTCCGCAGAAGGCTGGGGGGGCTGCCCGGGGCAGTGGGCGATCACTCGCCAGCCGTCCCATCGAGTCCTGGCCCCGGCTCCCCACCCCCGGTCACCCTGCGCGCCGCCGGGGAAGGCGCTGGGCTGCGCCCCGGGACCACCCTGGGTCCCCTCCTCTTGTCCGCAGCCTCCCGCGGGCTCTTGTCGTCCTCTGCGAGCTCCGAGCGTCCTCCTGTGCCGCGGATATTCCGTCTTTGTGTGATTCCCACACGGAATAGAGACCCTTCTATCCTCCAGCTTGGTAGAACAACTGTTGTCCTAATGAGTACCAGAATATGCCCACTGACTTTTAGACCTGTTCTCCTCATTATTAACTTCTTTTTTCCTTTTTCTTTTCTTTTTTTTTTTTATTTTTTATTTTTTAGGTTTCAAAATGAAACCAGTGTATCAGTAAAAACTGAATATTTTATTAGACCTTAAATTATTCAGCACGGTGGCTTCTCAAAATCCGGTAACATTCACACAGTTGCAGTGAGCATGTGATAGCTTATGCAATATGCCCTTGTACCTGCAGTTTATCCCCTAAGTCTCTTTTTTAAGCAAAAGATAACTGTATCTGCCACAAAGTCTGGACTTGTCATGAGTGCCTTGCATTGGGCTTCTTTGGAACTTCTGGTAGCTCACATCTGTGATGTTTTCTCATTAAAGTCTACAACGTTGCCATGTTTTCAGGTAGCTTAAGAACAGAGAGAACTTAATAGGTTTTCTAGCAGAAGTGAAATAGGAAGGAAAAAAATCCATTTGCTCTGTGATTGCTTAAGCTGTGATTGTTCAGTTGAACATTTGTCCTTGGCTTTCGAAAAGCAACAGAAGAAAATTATACTGAGTCTTTTTTTTGTGCTGAAATGGAGGAAAATGCTACTTGACAAGTCTGATATACTGGGTTAATTTTGCTGGCTGTCATAACATTTACTTTTAATAGATCCTCTCAAAGTTGCAATGAGTCTAAGCACTGTGAGTAACCAAAACTCTGTCAAAAGCAGATTTTGAGCGGTGCAGAACTTGTTTCAGCACCATTTGCTATGAGTCCATTCCTGTAATGGTGTAGAATGAAAACCAGTGCAGGTGTCATCTGTGCAGTGGCCAGTTCCCATCTGCCTTTTGGGGTAAATTACAAATACCGATCATGGTTAAGTCATAAACTTCATTACTGACCTGCATTCCAAGCCTACTGTTAAAGAAAAAAACCAACTGCTCTTCCTGTTGGAGCTCTGCAAAGTAATGATGGAGGTTGAAATCCTGTTTATTCATGTCTTAAAAACACCTTTTGCTTTTTGTGTTTGGAACAAATGCGTAGTATATCAGCAAGTTTGGGGTGGTTTTCTGTGTTTTTGTTGGTGGTGGTGTTGGTTTTAAGTGAGGGAGAAGGGTGAGAAGGGTGAGAAAGATTGAAAGATAGTAATGGATGAAAAAGTCATCCCAACAGGAGACTGTAATTTTCTTCTTCCTGGCCAGTCTGATAAATTTGCAATCTCATGCACTGTAACAGGAGCCTGATCTTCAGAGAAATGTTTATATGCAAGCAGATGATGAAACAAGCCTTCAAGGGTGCAGTGACTTCTACCCCTTAGCTTGCAAGAAAGATGCAGGTGCATTTTTAATAAGCAATGTCCTTTTATACATATTTAAAAACAGCTATAAGCTTTTACATTTGCTGCTGTTGCTGTTCCTTGGTCGAATTTGAATGCCAGGCACTCTGGTGTTTTACTGTGCGTGTACAGGCAGTAACTACCAGAGTGACTACAGGCACTACAAGAGATTGTTTCAGGAGGAGGAAACACGGTGCATCCCACTTACAGTAATACAGGTTCTCGAGTACCACTGTGTATTATTTTTAGGGGTAAAAAAGCCAACGGCTTTCAGAGCAGTCAGTGAAGATTGGGATCAAATGAAAGGAAAGCATTATTTGAAACTGGTGGATGTTTTGGTTCCCAGTATGCCTGTGGCCATGGGGTAAGCTGATCAATGACAGTAATGGTGCTGTAGGTGCACAGCAGATCGCTGTATCCCATGCCTTTGTGATAAACATCTTTGTTTGCAACAGGACCTTCTGAAAAATTACCGTTTGAGTTGACTTTATAGTCAAGCTGATCCCTAGGTTGTATCATGCTTCTCCATTTAGCTGTCTGCTGAGTTTTCATGTGTGATTTGCCCAAAAATGATATTGACACTGCTGAAAACAGGCAAGTCCAGTTCTTTATGTTGTGACTGTGTCCTGTTAGCCCAAGGGAAAAGCTTCAGAACTTTGAAGGAAGTGTTTCAAAGATGTTGCTTTTTCCCCATTACAGTGGGAACCTTCACTTTCTCTCTGAGGCTTAGAAGTTTCTATAAAGCCTCTTTCTGCAGCTGGAATCAGCTGCAAGGAGCAAAAGTGCTGAGAAATAAGAGAGGTAAACTGTAGCTTTGTTCTCATGTATCTATACTGAAAGGCTGAAAAGATCACAGAAGCTTTTAAAGACCAAGATTCTTCTGTTTTAATGAACGCCTTTGCATCTTTGGACAGCATCTGATCCTGTACAAACTGCTGACAGTGTGACCCTGCATAATGATTTTCACTGTTCTTTTAACAAATTACATTTGTATTCAAATTGATTTTCCATGACTGCTTGTATAGCCTCCAGAAAGCATATAGTGGATATACTATTGTATTCTGTACATGTCTGGTCAGCCTAGGACAAAATTTGATGTCAAGCCATGCATTATTATAACTGGAATTAATTGTTCTGGTAGCATTAGTTGGGTTTTTTATGTGTCCAGCTTCCTATTTCACTGCCCTTTGTGTCCTTATCCTTTATGTCTCTTTTCAAAGGATATACTTCATACAAGGTTGTATATTAATGGCAGCACAGAGGAAAGGGTCACTGCCTTATCTTCCCTCCTCCACATTTTTTCAATTACCATCCAGTTGAAAACCAAGGAAATGATCCACTCTGGAAGTTATTTCAAAGGACAGTAACTTTTTATTAAGATTTTTATGCCTTAAATTAGCTATTTATGCAGCACATGTCCCTACAACCGCAGTAACAAGCTCCCAGCCTGATACCCCTTCCGTGTAAATGAAGATACCTGGGGAAGCTGTGTTTAAGGAACTGCAAGAGTCAGAGATAAACCTCTGTTATTCTGAAATTTATTGTGAGTCACATAGGAGTTGGCATGTTACTCTTTTCATCTTCTTAGGCTCTTAAACATCTCAAACTTCGGTAAGCCACAGAGCCAGGATTGTTTCTGAAATCCTAAATGATGGCCAATGCTGTATTACAAGTGAGATTAGATTTGATGAAAAAATTCTCCCCTGTGAGGGGGCTGAGGGGCTGGGATGGAATTCCCAGAGAAGCTGTGGCTGCTCCTGGATCCCTGGAAGTGTCCAAGGCCAGGTTGGATGGGGTTTGGAGCAACCTGGGACAGTGGAACGTGTCAGTGCCCGTGGCTGGGGGTGGCACTGTGTGACCTTTGGGGTCCCTCCCAACCCAGGCCATTTATGTGATTCTATAACATTGGGCTTTGTTACAGCACACCTGAAGCCCAGCTTGAGTTTGAATAAATATGGGTTGAACAGCAAACAGGTATTAATTTAAGTTTCAAGACAGGTTCACAGTGAAAATACAGTGAAATCTTAGTCAGATGACTGTTAGAAAATAAAAGATGAGTCAAAAGATTCAAATCCAAAGAAAGGTTGTAAGAACAGCCAGGTTGCAAGATTAAAGCCTGTGAAAATGCTATTTGATATTGAAGGACCAACACACATTTTGTGTATAAAGTTAAGGGAAGAGCCTAGGGGAAAGGCAGTATCTGCCTAAATTTGGTGTTTTAGGTCAGTCTGAGGAATAATGGGTCTAAGTCTCCCTTTTCATAGGAAACTTGGATCTTATGTTTGAGGGAGAACTACTCACTGTGTGCAGTGACAGCAGGGTATGCCTGATTTTCTAATGATCTGTGTAGGGGGTATAAGAGTTTTTTACCATTCATATCACAGAACCAGAGCAAGGATCTGTCCAACAGCAGTAACTGCAGTTGTGGGTCTGTGTGTTCTGAAGGCAGGGATTGAACCAGCAGCCAGTGTCCCAGGAACCTGCAGGCACAGAACGTGCGCCATCTCTTCATGCTTTGGGGTTTTATCAAATCTCAGTCTTGCTGGTGAGGGAATATATTTCATATACTTGTGGGGTTTTTCTATTCATTTGTTTGTGTGGGTTTTCTTTTCTCTAATCAGCAGGCTGTGTTACCTTTCATCACAGCGGGGGTGTTCTTCTATTTTAAGTTTCGAAAGCTGAGAAATGAAGCAGACCATGATTATCTAATAAAGTCTCTAGCTAATCCCACTAATAACTGTATGTGGTGTGTGTGTGTGTGTGAATGCGTTATCATATGAAACACACATAAAAACATCTTAATTTTACATAATATATAACAGCTATATGGAAACATACTGTGCTTTGGGTATAATTTGGGTATATCTACACTCCAGAGACTGTACTAAGGAATTGCAGCCACTTATGTGCCTCACATCTGGTCTGATACTTAGAAGTTTGGGAAATGTTAGATAAGAACTAATCATCCTGTGAATTCATGATGCACAGCTCTGTATTTCAGGTAAGATTTTGTTACATGCAACAGAAGAATTGTATAGGACTGGGGTTTTTTTTGCGATTAGCAATGGTATTCTCACTCCATGCAACTAAAACTTTTTAAAATGAGGTCATTTGTAGACAAAAAGGGGTTTTATGACTTATTTATAAAAGACTTACGTACATAAGACTTACTGTTATGATGTGTATATATGTATCTTTGGTGAAGTTGTATGAAAATGGAGAGAAAAGTACTCACACAACTCCAGAATATGCTGAGCTGGAAGGGACCCACAAGGTCCATCCAGTCCTGCCCCTGTCCCTGCTCAGACACCCCAACAATCCCACCGTGTGCATTCCTGGGAGCATTGTCCAAACGCTCCTGGAGCTCTGGCAGCCTCTGGGCTGGGACCGTTCCCTGGTGAGCCTGGTCAGTGCCCGGCACCCTCTGGGGGAAGAACCTTTCCCTGATCTCCAGCCTAAACCTCCCCTGGCACAGCTCCAGGTGTTCCTTTGAGTCCTCTCCTTGTCCCAGAGCAGAGATCAGAACTGCCCCTCCTCTTCCCCTCACAATGAAGTTGCAGAACTGCAATGAGGTCTCCCCTCAGTCTCCTCCTCTCCAGCTGAACAGCCCAAGTGCCCTCAAAGGCTCCTCATGCACCATTCACCATCCCCATGGCCTCTCTTGCACGCTGTGCAACAGTTTAATGTCTGTTTTACATTGTGGTGCCCAGAACTGCACACAATGTTTCAGCTGAGGCCGCCCCAGCCCAGAGCAGAGTGGGACAATCCCTCCCTGGCCCGGCCGGCCATGCTGGGCCTGAGCCCCCAGGCCAGGGCTGTCCCTGCCGGCTCCAAGGCACTGCTGGCTCGTGTCCAGCTGGCCACTGACCAGGAGCCCCAGTCACTTTCCCTGGCACTGCTTTCCAGCCCCTCATTCCCCAGGCTCTCTGTGCATCCAGGGCTGCCCATCCCAGGGGCAGAATCTGACACTTTCTATAGTTAAACCTCACATGGCTGGTGCTGGCCCAGCCCTTACATTTGTCATGGCCTCTCTGCAGGGCCTCCCTGCCCTCGAGGGAGTGGACAGCTCCCCTCAGTTTTGTATCGTCTGTGACCTTGCTCAGGGTTCCTTCCAGTCCTGTGTCCAAGTAATTTATGAAGGTGTCCAAGAGCACAGGGCCGAGGATGGAGCCCTGTGGAGCCCCAGTAGTGACTGGTCCCCAGTCTGATGTCACCCCGGTCACCATAACCCTTTGTGTCTGACCCATGAGCCAATTGCTCACCCATCTCATGATGTGTTTATCCAGCTGTTAAATGGACATTTTGTCCAGAAGGATCCTGGGAGAGAGAGGATGGAAAGCTTTCCTGAACTCCAGAAAGTTCCATCAACAGGCTTCCCTTGATCCACTGGGTGGGTCACCTTGTCATGAAAGGAAATGTGGTTTGACAAGCAGGACTTTCTCCACAAGCAACTGTGCTGGCTGTGACCAGTGTGTCCTCCAGGTGTTTTTCAATTCCTCCAAGAATAATATTCTCCATAACTTTACCAGGCCCTGAAGGGAGTCTGACAAACCTGCAGTTTTTGCTCTTCTTGGCAGGCCTCATTCTTGCACTCCTTGAATAAAGGGACTATGTTTTGCAGCTTCCAGTTAGGGTGGGACTTCTCTGGATTCCCAAGACCACTCAAAAAGCATTGTGAGAAGTTTTGGGATGACATCAGCAGCTCTTTGAGGATTCTTGGATGAATCCTGTCAGGCCCCATAGATTTGTAGGGATCCAGCTGGAGCAGCAGATCTCCACACAGTTTCAGGGTTGACTGGGGATTGATCATTCTCACAGTCAATGGTCCTCCAGCTCAGGGCACTGGGACCCCCTTGGTCCATCAGTATCAAAGAAGGAGGCAAAGGATGCATTAAACACCTCAGCCTTGTCCATGTTCTGTTTGTGAGGTGACCATCCTCATCCTGGAATGGGCCAATGTTATTTTAGCACTGCCTATTGCCATCATTGTATTCAGAAAATCTCTTCTTATTGCCCCCCACAGTTCTGGCAGCCCCAACTCCAGCTGTGCTTTGTCCACACGAGTTTTCTCCCTCCACTGGCAGCAGTATTTCTGTGTTCTTCAAGTGTTGCCTGATCCTTCTTACACTGGGTATACATATTCTTGCTTTTTTGCCTTTTTTCCAAGAGAATATTCCTGTTTAGCCAAACCATCCTTCTGCCTAGCCTCGTTTAAATGGAGAATCTTGGATTATCTCAGCTCTCCCAACTGCGGCAGCAGAATGACAAGTTTTCAGTTTTAGGAGTTAGGATTTCAGGTGCAGTATTTAAAGCAGCAAGCTGAAGGGCGCAGATGACAGCAGGGAGGAGCAGCAGATGGGTAAGTAGGCTCAAGAAGATCAGCACTCCTTGAGCAGAGCCAGGGCAGGAGCTTGGCACACCCCTGCGGGAAACTGATGATGTGAGCGAAAAATGTGCCTCAGATTTGTGGGTTGTTGTGACCCCAGAGGCCGCAGGGGACAGACAAGGGAGCGAAGCCTCCCCCGGAGGAGGTGGGAGG
Organism: Dasyornis broadbenti; assembly: GCA_013397935.1. NCBI lineage: Eukaryota > Metazoa > Chordata > Aves > Passeriformes > Dasyornithidae > Dasyornis > Dasyornis broadbenti. The sequence continues at coordinate 226,944 of VZRN01000793.1, read as the reverse complement.
TTGGATGTGGGATTTCTCTGCTGCCTCCTTTCACAGGTGGTGTGTGGGAGAGTGGGGTCAGATACAGCGCCATAAGCTGCCCAGGATGCAGTTTCTCTTGAAACTGACTCTTGATTAAAGTGGATTGAGAAGTTTTCTAACGCAGAAGGCTCTATCAGAATATTGCAGTTCTCTACACACAGTAGTTTAACTGGTGAATAGCCTCCCTCTGGAGTTTAGCTTGCCCACCTGGGACAGCACGAGCTCAAGTGACTGTTAAGTGTTTCACAATATGGACTTGAACCCCAGAGTTTCAAATGTTTAATTTTACTGCAAAGCAGAACATTTTCTCAGCATTTGGCAAATAATCTTCTGTCCTTCCTCCTGCCCCTCACCCTTTGCGACTAATTTTCCTTGATTGTTTTTAGTTCTAAATAACACAAGGCATTTATTTATGCATAGCCAGATTATGGTCCTACTGTAGGATAAAGCTACAATTTAGACACAGAGAGCTTTTTATATGTGTCTTTGAGTACTCTCACAATAGTATCTTTTTGACAGACCAACAAAAAAAAAAAACCCAACCAAATGTGAAAGAGATGACTGCTCTGCTAATTTTTAGCTGCAGTAATTTTATTTGCCAAGCTTCTGTGTAGGGAGGCTGACAAAACCTCTATAAAAACTGCTTTTTTTCGTATCATTGTCAAGATGCTGTGTCAACCTGCATAATTATGGAGAGCAGTGACAGCAGAGCATAAATAACAGTAATTTCTGGCATCTGATTATCCATGTCTTAGGTTTCTGCAATAGTGAAGCTACAACAGATCACACAAGAAGTACTTACAGATAAGACTTGCATACGCCAGGCATAGGCGTGAAAAACAGAAAAAAATTAAATAAATTAGATTTATTTTATGTTTAGCATTTATTTATGTCTTTCAGTCCATCTCTCCCCCCTGTATGACAGCTTCTGTCACTGCTCGGTGTCACTGCACACCACAAGCTCCTGAAATCCAGGTTTCTTCCTGATTACTCTCTATTACAGTCATTTAGACTATCCTGCTTTAATTTGTTCACCAGGTTTTTCTTTGGGGTTTTTCTCCGTTTTTCTAGTTAATTATTATGTTTGCAGTGTCCTGGGCTCTGAGGCTGATTTTTTTAATTTATATTTTAACTTTTTACTCCTTTTCCAGCTCAGGCTTTTGAAATAGAGATGGAGAAACTATTCTATGCAATGTAACTTGTCAGATTCCTTGCTTGTGTGAGGAATTGCACGGGATTGCTTTGCAAGGTCTTTTCTAGGTTAAAAACTAAGACCTACTAGCTGATTGCTTTCAGATACTATTCCAGAACTATTTTAAAACCATGCAATGCTGTTTATTTGAACAAGGGAAGATTTTAAGGGAAGATTAGATTGATACTGTGAATAGTGTACAGTGTGGATGGGGAAATGATGTGCTGTTGTCATGGGAAGTAGCTGCAAGGACCTAGTATCTCCATTCTGTGGTTCATCCTGTATATATTCCTTTAATAATGCTTTTGTGTAATTTCTTTAATGTCTTTTTTTTATGGTTTGCCTTCAGACCTCGTACAAAATGATGCACTCCTTGTAGATAACCCTTCAGGATAAAGATCAACCTCTTTAATAATGACTTTCATTTTCCTGGGTGTGATCAAGCCCATCTTATTGCAACATCTTGGCTTTCTTCACCAGGCTTCTTTTCAAGCTGGTATCCTTATTCAGGGAGATGATTCCTTTCAGAAATTACCCTTAGAAGTGCTGCATTTTTGTACTGTGGCACAGTTACATGAACACTGGTTCCTTCCTATGGTGGTTTTACTTAAAGTCTTCTCCAAATGTGGGTCTTGTGGTTCAGCCTGTCACTAAAGTCATAAGGAATAAAAAAAAGGGTAATTGAAGAAATGTCAGGCATAGCTGGGAATGTAGTGTCAGATGTATCCTTTCTTTTGTGAAATCCATCAGGGAAGAAAAAATCAAAGCAACATTCTGAACAAGAGGTCGGAAATCAGCTGGAATAAAGTGTGATTGACTATATATATTGACTTAATGTTAATACCACATCTATATTGGTTCACACAGCGAGAGCAGTGATTGCTCTCGTATGCCTCAATATCTTTCAGTAGAGATGAATAATTACATACTAATGTGCACTTAAAACCAGAGAATTATAGACTAATAGAATGGTTTGGGTTGGGGAGGGACTTAAAGCCCACCCAGTACCGCCCCCTGCCATGGGCAGGGACATTTTCCGCTACCCCAGGTTGCTCCATGCCCTGTCCAACCTGGCCTTGGAGACTTCCAGGGATCCAGGGACAGACACTGGGCAGCTGCTCTGGGCAGCCTGTGCCAGAGCCTCCCCACCCTCACAGGGAACAATTTCCTCCTAATATTTAATCTAATCCTGCTCTCTGGCAGTTTGAAGCCAAAATGTAGAGTGTGAGTAAAAATGGAGTAGTAAAAGGTGCAGCTCTGACTTGTGGGTCAGAGCAGTTTGGTCAGGGAGGGGTGAAACAAGTATCTGGTCTGTGGGAAACCTCTGAGTCTCCAGAGCTTTTTTAGTGCAAGAGATGGCTGAGATGAGCCACTCTGCCATGTGAGATTTGACAGAGTGGCCAAAGCCCATCTAATTGCTTTGCCACTGAGTTTTGCCTAATTCCAGCATTCTTATACACAGAGCAGTAAGATTTTCTGTTAGTTTGTCTTTTCGGGATGGCTTAGGGCAGGAGCTGGCCGGTCCCAATGATGGTGCAAGGAAGGGAGATGGAGACAGGAGATGGGGACAAGGAGGGAGGAGCAAGTGGCACAGACCCGTGTGTCCTCAGCTGGTTCCTTCAGGGGGGAGTTATGGAGAGTTTTCTTTGTGCCCGTTTTACACATTTTTTTGTTAAGAAATACATTTCTGCACCAACCCTAAGGAACGGAGTGTCAGATTTCTCCCTGCCTCAGTATAGCTGTGTATTCCCTACTCTGGAAACTACGTGCAGAAGTCAGATCCGTGAGCATCCATTGGGTTCCTCTCTGCTTTGCTTTGGCATGGATGAAGGCAGAGCAGCAAATTTCACATTTCCCTGGCCATCTCCCAGTCCTAAGTGGCCATCTCACCATCCTGGGGCAGATCTAGTGATTAACTAGACTGTCCCAGTAGGTTATTTTGTTGAGGACACATTACAGTGCTTTTCTTCCCTAATTATTTTGTTGCAAATATTTATCTTGTGGATGACTCCTGGGCCACACAGAGCAGACGAGGCTTGGAAGTTCCCCATGTACTCCCAGTGGAAACAGGAGGGACTGCCTGCCTTAGAAATCCTGCTCTGGCTTGTTTCCAAGCAAGAAAACTGCTTTAGAACAACCAGGGAGTTGATGTGGTTCTGGCTCCTTCATTCAGACCAGCTGAAGGCTGAGCAGGAAGAAGAAGAAACGAGTAAAATCACAGTGTCCTTCACTTACTTCAGGAGGAAAAAGACTTCAAAATGTCTGAGAGTAGTGATTGACTAATTTTGACCAATTAGCCCACTGCTTGATTGTTTGGGCATTTGATAAATTCTTGAGGTTTTATGAGGGTTTTTAAAAATTTCCTGTAGAATGTAATAAAAAATTAAAAACTGGTACATTGGTTTATTTTCCAGTTGAATTCTGGTTAAAGCATTATACTTGTACAAAAATCTGAACTGAATTTTAAATTCTCCCTAAAAATTTCCTTTTGAGGCAGAGGAGGGAAGGAGAAATATACCAAAACTGTACCCCAGCTTCACTGGAGTAAAGATCACTGAGATGTAATTATAATTTTCTAATTTTTTTTTTCCTATCAGAGCACCATTTGCAGAGCTGAAGAATTGGAGCAAAAAATGATGCTTTTAATGCCATTCGAGTTTCAGGAAGCTACTCTTTCACTCTATTAATGCTTTAGTGTGTCAGATAATCATGAAGTCAGGTGCTAACATCTTTCATAGCAATCTTTGGTCTCTTGTGTCACATCAAGCTTTTTTTTTCATGTTGTTGCCTCCCATCTCTTATCCTTGACGTGTCTGTACCTTCCGTCCCTGAAGTCTGAAAACAAAGGTCAGTACATCATGTAGAAAAAAGCATCTACTGTTAAGAGAAATTATGAGATTTGATGACTTATGCCTGATGAAAGCCGTATTTTGGGTCTCATGTAGTGCCAGCTCCAGTGTTGCAGGCACAGCAGCTGCTTGAATATCCATCTCTTTTTGTGTGTGTGTGTGAGAGAAGTGTTGGTATACTGGAAGTACTTACCCAAAGAGTTTCAGGGATCTCACCAACAGGGAATCATCTGGAAGGGCAGTTCCAGGAGTTCCAGATGTTCCAGGAGAACTCTCAGTTAATGTCATTCAGTGTTATTCTCACTTTATTACCATGCATGTAGGAGATTCTAATTTCTTTTTTGTTTTCAAAATGAGGTGCAAGAAGCTTTTACAATTGAAATTGAAAATGCCTGGCCTGTTTACAGCACGGTATATGTATTTTGTAACAGTTGGGCTAATTTTTGAAAGCCTTTTATGTGGGATCTCAGACCAAATTTTCTGTAGGAAAAGCAGCTGTAGAAAGAGCCTGATTTTGCTCTGCCCCATTTTTCTAAGATACAGAAGTAAGATAATTGAAGATTTTAGAGATATTACATATGTTCTTTGAAAAAGAACAACATAAAAGACACAAAATTGCTGTTCTAGTAGATTACAGGCTAGAGTGTGTATCTGCTGAAACTGGCCTTATAGAAGGTGCTTCTTCAAAGTTGATGTAGTTTAAAAATTAAAATACCAACTTCTTTCGCCTCCTACCCTCCCTGAGTCACCCCTGCTCTTTGGCTTCACCCAGGGTTTATGCTTTGGGGAGCAGCTTTGGTTTGGCATCATTCCACGAGTGGTTGATGAATTCCTGTTTCTTCTGCCTGGGCAAAAAAGGGAGAGGATTTCATCTTGATACTCTTTAAGACATAGAAAATCCCATAATTTCCTGGTGGAAATGAGGACTTTGAAGAAATAGCATCTTTATGGAGTTTGTAGTGTAGTGCCAGTGTTGCTCTTGGGGCAGCACAGATGTGTCCCCACATGGTCCTGTCAGACCTCATGGGGAGTCTGTTTGAAAATGGCAGTGGCAGGAGCTGTAAAAGGATGTATTAGCTGAGGAGGAGGGGTCATTGCTGCACTCCCGTGCAAATTTTTTGTGGGCTTTTGCCTTTTCCTAACATATCTGTAAGCACTAACACAGAACAGATCTTTATATAGTATTTACATTCTGCAAGTGTTCACCAGAAAGTGAAGAGTGGTGGCGATGTTTGTAGACAAAACAGGTTTCTGCATTCAGTACAGCTATCTCAGGCTGTCAAAAAGTTGTCTGGGAACATTCCACTGCATTAAAAATAACTATATTTATCCTTGGTGTCTGTGTAGTGACCTAGTTTGTTTATCACTACCTACCTTGAATTTTTAGACTGCATATGCTGTTGTCTGGAAGAGTAAAAAAGAAGTTTATTTATATGTTTACTTATTTATTAATGCATTTTTGTGGAAAGAGGTGTAATTCTCTTCTGTTGGCTGGATTTTTTTATTTCTTCAAGCCAGAGGTTTTCATGAAGTCCTAATTTCTTCCTTTGCACAAGGGCTTTACATGGAGTTTTTCACTTTTCCTGGAACTGTTCAGTCAATTGGAAGCTTTCTAATAGTTCTGAAAATTAGCAGGGTTACAAGTTATAATGGCCAAAATAATGCATCTGAGCCAGGTGCAGCTGCAGTACACGCAGGTCAGGAAATGTTGACAAAATGCTTCACTGTGTCAAACACAATGTTATTTGAAAGTGTTTTCAGGCTTTGGATTTATATTACACCTTAACCCACTGCTTTTCTCTGGTCTATTATGTTATCCGTTTTTCTTTTTCTTTGGGTTTTTTTTTTTTTTTCCATTTCCCATTTTGAACTCAGTTGAACTTAAGGATTTTTGATTTTTCAGTTGGTGGTTCAAAGACAAAGGGCCCTGATAGATGTTAATCCAAACTTGATGTTGAAAGTAGGTTGCTTTTCAGACTTGACTTTTTGAGGAATATGGATTTTTGTGGCTTCTCTTGATTTTAATGATGCAATGACATTTCTATTGAATACAGCCAGAATAACTTTACACTGAAGCTGCCTCTAGATTAATGTCTGCAGCTTTGCCAGAACTATTATCTATATTGCAAGCTGTCACTTTATGTCCAAACTAAATAATTAAATCTTCAGATCAGATGTGCAGTTTTTTATTATTATAGACATAGTTTAGGATTTTATGGTTTCAAAGAACCTTTGGGAAAAAAGAACTGTATTACAGCCTACTGGAGAGTGGGCTAAAACCTCTCTGAAATTTTTGGTTGTTAAATTACATTCTTGGGTTTGGATTCCTGTTTTTCAGGCAAAAACAGAGATAAAAACTGCCAGCAGTGCATTAGGTTTGTCATGCCTTAACCACTGGGGAGTCTGTTGATCTGATCTGAAGCCCTTAATCTGGTTTGCTTGCCAGCAATTATGTAAAATATTTATCAATTTTTTATTTTTTTTTTTTTTAATATACGAAATGGCAAAGTCATCCTTTTGCAATGTGCCAGCTGAGTAGCAGTATTTGTATCCAAAATGAGCACCACTGTCTTTCAAATGTAGGTGTTGCAAGTGGCTATTTACTTTTGCCAAGAGCTCAACTCCTGTGCTCTGCAGGAGGAGGGAAATCCAAGGGACCACCCCCAAATGAGCTGTGGGTGGAAACTTCTGTGGTGGGGGAAGCTGGGAAGCCATAGTTTCTGATGTCACATCTCAGACCCCTTGTCCACCTCTACCTTTGCAGTTAGAAGGAACTGAGCTAAGGGGGGGGGGG
>VZRN01000793.1:183222-213973 GCA_013397935.1 Dasyornis broadbenti | reverse complement strand
ACGGGATACAAAAAAAAAAAAACACCCCAAAACCCCCCAAAAAACAACGAAAAAACCAAACCAAACCAAAAATACCACAAACAAACAAACAAAACAGTCAAACAAACCAAAAAACAACCAAAAAAACCTGCAAAAAACACCAAACCAATCCCCCCCCAAACCCCCTCAAAAAACCCCATACACCCAAAAAAAACACAAAAAAAACCTCCAAAAAACCCACAACCAAAAAATCCAATAAACAAACCAAGCAAACCAAACTAAAAAAACAAACCCAAAACCCCAGCATACAGACGCAAAAACTCCCCAAAACCCATCATAAAAACAAAGACAAAAAAAGACCCCAAACAAAACAAAACCAAAAACTCCCACAAAACACCCCCAAACACTGTCTTCAAATAATTCCGTGTAACCTTAAGAGAGGAGTCTGGAAATTGGTTAAATAGCTGTAGAACATCAAGAAATAGCAGAATAATGCCACCATGCTTTCAAGTGTAATGATACTTTGAAGGCTTACTGTATGAGTAATGTTTCAGGCATCTAAATATGATATTTACTAGAATCAGCCTTCCTGGGGAGTTTCCTGCTGGGCTTGCATTCTCAGTATGTTTTATATGTATCTCTGTTTGCTTCTAACTCTTCCAATAGGGTTACAACTGAAGGTGTGATAACTCAAGTGCAAGGAAATTTGTCTGCTTCATTTTCAGAAATCAGCAAGTGTGAATTTTGATTTAGAAGTACATGAGAGCAAAGATGTGGCTTGTCGTTAAATTTCTGTACTTCTTTAATCATAAATTACTTATTTTAATAGTAAATAAAAAAATAATAATCTTGTTTTCATTTTTTTAAATCAGGTTTCAGGCAAATTATGTGGCTACTCAATGTTATCATGGAGCAAGAAGGAGGAACCTCTGTTCGAGGTCATCTGTATTTTTGAGTTCCTTCATGTTATTGTGATAAAGATTCCCTCATCCTTTCTCCTGTTTCTTGGTGACATTGTTGTGGTGTTCCTCCCTGCCAAGTCACCTAAGTCAGTAAATCCAAGTAAACCCCATCAAATTGCTATAGTCACATGGGCTAGTTCCAAGATTAACACCTGAAGGGATTGTTTCTTGATCGCCGAGACCTACAGCTTTCAAATATTTGTCCTTCAAAAGCGGAGGTTTTAAATACACTCCATTGCTTTCAGCTACGTTAGAGTTATTTTTAAGCCATTTCCCATTTCTTTTACTCACTTCCTAGCTAGTGAAGTTTTTAGGAGTAAGAAAGTAAATCATACTGATTACAGGCTTCCATTAAACAGAAATAGTAATTTTCTGCACTAGAATTACAAGCATTTTTCATTTAAAGATAATTAGATGTATATAGTGGATTGGCTTAAAATTTGCAATTAAAATGACTGAGTAATACAATAGAAGAATTTCTTGAAGCAAATGAATTTCCAGACTTCCGTAGCTATCTCTAGAAGGAAATGAATATATATATATAGTAAGTGTTTTCTTACAAAGGGTGAAACTGTTGCTCTTCATAAAAGGCAGAGAGCAAAGAAAAGTCAAGAATTTATATTGGGTGTTCCATAAGCATTGGGGTATTTCCTGAATACAGTGCCTAGTATCAAAAATGTCATTGTATCTCACCAAGGTCTTAATGGTTATCAAGGTTTCAAATTCAAATACTCATCAAGTGGTACAAACCTATTAAAAAAGATTAATATCTGAGTGTATTTAATCCTAAAGGTAAACAGATAAATTCCTTCTCAGATCAATGAACAAACACTCAGTCATTCTAGTATTCCCCTTGCTGGTTTTCAGATGGAACCTGAATTTTTTGCAGCTTATTTGACCTGACAGTCTTCCACATTCAGCAGTGATGTGGCTATCTGAAATGGGAATAACGTGTTTTTCTTTTCTCTAGTGTTGCCACAAGAGGATTTAAATCATCTGGCACTATTTCAGTCGAGGACTATTCCGGCAGGAAAACCTAAGGACAGCAGGATCATCAAAATGATAGACTAGGACAGAGAAGTCAAAGGGATAAAAGGACTTAATATTACAAACAATAATAGTATCATTTGAGCTATTTAAAGAGTAACTCAAATGCTTTCTGAGTAAACGAATTCCTTAAAATAGGTACGCTGGGTTTGGGGTTACTTTTCACTTTAACCAGTAAAAAATTGCAACTGTGTATTACAAACATATATTTGAGGGTGAAACTAAATCTGTTAAGAAAAAAAACCTGGCACCACCCAAATGAGTCCATAAACAACTAGGTCTGTTCATAAGACCTCCTGTTAGTAGTTCCCTGTATCTCAGTGGACACCTTCTCCTTGTTCGTGAACAGCAGAAGATGGGGCTCAAGGCTGTGCAGCTTTTAGAGATTTTTAGGAAGACTGAGGACGTTTCAGTTGTGAAGTGCGACTGCTTGTAACAAGCAGGACTCTTACCTGACTAAAAGTCAGCTCTAATGAAATGCTGTTTGTCTTACTGGGACATTCCATATTTGAACCAAAGCATTTGAACCCAGGTAATTGATGAAAATGTCCTTTTCCTGGATGAGAAACTTACCCTGAGACTCCAGGTGCCTGCATTTGGGAATACTTGTTTTGTGCTCCTGAAGCATTTTTCTTGATGAAGACCCACTTCATGAGTAGTAAAGCGTTTGGACAGCTCATTACCCAGAGCGACTGATGTGTGCAAACCCTCATGTGGCTCCCTGTGGTCTGTGTGGGGATTGTGAGTCTGAGCTCTTCGCAGATCTTTTGCATCCTGGAGCTTGGGGGCTCATTTTCAAAACAGTAAACCCTTGAGTCTCCTTGTGCAAGTTGCATCCCTTGCTCCTGGTAAATCTGCTGCCCTGTGCAATCCCCAGCTTCTTCCCAGCTGTCAGATTTAGCGGAGAAACTCTGGGCAGCGTGGACCTGCTCTAAGTAGTTTTGGGTCTGCTTTAGTAAAATTGCCCGATGATAATAGGAAAAAAACCTGGAAAGCATAAATAGCATTTTCTGTCTCTTACCTAAACATAACTGCTGGCGTTATGTAATGACACCTGGAGAAATCTTTGATTATATTGAGCATGCTCTTTGATTTATGTGCAACTTGCTTATTAATTAGCCAGTGGTATGGAAGGTCCTGCTGCTGTAGCACATCTGCAAATGGTCTGTGTGGAGCAGGTCCTTTCTTAAAACAGAGCTGATGTGTCATGGGAGGCTTTCAGGCAGTCAGATTTCATGAGTTTATTGTGTTTTAAAAAAAAAAAAAAAATTCCCTCCGTCTGTGTGCAGATGTACACACTCAAGAATGGCTGAGATTATCCTCTACAAAAGTTGAGAAGGAAAACACAATTTTCCCACAGCCCAGTGTTTGCTGTGAGCGCAGGACAAAGAGGCTGGATATGTTTATCCCCTCTGTGTTGTCTGGTCCAGCAATGGGTGATGGTGCTCAGCACTGCTGTGCCAACGGCAAACTCCATGTCTCTGGTGTGGGAGGTACAGAAGAAAAACCCACACAGGGCTTTGTCATCTGCAGAAACCATCCCGGTGTTACTCTTAGCTCGGGGCTGTGCCACAAGGCACAGACCACTGCCTGTGTTCTGTACTTTTTGCTTTCTTGTCCCCTTTCTCCTCTTTTTTTTCCCCCCACTGTTCCTTCCCCTTCCCATGACACAAGCACACCCATCCTTGGTTTAGTAATGAAATGTGAAGGGTGTTTGCTGGGACAGAAGGAGCTGGAACAGCATCCTGGGAGGAAATTTGAAAGCTGCCCTTTGCCAAGTACTTACAAGCCATGAATCAGCAGACAGGAGGGACGGGCCATAAAAGAGATCACCAGGCTGTTTTATCTGTGTGAAATCAGAGATGCTTGTCATGTTATCAGACAGCTGAATATCTGCTGTTAATTCCTGGAGTGTCTTGCTAGATGTTATGTACTTAAAAACCGTACCACAGTGTAAAATACCTAAATGGAACCATGTACTTCTGTGTGAAATGATCTTTTTTCTGGTTTGTTTTAATTTTTCAATTAGTAACAAGTAATTTTTCCTGTGTTTATGCTGGAAAAAAAATAAAACTTCACACTTTTTGCAGATTGGTTTCTTCATTTAGAAAAAGAAAAATTACTTAATCTGATATATTCTGGTTTGAATTATTTATTTCTTTATAATAGAGCAACGATTTGTATCCTTCTGAACTCACTGTCTTGTTCTTGCCCTTTCCATAAAATGATAGTCGTGGTCACCTGGGGGTTGAGAAGTCAAAAAAATGTGAGTAATTTAATAGCCTGGCTGTGCTTCTCACAAGGTTCTTTAATCTCATGTGGGACTATTTGAAGTGAATAAAGTAAATTCTCAGTAAAATTTTCCACTTTCAACCATGTGGGATTTCTTGGGAATTTTTTTATGATACAAATCATAAAGTGAATTTTAGTTACTCCTGTTAGTCATGTCTGAAGAAGAAACATTATTTTAGAAGTGCTAAGTAACCCAAAGTGCAAGTTAAGGGAGTTATTTCTGAAAGTGGAAACCCTCTAAGCATTATTGTGTAGGTGGTTATGTACAGTATTCCAGGTATTGGAAACCAGTTTGGCAGGGCATTTGTATAAATTTTTGGAGATTTTGGTGTCCACAAGGAGGTAGGTCATGGAAATTATTATATTTGACCACTGCATTCAGTGATAGCCTTGTGTCAAATCTCAGAAGGTCTTTCAAATGTCCTTTCTGTGCTTTCTGCCATTTTGTTTGGACAGAGTGGAATTACTCCGAGAGTTAGAATTTTAGGAAAACTCAAAATGCCTTGACTCAAGTTTGCTTTGCCGTCAGGCCTTCAACTGAAAGGTTCACGTAGGTCATGCTTAGTTTAAGTTTAGGTAACACACATGCCTTTTCTGTAGTCCTTTACCGCTGGAGATGCAACAACCAGGTCTGCTGTCCTTACCCAGATGGATTGCTTATGAGCCAAAAAAGTTGTAAACATGTGCCCTTGATCCAAATTAACTGGCTCACATGAGACTGAGAAGGTGTAAAAGGCACATGTATTTCATGAAGCTGAATATAACATGGATAAGTTGTAAACGCATTGAACAGAGTAACTCCATGTTCTCTGTTTTTGTCAAATAAGAACTATAGTTCCTTCATTGGATATATTTCTCATTACATGGTTAATGTATACATTTTTCTTTATTGTTATTATTATTTGATGGTTTGCTGGTTTTGGGTGGTTTTTTTTGTAGCATCAACATCATTAAGACTGCTTAGCAGTTGAAGTTTTGAAGGTTTCTTCTCATACGACTCCAGGTGTCAGGCTGTGTTATCTAAACCACTGTAACATAATTTTGGATGCACAGTAAATACAAGATCAGAGGATTTTGTTCCAAACCAGGCCTTCCCAGAGCTGAAGCAAATAATGCCCTGATAGACCTACTCCTTTTGCCAGTGTGTTTCTCATAAACGTGAGAGAAAATATGTTTCTGTCTTCACTTGGCTTGACTAAAATGTGTACTGAGCAATAATCCAGTAGTTCTTGAGTTCTTGAGATATTAGTAATCATTGAAATAATATGCAGAAACCATTTTCAGTTTTCAGACTGTTAAGTATGAATAATTTACATGTAGGAGTGCTTGTGTCAGTACTGATGCTATAAACATGCAGGGAAAGCATCAGGAAAGAACAGTGGTTGAAATTAATCAGAATGGGTTGTTGGTTTATCAGTTTATTCAGGATTCCATGTTTGTGGTAAGCTCTCTTGTCCTCTGTGTGTGCTTAAAGTCGCTTTTTATCAGTTGCCATGACTGTGCATCATCCAAGAGCTCACTGAGATCTTCCAGAATCATACTCAGATTTTTGGCATCTGTCAGAAATATTTCATCTAATACATCCTTAGCATGCCACCTGCCTTTTCCATGGGGTAAAACCAGTATGAATCCTGTGATCAGTTAGACCTTTGAGCCCACAGCTCTGAGGGACACATAAACACCTCCATGCTGACAACTGGCATGTTGTTCCTGTAAATGCTGTCCCATCTGTATTATTGTATTCCCTGTGCCCATTTAATTATTCCTCTGCTCTATCAATATATTGACAACATTCCCCAGCTTTGTATCAGCAGCAAGACTGATAATGGAAATGCTAAAAGACCTATTTAATGGCATGTATCACAAATGAGTGTCTCTTTGCTGGAGCCACACTTTCCAGCACGCTCATTAAACACGGGAAGTCCAGATTCACTTTGCATTTCCTGTGCTAATGATGCTGGCGGGAGGCCCTGCTAACACGGAGCTGGTGAATACAAGTCCTCCAGCATCTTGCGTAAAGAGCAGCAGCAGCAATTAAATCATATGGAGAACAAGGATGTAGTTGACCTGTTATAATAATGATGTATTTTGGGGTCTGCTATAAAAGATGATGGCTTTAGACACGCATTAGACTCATTAGAATTTCTCTGCATAGTGTCTGAGACCGGAAAAGTGACACTTCTAATTAGGCAGGATGTCTGTTGTCATGGGTGTCGGCATGCCTGTGATAGCTGGAACGTCAGGGGCGAAACTGAGGGTTCTGATGGCTCTGGAAGAGACAGTATCCGTGACATATGGCTGTCCCTCCAGGTGTCCTCTGCAATTATGGCACAAGCCCGAGAGCTGGTAGGAGAAAAATCCTAAAAGAGCAGTGCAGACGTGCTCATAAATGCAATTGTCATCTGCATTTCAGTGGGGAATGGTATCAATACAAAAGGTGTTACCATAGTAAAAGATTTCTTTGGAGGTGTTTTCGAAGGAATGTTCGAGACAGTGATACAATAGGACGTCTCTCTAGTCTTCAGCTTGGTTTTACTTTTAGCTTTGCCTATTCATTTGTTGTTTAGTGAAGAGAAGTCATGGGCGGGGAGGAGGAAGGAGAACAATAGTGTTCCTTCTCCAAGGGAAGGATTAAAGAAATCTTTGGATTTCTTTAAAGTGTGGAAGGTGGTTGTGAGCACAACAAAAGACATCAGTTGAAAAAGTACAGTGGGTAAGTGACAGATATTCACCCAGTCTTATTTAGATCATTTGGAGCCTCCTTTTGGGGCTGTGATAGAACTGTAAGATTGAACTGGATTTTACCAACATCTCTGTCCTTTTAAAAGACACTTGTTTAGCATAGGTGTTGTCTCAAACAGTTTTTACATAGCATTCTCCATCACTCATTAGGAATATTTCTCTCACTTGATTCATCTTCTTTTTCTTCCATGCCTACTTCTTTATGACATTCTTGCAAAACATTGTAAAATTTCACATGAGGCTTCCCCCACCCCCTTTTTTCATAGCATTTCTTCTGTTTCTTGTCCTGATCCTGTCCTGGGTTACAGCAGCAAGCAAACATTAAACAATTCAAATGCCCATGGAATGTGGCTGACAAAACAGCCATAAAGAGTGTTAAAAAGCTCTGTAGAATGAGTTCCCACTTTAAACCTAATCGTGAGCATACTTCTTGTGCTATAAAGAGTCTTGCTGTGTTCAGTGACGAGTTAGGAAGGCTTTCAGATCTCAGGAAACATTTACTGCTTTCCATTTACCATAGTGTATTGAGGAAGTAATCTCTTGCACCTTTTATCACTTCATAGCCACAAAAAAGTCCATCATAAACCAATAGTGGTGATGGTGTTTTGTGGAAATAATATTTAAACTAGAATCTTAGCAGTTTTAAATTAGAGCACTCTTTTTTAACAGCTGAGGGAAGATTAAGGGAAGGCAGAAAAATAACCATAAAATAATGGGTGTAGCACATTCTTTCTTAAAATCCCACATTTGTATTAGCATTTTTGTGGATTCCTGAGCTTCACTTCTTTTTTTTTTTTTGCCCTTGAACTACAGAGAACTGGTATTTGTCTGCTTCTGGAGCACAAACATGGGGTTTATAGGTGTGGAAGTAAAATGTAGTGTCCCGTAGAGTTTAATACACTCAAACTGTATAAACAATGTGGAAAATACACTGGCCAGACATTTTTTAGAATGTACCATACACTTCTGTTTAAAGAAAGCACAATAGCAGGCATAAAGACATAGTAGAGATCACAGCATTTCTTATTAATACATTATATTTAACATAGGAAAACCAGGGGGGTTTGGATCCAAGGAGCCTGTGGGTCCAAAATGCATTTTTGTAGGTGGTTTTATTTATGTGTATTTTGTTTCTGGGTGAATTTTAGTATTTCCAAGGCCAGAGTTTTTGAAAAGTAAACATTTTGCAAAGATATTCTGGGCTCTTTGTTGCAGTACTGTAGACTCTGGCTCCCTACATCCCCTTTGTAAACTGCAGAAGGAAACAATTTACCTTAGAAAGGGCAGGACAGTGGTGAAGTTGGATCTGTGGCTTTCACTTCTGATGTAAATTTTCAGCATTTTTTTTGTCCTCCAACTATTTGAGCATGTAGTCAGGACAGGCTCAGGAAATATAGAGTGAAGTACATGAAAACAGACTTTCTGTCTTTTGCATTCACATTTGCTGGAGTATGCTTGAGCATACTTTTTTTTTTTTTTAAATACCTTTTTTTCCCCCTGGATAACAGGCCTTTTTGTTTGGTTTCTGGCTTTCTGGTGTGGGTTATTTTTTTCATAGCAACCCCCTCACATAACAGATTGAGCTGCTCAAGTGATTGATGTGAGGTTGCTGAGAATAAAGAATCCCAGAATGGTTTCGGTTGGAAAGGACAATTAAAGTGCATCCAATCCCACCTCTGCCATGGGCAGGGACACCTTCCACTGTCCCAGGTTGCTCCATGCCCTGTCCAACCTGGCCTTGGACACTCTCAGGGATCCAGGGGCAGCCACAGCTTCTCTGGGCACCCTGGGCCAGGGCCTCCCCACCCTCCCAGACAGGAACAATTCCTTCCCAATATCCCATCCAACCCTGCCCTCTGGCAGTCGGAAGCCATTCCCTGTGTCCTGTCCCTCCATCCCTTTCCCAAAGTCCCTCTCCAGCTCTCTTGGAGCTTGTATTTGTGGACTACTAATGTTGGATAAATACAGAGTAGATGGAAAAAGACGAGTTTTTTCCATTTCCACTGTTTCTTTCTCTGGCCCTGCACATTCAGCTGCTTTAGAAGTTGTGTTGTTGCTTAATTCTCTCACCTGCTCACTGAAGCCTCACTAGTCTCACCTGGCCTATTATGTAGTAATTTCTCAGTGAAAACTGGGATTTAAAAGCAAGAGAACAATTAACTTGGAAACTTTAGCTCAGGAATTCTACCTGCTGGAATGGAACACATTTGTTCCACTGTCTGTTCGGCTTAATCATCTGGCCCATATAATTTCTCACTGTGCAAGATTGTCTTCCTGCTGAACATATATCGGTTCTTAATGAGGTAACTAATTTTTAAAATTTAAATCATGTGGCAGGCACCGTTCTCCATCAGAGACAGTTCCAAGGTTTGATGTCAGAAGGAGCCTTTTGATTTAGCACTGAAAAGACTGGCAGGTTGAGAAAATCTGCTTCTGGTCATTTTAATAGAAATGAAGAGTGGATATTAAGAATTCTTGTACAACACTTGAATGGCACCTCACAGACCTTTGACAGAGAGCTGGTAACTAGCCATAATATTTGTTTGGAGCTTGCAAGGGGCTCAGTGCCTTCATTTAGATATCAGCAGCATATCTGCTTCCACTTAAATAACTGTGTCATTTCAGATGTCATTTTGTGAGTAACAAATGTGAATAAATTTTCTAGCTTTTCTTCCCCCTATTTTTAACCAACTCATAGTGTGTGAGTTCTTCTGTGTCCTCACTGTAAATCACATTTGGCTTGTCAGAAAACGTTCTTAAAATATTTAAGTACTTCAGTGAAAACTTTTCTAGTTATGTACTTTGATTGCAAGAACAGATTTTAAACTGTTGCTGGTATTTAGCATATTTATAGAGTGGGCTGGCTGATAGCTGATGGTGGATAATTGGGCTGCGTATTTTGGCATGGGGATGGGACAAGACATGGAATAAATTATCCAGAGCCAGCTATTTTCACCTCCTAGGGAGGTAACTATTCTAAATTTCTTAATATTCCACTCAGGGAATTGATGCACATTTTAAAAATAAATTCAGTTAAATTGCACGCATCTTTTTGTTTAGGAAAGCAACTGAAAACAGTTCTTGGAAGTCAGAGAGGTGTGGGAGTGCCTGGCCAACTATGCCAAAGAAAGGTGCTATTTATGCCTGGGAGGGAAAATACCCAAAAGGAGCTGTAGATCCAAGGCCTAGATGTTTGTGTGGGCAGGGGACACTGCAAAAAATGTGAACCAATTCTGTACATATTCCCTTCTTCTTTTGACTTAGAAACTTTCTTGGAAGAGGTAGTTTTAGTCTGTATAAAGATGAAAACCTGTCCAATTTCCTCCATCCTTCTTTCATCCTTCAGGAAGGAGGGCTGCACCCAGACGGAATATAAAGTTAACATACAGGTTTATTGGCAGGTCAGCCCTGGGGGAAGAGAAGGGTGGAAGGTGGAGATGAACTGTGTGGGAAGAGAGGGCACAGCTCTTTGTAGTGTACTCTGAAACAAAAAGGGAAATCAAAACTCTCTTTTTCCCCTTGGCTTGCATTTGATGCGGGAAAACCAAGAGAGGATCCTCCTCATGAGCAGGGAGATGTGACAGGTCTATGTGAATTAAATTTCTGCCTTTGAAACTTGCAGAGAAATTGTGCAATAAGGTAAAAACTCCTTCAAAGAGTAGGAGCTGGGAGAGCTGGGTTTAAGCTACCTCTCATGTTTGAGAAGAATGGAACGGAACATAATGGAATAATTCAGTTGTAAGGAGTCCACAATAATCACTTACTCCTGTTGCCTTCTCCTTGGTACTTCCCTCTTCCTCTTCCCCCTGCTCCTGTTCGTTGTCACTTCGATTTAATTCAGGTAATTCTCTTTGCTCAGTGCGTAGTGGTAATGGTTCTTCTTTAGTCTGTGTCATAAATAGGGTCAATGACATAAAACATTAAAAATAAAGCATAAAATGCTCTCTTTGACAGTAAAGAGGAGCATGGCCGCACTGATAGATTCCTTCTTACACAGTTCTTGTGCTGAACGATATTTCCAATAATATTGGAATAGAAACTAAGAGAAAACTGGTATTGGAACTCTGAGGATAGTTTTAACTATCCTTCTGTTAACTTTAAGTTTCTTTCTGATAAAGAATGCAATTACTTTCTATCAGGGACTGCACTCTGGGAATCAGAGTTTAAAAATTCACATTATTATTTTAAAAGGCTTTGAGCAATAGACAAAGGTTGTTTTATTTTCTCTTCCTGAACTGCTGAAGTTAATAGCAAATGCCTTCACACAATTAGCAGATTAATAATCAAGGTTTTTAAGACTACTCAAGATTAGGAATTTATCTCTAGGCTTTTGAAGTTCTCAAATGTAATCAGTTTAATTAGTTAGATGATGCCACCTTGAAGAATGTTAAAATTCATTGAGCATTGGGCTGTTCCTGCTCTCCACTTCAATTTGCTTCCCTTCAGAAATGTGTTCTCAGTTGAGTGCTTCATTCCCAGTGAGCTATGCAATAACAGTACATTTTAGAGATTATTTTAATGGTTTTTAAATATCAGTCTAAAGTAAAGGCATACCAAAATAACCAAGTTCAGTAACTGAGAAAAATTGTTAACTTTTCCTATCCCTGGAAGAAAGTGTTTTCTGTTAGTCAGTGTCCTTCAAGTTTTATATCTTTTGATAAAGTCTGAGTTGATGCCTCTTTCCTGCTCAGCTGCAAAGTATCTTAAAAAAAAAAAAAATCTAAGGGAATATTAAATTTGCAAAGTTAGGCAAGCACTGCAGAGGAAGGAAACACAAAAATTGATGTTGTCTGAATGGCCTTTACTTAGCTTAGCTTTGGATTGTGGTATAATAAATGATTCCATGCTGTTTTCTGTCTTAAAAATTGAGACTTTTCATTAAGGCACATGGCACTGGTGGGTGTTTTTCTCACTTAGAAGTGCATCTCCTCATTCCGTAACAGGTAAACACCTCACCAGCTCCTTGCACTTATTATTATAGTCATTATGCCATGATCTCAATGCAGAATTCTTTTGAATATAAGAATAAAAGATAGCAGTTGTGTACAGTGCTTACCGATATAACCAGGTATTTTTTATTCCTTTCCTTTCAAGTATGTAAGCACATATACCTGTTGCTCAGGTAAAGTGAAACTTTTTTTGTCAAGGATTTTAAAAACAAAAAAATAATCAAACTTACTCAAAGTTCTTCCTGGATGGAAGTTGATCAAAACTTTTGGCAGAACATAAAGATTTGCAAATAGAGACAGGTATGCGATGAAACATTGGAGTGAATTCAATCATTGTGTTGTGGACATACATCTGATTCCCCATGCCCTTGGATAAGATGGTCTTTCTTTAAAGCAAATAAAATATTCCTTAATCCAGTGTTTTGCTTACAAAGTGATGTCTTGTCAGGTTTTATTGCCACAGGTTTTCCTCAGGTTCAAGAAATAGCACAGACATACACAAGAAAAGCTTCTGATTGTAAATTGGAGGAAACTTGGAGTGCAGAAGTACAGGATTGCTTTTCACTGATTTTGTAAACCTCTGCTCTAAACTGCTGTTGGTTCTGCTGAGAGCTTCTCTCTACCCAGTATGATTGTACTTAGCTCCATTCTACCTGAGCAGTGATTTTTCAGTTCCATCAAGAAATGCTCCTCAGACTGCTCTTCAGACCACTCTGTCTTTGCAGTTCTGGTGGGCAGAGGGGGAGAATTCCTGCCCAGAGCCCAAACCTGTATGAAGCTGGCCTTCTTTTGCCTCTTATTTATCTCAGAGCTGTGGCTCGAAATCTATTTGCCTTGTAATCGCAGCAGAGTTAGGCATTATTTATTGCATACTATTCAAAACGTGCCCCTGAAATAGAATGATTAATTTCCTTGCAGGCCTCGTCAGTGTTCATCTTTGTAGCATCTTTGCAAGCTTCCCGAATGCGTCTGAAAATATTTACATAACTACCCCCTGCAGTGAGACCATGTAATTGCATCTGCTGAAATAGGAAACTGAGGCAGGGCACTCCTGGCTGTGTGATGTTGTCACAGTGTTCTGTTCCTTTAAGGAGGATATTAAAAATTCAGCTGAAAGGTCTAACATTTATTGCAGGGGATTTGCGTTCTCATCAGTCTTGCTTGTAACAGCTGGTGTTCACAAAATGAGCATCACAGGGAGCAATCCTTTAAGAACAGTCTGGGTGAAAGACAACATAGCTCTGAGGTTTCATTCCACTGTTTTAGCCATGAGATAATTTTTCCTTTTCCTGTAATTACCTGTGTCAATCATTTTGTATCTTGTGACACTTCCAGTAAATATAAACCCAGTGGTATCTCCAATATCTTTCACCACTGATTCATGATGTTGGCTTTGTGAATAACTGTTTTGCTGACCAAAATGGAGGAAAAAGTTCTTCCTCCAAGCTGAAAATGTTGGTTTTTGTTTCCTGTAATAATACCTTCTGTGGTTTTGGAGTGTTTTTCACTTTGCTAAGGAAACCACAGCAATTGCATTTCAAAGTGAATTCTTGTTTCAGGACACAAATTGGAAATACTTATGCCATCTTGAAAACATTAAGATTTTTCTTCTGGGAGTCCGAATTCCTGTTGAAGTTCAATTGTAATTCTCAATGTTCAGCCCATTCTGTTTTCCCATGAGTAGCTAGTCTGTTACAGTATAATTCAGCTAGCTCAGCTGTGATGCACAGGAGCTACAGTTTGTATTTTCACCGTGAATTACCAAACATATTTTCCCTTGCCTCATTGCTACACATGATTAAAATGTTTTACGTCTTTAAATATCGTCTGAAGTGGAGAACCTGGTAGACTTCAGTCCAGTGGAAAGCAAGGTTCTATGCTTGTGAATGAGTGATTGACCTGGCCAAAGACAAGAGGAAGTTACAAACCCTTATTTGACATGTATCTTTGCAGAGCTGTTGTTGATACAGACACTTGAGGTTGCTTCCTCTATTCATTTTGACATTCAAATGATTTTAAGGTGGAGAATAATTGCCACGACTTCCTACTAATAACTGCTTCTGCATTTCAGAATTTGCAAACAAGAACTTCTTGTTGTCAGGGCACAGTGTTAAAGCCACAGCACCTTGCCCCCTGATGCAAGTTCTGCTTCTTTCCATATATTTGAGACTTGTCTTATTAAAAATCTGGACTGATTTCCTTTCAAAATTTTTATTATCAGTACTTTCTTGGCAGAAACCCACAGTTTTTCCAAGTGTTTCCACAGACAGCTAGAATCAGCCTTTGGATTAATGTGGTGATGTTTGCTATCTGCAGCTTTTCAAGTCAGTATTATTATTGCTATTACTTATTTCATTGCTGCCTTCCCCATCTTTTATAGGGTGTTTCTTTGTGTTTCCCTGCGACATTTCTGTCAAGAGCCCCCGCCTGAGGTGAGAGTTGTCTGTCTTGATTATCCAGAATCTCTCAGGTCGTGGCACCCAGTTCTGTTCTGGCACCAGCTTCCAGATTCTGTGTGTTCCAGCATAATAACTCCAGAAGGATAGTATGAAAACTCCTATTTTCAGGCTTTTCAAAATAGCAAACAACAACAAAAACCAAAGTCCTGCTGCAAATGGCAGAGCTCCGCCCAAGTCTTGTATGTGGAAGGCAGCTTGTGTTGATTCATCCGAGTGCCTGAGAGATTTTTAATTTACCTTTCCCCTTGCCCAGCTGAGAGAGTTGCTGAGTGTTTTGGCTTCATAGAGTCTGTGATCCCCATAGTTATCTGATACTAGAAAACAGGTAATTCACAGTTTGCTTATTTGATGGCGAGTTAGCAGGAAGTGTACAGTGGTATTAAGATCTTACACGCTTTATGTGACAAGGCTTTAGAGCAGGATTTTGGAAATCCACGTCAGAATGTTTCTGCCCATATCAAGCAGCTCTAGTATCTAAATCCAGAAAGAAGGATTTATATCTTGCAATATCCTTGCTTTCATATAGATATATATGCTCATTTCTTCCTCTCAAGTAGTACCAGAAAGAAATAAACTCCTGCTTTTCAACAGAGAGAAAGTAAACCACATTTTCCACCCAGTGGTGAGAAGGGGAGATACTGGAGGAACCAAGCTGGTTAATGGGTGCAGTGAGATTGGAAGCTTGGGGGTTCAGATTCTTTACAGACAGACATAAGAAGGACTTACATGCTTTTATTGTGGGCATCAGCAAGCACAGCTGTTAGAAACACCAGTGAAAATGCAAATCCTGTAAAATCACTTTCAAATTTCTACTTCCAGCCTACGCTGGTAAATTTTACTGCATATTTTGCATATTTTTTTGTTATTAAATTTCATGACGTTACAACACAATCAACAGAACCACGTGGTAACCAAAACTTATTTTTATGTATTTGCATAGCAATCTACTTTTGCTTCATCTGCTAAGAAAAGGTTCTCTCAGAGACTCAAGAGAGACAAATATTCATCTTAACATCAAGGGTTGTTCTGTAAGAGCAGAGAGAACAGGGAAAGGCTGCTATGTGTCTCATTGTGCTGAGGAGTTCTCTGCACGTGAGCTTGTATAGCAATAGCTCTTATAGATTAATCCAAAATGGGTGAAATTGCCCATGCGTGGAGTTACCTGTTACAATTAAACTCATGACGGATGTGCAAGTGTGGACAAGCTGCAAGCTGCAGCAGTGGGTATGATAAGTTATCTCTTAAAAGTGAATGCAGTGAAAATTTCAGGGAGGTGATGCGCTGTGAAAAAAGGAAAATGATATTTAGATAAAGTAATCATGGGAGAGCCTGGCTGGTTCATGAGTGAGTGCCAATCAAACCCCTGCTCTGCTCTCAGGTGGCAATTCAGAGCGTTGCCATGGCTGTCAGCCGTTCAGGTGTAGCATGTACTCCACTGTCTTACTAATTTCCAAGGGATGCAGGGAGGTTCTGAAATGGTAATTGAAATATGTATGACAATCCAAGAAGGAGCTCTGCTGAGAAAGTGCCACTTTTAGAGTGAAACCAGGATTAATTTACTCTCTTTGACTGGTGCAAGAGTCGGGATTGAAGGGATTTCTTGTATATTTGGGTACTACCACCACTACCAAAAAAAATCAATTTGCTGTACTTGAAAAAGAAAATGTGCAAAATATAGGGGAAAAAAGTATCATCTGCTTAGACAGATAGGAAAGAGGAAAAAACAGTAAATATCTGGAAGCTTGAGGTGGGGTGTCCAATATAGATTTTGTGATAACCTCTAAGGACGAGGACAAGTCTTCCTTTACAAATGTACTCCTTTCTGAAAAACCCAGCAGGCAAGGGCAGAGCAAGTA
This sequence comes from Dasyornis broadbenti, assembly GCA_013397935.1. Lineage (NCBI taxonomy): Eukaryota > Metazoa > Chordata > Aves > Passeriformes > Dasyornithidae > Dasyornis > Dasyornis broadbenti. The sequence goes on along the minus strand of VZRN01000793.1, from coordinate 197,687 downwards.
ATCTGAGGGAAAAAAAGCTATGAAAGCATTTTTCTTTCCTCCAAGGATTTTATTAGTGTCTGTCTCTCTGTACGGATTCAGTCAGGGGATGGAGAGATCTTACTTTGCACTCAATATTCTTTTTTTTCAGCCTGCCCTGCTGGGATTTTTTTTCTTTTTTGCCTCATCACTTTGTCTCTGGTGACAGGAATTGCCCAGACAGGAACATGAGAATGACCACAGTGGTTTGTTGTTTACTTTGAAATCAGGTTACTTTGCAAATGCCCTCTCTATATTCTATATTTTATGCTCTTTCTCCCTTTGCAGTACCACCCAGTAAACCATGAGGAGGGATAGCAGGAAGGGAGGAAGCAATTTGCTCAGGGACATCAGCAGGAATGGATTTGAACACTTATTTTCTCAGACTTACTTTCCTGAATGGGAGGTCTGGATGGTTTAGTGTTTAATCTACTGTGTGGACAACTGTGTAGAGATTTCAAGATTTGTCAGGGAATGTGGCGTAATGAGTGGGAATGGGGACAGGCGATGTTGCAAGGCACTACTGACTTTGATGTGAAGTCTGTTTCCATTTTACATCTTGAGACCGTAACAACTGCAGGGTTCCAGAGATTTGAAAGAGCTCAGAGAAGTTTTTACTTAACACTTTTCTTTCTTTTTTTTTTTTTTTTTTTTTAATCTGCCCTCAATGAATTTTTCATCACACTGATCCAAGGATATGGCTGAAATGCGGCAAGTATTTCTAACAATAACAATATTCAATTCACATGTTTTTGAAAAGCAGATGTTTCACAGTAAGTTTGCACTCTTGAAGAGCCAGCAGTGGTTAAACTATCACAGTAAGGTGTTAGGAGGAAATTCGTATGACAAGTAGTGAGTTATCCATGATGGGTACAAGTACAGAGGTTTGATCACTGAAAGACAGAGCCTAAATTTCTGGAAGAGGTATCTTAATACTAAAATCAAAGCTTAGGTGTCCTGGAAGACACACTTTGGAAGACAGACAAGTTATTGCATGTGCTGGAAAGTGATGATAATGCCTGTTAAAGAGTTCAGAAGCTATTTAGACAAGGTTAAGTGATTAACAGCAAGACCCTTTTTATGATTTGAACATTTTATTTCCTTAAACTCTATCTTACTTCCATCTACTAACATGGGAGAAAATTATAATTAATGATCCTATGCCCCAATTCAATATTTGTTACCAGGAGTAGCTAAAACCCACAAAGATCAGCTCCTGAGCCCAGAATTGTCTAATCCTTGAGTAGTTGTATCTGTCCTTAATCTACATCCCACTGTCCTGTTCAGCATCATGTGGTTCCTTTTTTCCTCAGTCTGGTGGAAAACTCTTGACTGGTTTGCTGTGAGCATCTGTGGGTACATGGTGATACTCTTTAAGCTGTTCACTAAACATCTCTTAAAACGGAAACTGGATCTCCTGGAAGGCACAGTCAGCACAGATAGCAAAACACAACCTACTAAAGTATATTATCAATTTTTTTACCTTAAGTAGAGTGCAGCTTCTTGGGAAACTGGTGTTGTTCTCATTCAAATCTTGATGGCCATAGAAATGAATCCATATTGGTAATATTTTTATAACTTTGTATCTGAAAAGAAAAATCTTAGAGGCACTTAAATATCCTGCCTGTTTGGATTTAGTATCTTGATGTTAAGTTGCTTGGCAGCAGTTTTAAAGTTTCAAAGGAAAGGTGGGTAACAGAGGTTGGTTGTGTGATGAAATTTAAAAAAGAAGAAAGTCATTTGTGCTTCCTAGCCATCTTCCAATTGAGACAGATTTTTAGAATGGAATAAAGAGAACAAACTGAGGTGCATCAGGAAGAGTGTGGGCAGCAAGGCAGGGAGGGGATCCTGCCCCTCTGCCCTGCCCAGGGGAGGCACATCTGGAGTGCCGGGTGCAGCCCTGGGCTCCTCAGGACAGGAGAGAGCAGGAGCTGCTGGAGAGGGTCCAGGGAGGCCACAGAGAGGATTTGGGGTCTGGAGCGTCCCTGTGCTGAGCAGAGACTGCGGGAGCTGGGCCTGGTCAGGCTGGAGAAGGGAAGGCTGCCAGGGGATCCCATCAATCCCTACAAACGTCTCCAAGGGGTGCCAGAGGATGGGGCCAGACTCTGCTCAGAGGTGCCAGGGACAGGACGAGGAGCAGTGGCCATAAAATAAACCACAACACGTTCCACCCCACCATGAGGAAGAATTTCTTTCCATGGAGGGGCAGAGCCCTGGAGCAGCTGCCCAGGGAGGGCGTGGAGTGTCCCTCTCTGGAGACATCCCAACCCCACCTGGACACGTTCCTGTGTCACTGCTCCAGGGGACCCTGCCTGCGCAGGGGTTGGGCTGGGTGAGCTCCAGAGATCACTTCCAGACCCAGCTGTTCTGGGATTCTGGGAATCTGTAAATCCAAACTTCCATCCTTGTGGAATGCTGGCTGACCATATCTGAAAACATCTGGGTGTATTCTGAAAAAGGGGTTTTCTCCTTGCATGTCTCCACACACTTAGGAATGTTCTTTCCTGAGCTTTATGACTCTTACATCCTGGTTTGCCCAATTAAATCTTGCATTTATTACAGTGTTTTAACAGATTACTCGTTTTTCTTACCACCCATCCTGTTACCCTGTTGGGTTTTGTGGGGAAGGTTTGTCAATATTTTTATCCCTTTTTAAATGGGACTGGTATTGCTGATAAAAGTGACAGTAAGACCAAGGAAGAGTAAATGTTTCCACTATCAAGGACTGGACTTCTGTCCTGCGTTCACTGGGTGTGATGTGGACGAACCCTCTTCTCTCTACAATCTTTTCTCCCAAAAGCAATGTCAGGTGCACTCTGCATGGCTGCTTTTTCTCCTGGAGACAGAAATAGTATAAAATTGGCTTCCTTTCATGCCAGGAGAAGCATTTCTTTCAAATATGTCCTTAACTGTTGTGAAATTAGATGATTAGGAGGAAATGGGTGAGGGAAAGGTGAGTCTGCTATCAGTGTAATTCTAAAGAAAAGGCTATGGCAGAGAAACTTTTTGCTTGTAAAAATGACTTACCTGTGCAAATATTCTGATGTTCCTGTCATGCTTTTTCAACTTTATTTCCTGTCCGCTGACTGTGGTCTCTATTATGTGTGCCATTGACTGCCTCTGAATGTTGCACGTCTATTGAACTCAAGGCACGGTAAATCTGAATGTCACCAATGGAATAATGATTTTATCTAAGTTTGGTTTTAGACTATTCTCCACTTATGTCTTCATATTTATGTGCTTTCCTGCAAATGACATATGGAAACAGTGAAGTTAAATAGCAAACATCACATCAAGCTGTTTGGTTTTTGTCCATCTATACTTTGACCAATCGCTATTAAGACTATTTCAAAAAGTGGAAACATTGAAACATATTTTATTGACACAAATAATGACAATAGGAAATACAATTTATTTTTTGGTTTAATAGTAAATAGTTCCTCTAGCCAAGTACTGCCATCTCAGTGCTGTTCCTGGATGTATGATTTGGGGTTTTTTGTGCACTGAGTCAGACATTTGTATCCTGTTGCTGTTGTTGTTACAAGGTGGAAAACGTTAGACATACAATACAATCATCAAATAAATGGATTTTTGTAGCGATTTTTCAGATTGCAGCACCTGGAGGCTTATTTTTACTGGTAAGAATATCCCTGAAAAGTCAAAGCAATGTTGCAAATGTGGAGTGACACAGCTCTAAATCTGCTCTCTTGAGAAGGTCAGACATCTCACAGTTTTATCAAGTAGGATATTTTTGAGAGAAATGCAGGCATTTATTTTGAATCTGAGAGTTTTGCTCATATTGCAATGCCCTTTATGAGTTTCTCTTAGCAAAAGGAGTTTGGCTTTACTTGTGCAGTCATAGTAGAAGTTATTTTAAAAACACGTGAACCTGAAATCTAGGCAAACCAATGCGAGATTTAAAAGGAAATAACCCATTCTGGAAACTTTCCAATACAACAGTGATAACAATAATTAAAACTGTACACCACCTTGACTGACTGGGAGGCAATCTCCACCTGATCTTCTCATCTGCAATTTTTTCCATGAAAGAGAAGGAGCAGGTTGATTTGTCTGGGGTAGAAGACTGATTTATTTCTCTGGTGTAACTGAAGGGAGGCTATCCCAAGGCTTAGTCCTTCTGGCGTTAGAGTTGTTACCACCATCTGAATCTTCCTATAGCCCTGAAAAAGGAATAGTTCTAATAAGGATTCAGTAGAAATTGTGTTTTAGAAAATATGCAGTTTTATCCGCCTAGGTAAAATGATGTGTGTACATTTTACAAATCCTTGTCTGTTTTTAAAGGTGAAAAGTGGACACAGAATACGATTCAGCTGAGTGTCTGCTAATTAAGTTGATTTATGCAAGCCTGGAGAGCTCCTAGGGAGTAGCTGGTTAGAAGTTGTGGAAAACTAAAAATAGAGAAGTGAGTCTAATCTCATATGCTTAACATATTTGGGTGAGGACACTCATTGGTTCCATGGAATTTGTGAAGTTTGATCAGAGAACAACATAACTATTACACCTCTATTTCAAGTTTTCAAGCTTGCACAAATTTACCAGATTTGTTCTTTTAAATGCAGTGTAACATTTTAAAGCATGTAACATCAGTACATTTTATATGCTAATATTTGTATGTTAGCTGGGAATTGCTGGATTTTAAAAATAATTCCTCTGTAAGCGTTTCTTATAATGGCTGAATTTTATTTTAAGTAGGGTTTTACACATTAAAGGAACAAGGAAATTGTTTAGTATCAAGTTAAGACTAAATGTTCTTTTCGTTTGCTCTCACAAACACCCACAAAGTTGTGCCCAAGATTTTATGATGGATTGGGCTGTAATTTTCTTTATTTCTTTCTCACTGTTTTCCAGAGTATTCTCAGTGGAATCTAGTCACCTAGCAAAATAGAAAAAAATCTTAAATTTGGTTTATTTATAGGTAATACATTTTGTTCCAATTTATGACTACAAAAGAATAAGAAATGCTTCTTTTGCCACTGAAGAAGGTAGTTCAATATATTTCTGTGAGAACAGACAGCATTTTGTTTTCTATGTTTCAATGCTTTTAGATACCTAAAATTTTCTTAAATGGAGGTAATTAATATTTCTATATTTAATATGCATCTCAGATTTAATATTTAGATCTTCAGTTACTTAAACTTTTGCATATTTTTATTTCTTATGCAGCATATTCACACTCTAAAAAGTAGCAATTAATCTCTAGTACAAAACAACTTGTACAGCTTACATATTGAGTAGTTGCTGAGCACCTGGGACCTAATTTCGCATTACAGTGCAGAGTTTGTCTGCATGTGTGCAACTGCCTTGAGTGAGTTATACAAATGAATTTGGGGCAGCTACTTCAGTAAAGGTTAGTTTTCTAATTACAAAGGGGTGGGGGGAAGAAAAAAAAACCCAGACAAAATCGAATCAAGGGAATGTTTGTGTAATCTTTCATTGTAGATATGACAATGTAGTTATTGCAAGATTTTGTGCAATTCACAGAATCACAGAATTATAGAATGGTTGCGGTTGGAAAGTACCTTAAAGCCCATCCAGTGCCACCCTCTGCCATGGGTAGGCACACCTTCCACTGTCCCAGGCTGCTCCTAGCCCCATCCAAGCTGGCCTTGGACACTTCATTTTTGTATATTCAGAACTAATTAATTCTTGAAGGCTCACAAAACCTCGTGGCCCATGCCTGCTGAGAGTAAATGGTGTTTTTCTGGCACTTTTGGATGGTTTTTTTTGTAAGTCAGGCAGTCACAGCTGGGGCACTGGATGCAGCACTCTGCAACTTGTATGTTTCTGCCAGGGGGTTTTGTGCAAATTGTCAGATTTACTTTCAGTTCCGGAAATAAGCTTTTGTTAAACAAAGAAATTTCATTAAGAAAACCCCCAAAAAAACCACAAAAAACCAACCAACCAAACAAAAATTCTAAATTACAGTAGAATCAGTTAAATTTTGCCGGTGTTCTTGGTTGCAAAATTTAATTGAGGGCAGAACATAGGCAAGCAATTTGCTGTAAACATTACAGCAAAGACTTCTGAGGTCAGGTGAGACAGATAACACCGAATGGTCATGTTGAAGGAATTCTGCCTGAAATGTAGGCTGCTTTAAAGGAAAGTCATGTAGCTCAATGAGTCATTAGTGCAGGTGGGACTCTTGATACCATTTCATGTTTGCTTTCTTATGTCTCTTTCTAATTCCACTGAGTGGTAATTGTTCTCAGTTCAACCAGAAAGCAGCTCTTAAATGGATGTAATATTTCAGGCGGAGCCAGATTCTAAAATTTAGGAGGCTCTTCTTTGTGGAGAATTGATTGCAAACAATGCTGCACATACTAAGTTTTGTTGGGTGAGTGCTCACCTCTGTGGTAATCTTATTAAAATTACCTCATAAATCTCCTGAAGAGGAGGGTGAAGTCAGAAAGTCAGTCATGATCCTTGAGCATCCAGATCTGTATTAAATATTGGTTTTTCAGATGTTGTGGTAGCACATAAAAACTCTGGACCAGTTCTTCATTTTGCACAAATACGTTTCATATCTTGATAGAATTATGGAAGTTTTCAAAGTAACCTGACTAGATGAAATTCTCCCTTCACTAGATTTGGGAACAATGATCCTCAACAACTATTTCCCGAGTTTCTTTCAACTGCTTAAATCCGTGCTTTGACGACAGTTTCAAAGTCACAACGAGACGTTTTAATGAGAAAATCTGCATACTTGCATAGTTGTTTTTTTTTTTTTTTTAAATGGTGAGTGCCCAGACAAAAATAGCAAAAATCAATGGACGACATCTATGGATTCTGCTGCATTATGGCGTGCAAAGTCCTGGTATTCTGACTGTGGCAAATTTCTTCATTCCCTTGAGGAGCAGAACTGTCACATAGATGTAGCCATACGGATTCTGCTGTTGTTTTGGGTTTCTTTTTGTTGTTCTTGATTTTTGTTTGTTTTGGGGTTTGGGGTTTTGTTAGATTTTGTTTTCTTTGGAAGAAGACACTTTAATACTGAATTAATATTAATTGCCTATTAGTAAGGGGAGTTCTTTAGAAGGTATTTTGTCCAGCATGCTTGCATGCTCCATTTACATTCCAGTCAGGCTGTGGAGGTCTTCATCGTGCATAAATAACCCAAGAAGCTGTATTTACAGCAGACATTTCCAAATAAACACTGTATCATAGCATGAGTATACAGTACCTGTGTTTGTGGTTAAGCTAACATCATAATTAAGGACAAGGATTCCTGAAATCCACCACAAGAAAATGAGGGGGGAAGATGCAAACCTCAAAGCAAGCCGGCAAAAATCGAAATGGATTAAACCAGTCTGATTGAAATGTCTGGTGCACCATCATAAAATCCAGTCTGTAAGTCTGAAGCCTCGTCAAAACCTCATTAACTTTAATGAGACTTATAATATGCATTTGAGGAGACAGATTGTAGGGTTGAGGCTCAAATTAATACAGAGTTGTTGTATGACAAGTTACTAATAACATTAATCTTTCTATGACCTGTTCTGACAGGGTATTTTGTGAAGAAGACGGGACTTCACTTTTTTCCCTTTTTTTTTTATCTTTGTCCTTTTTTTTTTTTCAGTTGAGGAATTTCTGCCTTGCCTGTTTTATCTGTGTCTATCTGTCCGTGATTCCAGGGACACAGAGGTGTCATGTGCTGCATTTGTGCCCTTCATCTCCTTTCCTGCTGGTGGGCTGTGTTTGCATCAATAGGGCGCATGTTGAAAAACACATTTGGTTTCACTCCTTTGGAGATGAGATTCTTTTATTGCCACAGGAAACGCAGGTCATGTGGAATGAGTTTCCTCCTGCTGCCATTTTGTCAACCAGGCCCTTCCGAGGAAGGCAGAAAGACGCAAAGGGGTCACTGCAAGTGAGGAAACAGAGAGGATGAAAAAAAAACAACCCACATTTCTAAATTACATCCTGGGTATTCCTAAATAGATGTAAATAGCACAGTGTAATTGTAATCTTGTAATTTTCCCCTCAGAAACTCTTGTAATGTTTGCTAGATAATTATGAACTCCACATAATCAATCCCAAGGGGTCCTTTGTAGGTTGAGAGTGAAATCAAATATGGGCCCCATAAAGATCATCACTAGACGACTTACAAGTCAGGATATGATCAGCTTGATTCTTCCAGTTTTTCCTTAGAGTTTTGTTTTGGCCAGTTTTGGAACCTCTGGTTCAAAATGAGAAGTGATAGCTTGAGTAACCAACCAGTTCAACTGTCAATTATTCCATTTTAGTTAAAGCATTCTGGTTTTTTTTTTTTCAAATTTATTTATTTATTTATTTATTTCTTCTCAACCCATCTTTTTTCCTGGTCATTGACTGCATTATTGAGGTATTCTCAGAATCTGAAGAGAGAAATTGAATCCTGCAAATATGTTTTGCTTTCCTCTGTCCTCCTCACTGCGAGTTGCAGTGTAGCACATGTTTCGTGGGGCCTCTAAATTAACAAAAAAATAAAATAAAAAAAAAATTGTAAAACAATATAATTGCTTTCTTGTTGTAAAGTAATTTTTAAGAAGCAGGCACCCAGGAAGGTCTCTCTGCTGTGACTGTCACTCTTGCTGGTTACTATGACTGACACTGTATAACATTCCCTAAAGCTGTTAGATAAATTATATTTGTGAACTTGATTGTTTGTTTGACTCCTTGGGCTTTAGTAAATATAACAAGTAACTTTCAGAATTATTTTTTGCCTGTGCAAAAAAAAAAAACAAAAAAACCCCAAAACAACAACAACAAAAAAACAGATACTTTTTTAATCTTAATGTTTGGGTTGGGCTTTTTTCTGCCCCTTTGGTGCATGGCTACTCTCACACTGCTGCTTCTTTCTGTGTTTAGCACCAGAAAGGTTCAGCCCCTGCATAACACATTGTACATCACCAGTGTTTCTGGCAAAATCTGGAATTGTAATTGAGTGGTATTGCCTACTTCAAAGTTTTTCAAAAAGCATAAATTTTTTCACATCATGACTCAAGCTTAAGTCATCATGTGCTGTTCTCATTTTGAAAAGCAGAGTCTTTTAATACACTCTTGGTTTTGTTTAATTTCTTGGTTCTGTTTAGGACGATCTCTGTTCTCCAAATTCACACAGGAGCTATAAATTTAATGTTCTAAAGAAAAGCATCAGACCTGAGAGCTGTACACTCAATTCCTTGTTTGTGATGAGGTATTTAAAGAAAACACTAAAATCTCTAAAATTTGGGACAACCATTTCTGTTGATGCTGTGTGGGAGGACAGTCAATAGCCACAGCAGACTTTCATTGTCTGTGTGACAAAGAATCGAGTCGTATCTGTAGTTTAGTTTTGGGAAAGTTTGGAAATTGCCTTGCTTCTTTGTTTGATAATTACATTTTCTTATGATGTGACTTGAGTGCGATGGAATTTTTTTTTCTTTTTTTCATCCAATTGCACCACTTTCAAGATCTTTTAAAGAAGACTGTCATATGGAGTTTGCCTGAAAGGGCCAATTAAGACAAGCTCATCCAAAAACTTATGTTAAATTTATATTAATGCAAATGCTTCTGGTGGTAGGATCGTGTGTGAAAAAAAAACAAAATAAAACAACAACAATAAACAAAACCCCCCCCCCAAACAAATAAAGAAACAGAAAACCAAACCAATAATACAAATGTGTGACAATTTTGTTGCCTAGAAATATATTTTGGATAAATGGACTGATAAGAAAAAGATACAATACTTTAATCCAGCCTCTCTCTTAGGCTGGGAGGCACTGTGTTAACATTATTAGAGCTGGGGTATTAGCGTTAGTAGTCCACATGCTTTGTCCATGATGAATTATCAGCAATAATCATTCACATGCATTGGGAAACAGATTAGATTATTTCTTTGTGTGGCCCTGCTTGTCTTGTCAAAAAAAAATGAAAAACCAAACCCTGTGAAAAACTAAATAGTTTTAAGGGTTGTACACCTGAATCCACAAAACACAGTTGGGTGTGCTATGCAGAAATTCAAGGATTAAGAGCTCATAAGCAGCATTTTGAATAGCTTAAAAATGTAGTTAATGCTGTGCTTTCATCTCACACATCAGGCTCTCATGGCAACCCTGGAGAGTTATGAATTTCATCATAAATTACCATGATTCATCATACTAATCGTATTTCATCATAAGTTACTCTGATTGTTCATTATTTCAGCTGTAGTTTATATGTTTTTTTGGACTTCACTGAAGATGCAATTACTTACAGAACGTCAGTTGTCACCTCATATTGTATTAATGATAAATTAAATTTTGGACTCATTGCAGTGGTTTGTTTTTACACAGGCTACTCTTTGCAGAATTAAAATTTGGAGAAAACTAGGAATTTGAAAGTTTATGTAGCCTGAATCAAAGCCAGATGTTGGCATCCTAAAGGATCTTATTTGAATAGCTTAGACATAAGGCCAACATTTCTACATTCTCGGGAGCCACATAAATATTTTGATACTATTAAAGTAATCAATTATGTCTCGCAGCGATGCAGTTTCTGGTAAAATACAGAGGTTTTGTTAATTCAAATGGTAAGTCAGCTAGATTCCTTGAAAATTAAACTAGCAATGTATTTATCTGCACAATTAAAAATAAATAGATACAATTTTACATTGTATAAATGCAGTGTACTTATAATACACTTAAATTTTGCTAGCTATGGCAGTTTGTTTTCTTTACATACCAGGGGTGTTTTTAATTTAATTAATTTCTGAGCAAGGTCATCTAACTAAATTTCTAATGAAAATCATCTAACTACAAGTTTTTTTCATGGTAAGGTTGAACTAATAACAACATCGACACAAGTTTTAAAGTGAGACGTGGGTTTTTTTTTTTTTTCCCCAACCCCAAAATGAAGTAATGGTAATTTAATGTCAAATATAAAGGGAGAAATCTTCTTTTCCTAATCATTTCCATCTGGGACTTTATGCTGACTGTGTATGAGGTGCATTGAGCAATACTGAATTGAAAACAGAAAAATACATCAGCTGCATTAATGTTACTTTTATGTTGTGTTGTAGCAACGTTCATACCCATGCCAGTACAAGTTCCCAAAACAAGCTGCTGTTCCCTCGTAATGACTTCTCCCACCTGCTTCTCTATAATACCCTGCTAGCTTGATTTTTTGTTCTTTTTTCTTTTTTTTTTTTTGAATAATCCTCATTGACCTTTTAAAGGAACAGAACAACAGGATCTGATTGCAAAAAGCAAACACTTTGGAATCTATCCCTAATTACGGCCCAGATAATCCCTTTTGATTTTTGCCATGGAGAGGGTGATAATGACAGCAAAACTGTTAGATGCCTGAAAATCTGTTGGTACTCAGAGCTTGGCTTATCTGATGTTATCTTTTACTGCCTTCTGCTTCCCCCCACCCTTTTTAATTTCTGTGTGCTAGAAGAAAAACTAAAATTTGAGATAGGACTAGAGATGAAAGGGACGTGTTATGGGTGGAAACGATGCTGTTGGCTCATGACATGAGATATATAGAGGGATTATCCAAATAGTATTTTTCATACCTTAATGTTCTGCCTGGCAAGTGCTCTTGGCTGGACTGAAAAAAAAGCCAGGTGTGAGTAGGGTGACTCATTTGCAATAAATATGTGCTTCGCTACACTAGTGAGCATCTCATTTTCTTTTGTAAGTCTGAAGAGAATGAGTTCAATTGTTTTCCTCACACCACATTTATTCCTGTATCAATATCTTCTGATGACTTTGATGAGATTTTTCACATTTTATTTTAATATGGAACAAGTGAAAAATCAAGATTAGGGTGTGTGTAGGCAGTGCACGTGTCTTTATGCATTCTGAAACAAACAAAAGGATTGTGCACTGAAAAGGAGTTCTTGAGTTCTTCGAATAGAAGAATAGAAGTTCTTCAAATAGATGTATTTATCACTTAATTAAATCAAGTCTGTGGCTTGTAGGTGTGTAACTAAGGAATCACTCACCTGTCAGTGGTGCATCCCCGTATTTTTATTATTTTAGTGCCTCTGGCCCTTAAGTAGAAAGTAACAACAGACTTATAAGTCTATCATGTATAATTAACACTTCCTGAATGTGGTAGTAATAGTGATAACTTTTTGCCATTTAACATAAGAATGTGTCCCATGGGATTACATTACATTACATTACTGACAGAAAGTCTCACAACAGCATCGTTATTAAAAAACAAGTTTCAAGAGAGTCTTGCAAACTCTGTAGTCAGTTTTTAGCCTCATGAATAAGTAATAAAAACACAGGCACTGGCTTCTCAGTGCGTTTCATATTTAGAAACTAAAATTATTATGACTTCTCCCAGTTTTTTTAACATGCTAATCACGAAATTCCAGGAAAGCCCTGGAGCAGAAGATGTTATTTCACACCTACTTCCTTCTGCTCTGACAATGAGAAGTGGCAGCGTCTCTTTCAGTGCATGGTGTTCCTCTGGTTGCTGGTGGCTTGACAGTGTGCTGTTCATGGCCTGGGGGCTGGAATCTCTCCTCGGCATCCCTGTGCAAGGCCAGGCAGCAGCAGAAACAGGATCAGCCACTGCTCTGCTGGTGTTTCTCACAGGACAGTTTTGCGAGCCATTTATCACATAATTACATGGAATATATGCTCAGATTGCTGCCTGTTTACTACATAGGAGCAGAGCACTGCAGATTAAAGATGGTCTGGAATTCTTTCTGAGAAGCGGGAATTAGATGGGAAAATGACAGGACTTCAGAGCATAAAGTCTTTGTGGAAATGCCAGCATTGTGAACAAGGGTAACCAGGCAGCAGGGCTGGAGTTTGATTCGAGCTGGAATTTTGTGGCAGGTTAGACACATATTGAAGATTTTAAATCCGCTTCACAGTATTGCAGGTGTGCTGCTTTTAAGAGCGTTCCTGTGACCCAATATCTGCCTGTGCTGTGTGGTTCCCAACTGGACTGCAGGGAGCTAAGAGAGCAAGGAGAAGAGCAGGACACAGGGGAAAAGATGACAAAACAAATGTATTCTCTCTGAGCAGCTCCACAGAGGAGCAAAGAGAGATGCCCTAAATTCAGTGATACCTTAAATGACCAGCCCATACTATTTATTGCTCACCAATTTGTTACTCCAGTACTATTTTCAGGTTTGTAAGCTAGAGTTTAGAATACAGTCTGACTTTAAATAAGCAGAACATTTCAGGTAGACAACCTCCTTTCTAGCTGACAGGAGGGTGCTGCCAGGTGGGTGCCACAGGCAACCAGAGGCAGGCCAAGAGGAAACGGCCTCAAGCTGTGCCAGGGCAGGCTCAGGTTGGACACCAGGAAGAATTTCTTGATGGAAAGAGTGGACAGGCCTTGGCAGGGGCTGCCCAGGGAGGTTTGAAGTCCCCATCCCTGGAGGTGTCCCTGGTTGTGGCACTCAGCGCTCCGAGCTGGGTGACGCGGTGGGCTTTGGGCACAGGCTAGACTGGAAGATCTCAGATGTCTTTTCCAACCTAAATGATTCTGTGACACATGTTAGCCACATGGACATCTGTAAGAAATCTTGACACATCCTGAGAGTTTTGTTTGTTTAAAAATAAAAAGTGAGGGGAAGCAGGGAAGTGAGAGGAGCACAACTGTGCCCAAACAGCTGGGGAAGACACTGGCATTAGCTGAACATCTTGAATACCAAAGTGATGATAAGCACCATGTTCCTGAAGAGCTACGAATTTCAGAACTAAAATTATCAATGTGTACATAGAAGTGGTTTGATTTGGGAGTACCTGTCATCCTGGTTGCCGTTTAATTTGATGTTCAAGGCTTGGAGCACAAAACCTGCAAGATGCTCAGTGCAGGGAGGCTGCTTTGTCTTTCAAGAGCCTGCCCCTTTGATGGCCATGGAGCAGATTGCACTTCAAGTCAGGTAAATGTTTGAAATGTTAGGATTATTTTAAGACTACTCATTCAGCAGATCTAGAATTGGAATTTCACTTTTAAGAATCACTTGTGTGGCCACTCTGCAGCCGATTGTCAAGGCATCTAAACTTAATGGAGGGGCCTTTCTCAAATATTGAACTCCAGATGTGCTTAGAGCAGTGTCTAAAATAGCATTCTTTGAACAGCCATATAAAATAATATGTACTTGGATGTTGGTGGGGTTTTTTGGTTGGGATTTTAAAAAAAAAATTTCTGTGAATTCTTAGCAATTGGTAAGTTCTCTCTTTTCCTGCTTGGATTCTGGCAGGGCAGTAATCCATATCAAAGTGCCCTGGCATGCAGGACAATGGACATGGTACACTGGCTTTTAGATCTTCATTCTGACAGGAATTGTACTTCCCCCTTACCTCTCTTGCCAAAAAAAAAGGGAAAAAAAAAAAGGAAAAGAAAAAACCCACCCACCAAATAAGCCAAAACCACCCATGGACAAAAAAACAAAGCCCTCGCCCCCACCCCCCCCCCACACAAAAAACACCAAAAACAAAAACAAAACACAC
>VZRN01000793.1:150412-181198 GCA_013397935.1 Dasyornis broadbenti | reverse complement strand
AAGCAGGGGATAAATGTTTCTTTTATTGAATTCTCCAAATTGTCTTGCATATCTTTTGCATGTTTGGTTTAGAGCAAGACTAGAAGGAGCCATTTACAGCAATTTCTGGGTTAGTAACTTGGCAATCTGAAACACCACTGAGACGCAATTGATATGCCACTAGAATACACTAAAGGACTCCAGAGTTTCTGGATGCTTCCTAAAAAATAACAGCTTTAAACTGCAGAGCAAGAAAGCTGCAGCAGATAAGTAACGAGTGGGAAATCATAAAAGGCTGTACACAAATTGAAAGACAAACACTACCAACCGAGGCTGAAATTTAAAAAAAAAAAAAAAAAGGAAAGAAAGGAAGAAAAAAAAAGAAGTCTGGCTAAAAAGTGAAGAATTAATCAGAAACATGTGAGAAATAGAAAATGCAGTTTAAATGTGGTTTGCTGGATTGAAAAATGAGACAGGAAATTGGAGGACAGGATAGAAGCAATACTATGAGGAAATTAAATCCTAAGAAATTGTCTTAAAAATTGTTCTGGTGGTTCAATTAAGCAACAGAGAAAACAATTCAAATACTGCTGCTGTTGACAGTATTGAGCAGGAGTAACACCGTGGAATTAATGCATTTAATTTGGGCTGACAGCAGAGTGGGGCAGGTCCCCTTTGGGTTTATCCAGATCCTGCTGATCTCGTTAGGAGCTGTTGTGTAACGGCTCATGGCCCAGCACCAGAGGGCTGATCCAGCTCTCTTCTGGAAGAGTTTTTGCTTCCAACTTTGCTGGGAGATTTACTGGTCCTTAAACCCTCGGGGTTGCCAAGTGTTATGGAAACCAAGCTTTTATCCTCCAGGATGCTCAGCGCTCCTTGTCTTGGAGGCAGCAGGGGCTGCGTCCTGGCTGCAGGGCTGGTGCCAGACTGCACCTCTGTTGGGGCAGAAAACCGAATTTAGAGCCAGGGTAAAAGTGCTAACCCCACGGTGGGTGACTAACTGTGGGTGTAACTGCCTCGCGGTCTGGGACAGCTCACTGGAAAATGAATTTTCAGAGAATTAGTTTGAGGTCAAGACATCAAAGCAAGGAAATGGCAGCAGTTAACATATTTGTAGGTCCCAGCAACACAGAGGACTGCACAGGGACAATAATTTGGCTTTGTGAAAGAGAGGGATCAGCACCTATTAAAAAAAAATATACCTAAGCCTATACTGCTGTACTCCAATAAATTAAAAGTTCCAGTGGCAAACACACAACCACAACATGCACAAAATAAGAGGTGATGCCTTTAATGAGGCTCACAAATAGAGGGAAAAAGAAAAGAATTCCCTAATGAGCCTCTGGGTTGTTGTTAATACCTTCATTTGAGAAGAAATGCGTTGAAATTCAGACTCGGATTTTATAATCTGTTTATCAGTCTTTTTTATCGTGGAGTCTTTGTTTGTCAAGGTGAGGCTGGAGCAACATATTTGTGTACTCACAATAACTCTTTTATATGTTCTGGTGGTGAATAATGAGGCTTCTCTAATCACCTGGTTGTGCTGTAACTACTGTGTTGTTTGTTACTGGCATAAATTGCTGTACAGCAATGGCAAAAGATAGAAAATAACATCTGTAATTTAGCGTGGGGGCTGGAGTCAGGAACTGGTATCCATTTTGTGTTTTGGGCAAAGGGAGAAAGAAAACTGAATAAAGTTAATTCTATGAACATGTTTGAAAATAAGCTGAAGTACAGGAAGAAGTAGGATACTGGTGGCAATCACAGAATGCCAGAATATTTGTGTGTATATGTGCATTATACACATATTCCACTGGTGTGGTGCTAATCCCATACAAATCCATGTAAAGACTTCATTCTTCATCTGAAAAAAGCCACAGTCCTCTGTCCTGGCATCCCATAGTCACAAACCTGGAAAAGGATCAGAAGGCATTGATGTACGCTTATAACTTTATTTGTACCTGTTAAGCTGTAATCACCTTCCTCCCTTTGTTCCTGTACACTGGATGGAAAAAGGAATTAATTTGGTTTGCTTTTGGTTTTTTATTTTATCACTTAAATTTATTTATGAATATTTATTAGTAATATTCAGATTCTCACCTCCTTCTTCATATTTCCCCCCTTCCTTTGGGATTTACTCAATGCTTAATCCAGTGTTTTAAAAATGTGTACTCTGCATGCAGACTCGGGATTCTGTTAAAAGTGTCAAAGAACAGCAATTGCATTTCAGGCATGAAAAGACGTGGCCATCCTGTGCAGAATGAACAGTGTTTACATTGCATTGCTCTGCTTTCCAACCACGCTGCATTACCTGGATGTGAATAAAGCAAAGCTGCGGGGAAAAACCCCAAACAAACTAACAACCGAAAGCTTAGTCGTCAAGGAACTATAGGAACCATTATTAAAATAACATTTAAGCTCCCTGTTAAAATACAGCATAGTACAAGCATCACATTCTTGGTCACTCCGTTTGTGAACTTCGTCAATTTACTCTCTTCTCTGTCCGGCATCTTCCTTTCTCATCATTTTTCAATCACTGTTCCCAGCTCTTCATTTTCAAATGTCGCTCCAAAAGAAGCAGCAAGAGTTTCCAAGCAGTTACCCACCTTTTCTAGGTTTGGTTACCAATCTACAGCAAATAATAAAAATAAAAACCGTTGCCAAGAATACAGTTTGTTTGCGCTGTGTGGCCATACTGAGACGAGCTTTTGGCATAATATAAACTGCTTTCTTACTTAATATTCTTGTAAACCATCATGTAGTGAAGTGGCTGTACAAGTGCGAGGCAGTGCCTGCAATGCGGGATCAACAAATGATTTTATCGTAGTCCGGTTCACACCTTGGCTAAATCTGTGTTTAGGTGTCTTAGTGTCACATGCATTATGTGCCCCCAGAGGTTCACACTCAGTTTTTGGGGTGCTGTGTCCAGTTCTGGATCCTCAGCACAGCAGGGACAGGGAGCTCCTGGAGCGGGGCCAGCAGAGGCTGCGGAGATGAGGAAAGGTTTAGGAAGAAACCTCATTTACAAGCATTCATAGAATCTCTACAGCGGTCTTTTTAAGCATAAAAGTTTCAGATTTCATCCTGTTTGTGAACAATTTGAAACGAGTAAGGTAGAAATTGCATCTGTCCTTTCCAGAGGCTGTTAGCAAAATGACCAAATGAAAGGATTTTCATCACTCATCCACAGAGTTTACATGGTACTGCCAGCTGCATTGTCCAAAGCAAACAGAATTAGTTCTTTATTGCAGCTGGTAACTGTAATACCCTTATTATTCTATATCCCTCGCTCAAGATGCTCATATCATCCGTGCCTAATTAATATTCTCAGTGTGATCAGCAGCATCACCTTCCTCTAGAGTCAGAAAGAAAATGATGCAAACTGGCACTTTTGTTGTATCTCTTTAGGTGAGATATCTTTTTTGATGGTGACAGGGCTTCCGTGGTGAAAGATCTAAATATCCATGTGGCCAAAAAATGTATGAAATGAATGCAGTAAGTAATTGAATAATTACTCAATTATGATGGGAAAGTTACAGAATATTTTGTTTTATTGTCTTTGTATGTAAGGTTTGATGTGATAGAAAGAGGTCATTGTGGAGGATGTCCATGTAGGAAAGCTTGGAGTTATCCATTTGGCACCTTGAGATCACATGGAGGGAAGTGATTAAATCTGAAACAAAATCCACAGGCTTCATATAGTGCAGATACAAAACCCATGTTTTGGATTTAGAACCATCACTTCCATAGTGTTGGCACTTCTTGTAAGAAAATATCATCAAATGAGGTGTGTAAGAGTGGATATCCAAAAATAGAAGTAACTAGATATCAATTAATACTTTTCAAAGCGTAATGAGAATATGCTTAGAATTTATGTTCTAAAATATTTCGGTGAAGATAGAAGAGTATAATGAAGCATAATCAGAGTTTTAAAAACTGTTAATGATGACTTTTTAATTGCTCAAGTTTCAAATTTGGATTTGCTTAGGATGGGAAAAGATAAATTCACCAGTGCTGAGATTAATGATTGCCTAGCAACCAATGAATGAATACATCTAATATAGGGAAAACAAAGGAAGAGCAAAGCACTTTCATTTCCGTATATATAAGGTATGTATAAATACAAAAGTGTGGAGATAAATATATGTGTGTGTATGCACAAACATAGACATGCACCCTGGTTCTTCCAAATTGCCAAGCTGAAATGCTGTGGATCATAAAAAAGAAAAATGGAAAGGCAAAAACAAGATCTAAGGTGTAGGTGAAATTTGGGAATTTTCATTTAAAAGTGATAAATCCACAATAGGTGTTTGGTTTTTGTTTTAAATGGTCTTCTTCACTGATGAAGTGAAAGTGGAAAGAAAACTGTCAAGACCAGTAACAAATGCGCATCTGAAAGCTCTCAGACTGTAAGGAAAAGAAGGAAGGGAAATGTCACCTGTCTAGAGAGGCTCGTAATCACTTCGGAATGTTAATTTTCAGGGACTGCTAATGATTAGACAATGTGCATGGATTGTTTCTCTGTGGAAAATGGAATGGGCAAGAAATATGACTGTTCTATTAACTGAGAAATTTCAAGTGAACACAATGCTAAAAATCTCCTGATCAGCTTTGAGAGTAAAGAAGTGGCTGGAAATGGTAATGTATTTCCGTCATGACTTTGGCATCTCTTTTGAAAATTCTGATTGAACAATGGAGACTCAGTTTAGCCTGAGTGTCTTGTGCAAAAAGTCTCAATCCAAGGCTTATTCGTTCCCTTTTCATAAACCACTTTCACCCCATAGATCTGAAGAGATGCAGGTGTATTCACCTGAGTCCTAGCAAGTGGCAAAAATCTGTATGAACTCAACTGAGGTGAGCTGGCAGCCAGAACCAAAGGAATGCATGCAAGGAGTGCCTGGGTGGTTTTTGCCAGCTTTGTTGAGCGTGCAGAGAGAAGAGATGTGGGAAGCTGTGCTGGTGAGGACCAGGGTATCTTCATTAGAGGCGTTTTTCATCCTTCCTCCCCCTGATTCTGCAGGAAGCATCGCTGCTGCTGGCTGGCTTGGGTGTCGGGGGTGACGTGTCACTGTCAGCTGAGCAGGCAGGGGAAAATCTCTCTTTCCCTTTGAAGAACCTCTGTCTCGACTGACGGCAGCTTTCCTCAAATCCACACGGCAGCCTCTACATGAAAGATTTCCCACAAGTTGTGAAAATATTCAGAACTCTGTTATATAACCACATTCCCCCTTTAATCGTTTTTGATCCATTTTTTTACTAATGAAGATGTGAAATGACAGGAATAGTTCATCTTTTTTTTTTTTTTTTTCCCTGCAGAGCCTGTTGGCATAGAAATGAACTCTCTGTAACCTATTGAAGAGACAAGAGTTTACTTTTTAAGCTGTTTTCTGTTTCTACTTGTGTTTCATATTGTCAAACATCAGATGCTTAAAAGGTCTATAACACAGCAGGCTGAAGTGCAGTGACCTGCTGCTCTTTCAAATTAATAAAGTAGCTCATCATGTAGACCTTTAGAAAGCAAAAAGATTATACTTTTTTAAGGCAGAAGGGGATTTATTATGATAGAAATTAATCTCTGCAGACATTACTTTAGGGCTCTATTCTAACTCTTGAAGTAGGGACACACTTTTACAGTATTGTACTATTAGATTAAATCCAAAGCTTAAGTCAGCACTTCATCCTCACCGAGGATTAATGTTTCAGCCCAGTCCCAGAGTGGGATTCAAATGATAATTCTCTGCCTGGAATAATCTGATTTTCTTTTCGTAATGCCATCTCAGGTTTTGAGAAATCAGCTGGTGCATCCCTTCAGATTACAGGACCAGAAAAAGTTAAAATCAGAAAAATTACTTTACACCTGGTTAACAACAAGTACATTACAGTTCTCCACCACCACAAGGTACAGCTTAAGTGCATGGAGTCTCTTGATCCCAGAGGCTTTCAGAAGTAACCACCTTCATTTTCGTGAGATCTGTGATAAAATCATGAATTTGTTCCTCTGAAATTTACATTCTCCTGTAGTTTTCCTATCCAGCAAGTGGACATTCAAAGTTAAATGTTTTCATTTTATGCATTTTCTCAGACCATTTAGACACTTTGCCGTGAATATTCTAGCAAAAAATTTGGCTGAACTTTCTACCTGCATAGTAAGCAAATCAGCCTAGAAAAGAAGCAGGAGGATGTAGATGAGCTATTGGTATCTAGAAACCTTATTTTTCAAATAATAAGGGAGACAATTTAATTATTCCAACTGTCTTTTTTACCTTAGGAGAAACAAATTAGCTGCCTCACCATTAAATCTGAAGAAACAGCTTAGAAATTTCTTAAAAAGAACTGCAGAGCTCATCTGTTTCTATGTTCACACTTTGCATCTCTGCACAGGTGTGTCTTTAACATGATTTATGGTTCTGCTTCTCTGTAGTGCCTCAGCTCTGGAGAAATAGGTGTGAACTTGGACACTGTGCAGGTGATTCTGTAAATCAGGAAACTATTAAAGCTCTTCTTCTGAAAATTGATTTTAACATGAAAATGTTACAGGTAGCAAGTACTTTCTCTGTCTCCTGATGAGGTTTAGGTGCTCTTCTGGGCTTCAGAACTGGTGCTTATTTTTGCTATACCTAGACCAGATTTCTATTGACTGGCTATTTCTTGGGCTGTTTAGTTTTCGGTGCCACCTGGAGATTTCTCCTTTGGAGCAGGATTTATTCTGATGAAAGCGAATGGCCATTATTTTTATTTCTTTCGAAAGAGCTCTTAAAATAAGCCATATTTCCTTTGGCCACACAGGAAATTGAGTACAATGGCGGCTGCTGTTTTAGGCAGAAATGATGGCCCTCCTCTTCCCATCTGTGGTGGAACCGAAAGCTTGAACTTCAAAACACACTCTGCATGGAACACCGGTGAAGAGCATTTTGTCTCCCTAAAAACCTGGGTGTCTAACACCACGAGCTCATATGCCATTCTGTTTGCAGCTCCAGCATCAGTACATTCACCTCAGTATCACCTACTGTGAATTTCACTGCCTCGTTTTATAATGTATACTCAATGTGTTCATATTTATATTTCATGCCCATCGCATGAAAGAATAAATAGGGTTGAATTTCTCCATGCAGACTTGCTGTTTCACGGAATGTGCTCTATTCTTAAATTATAGAAGGAAATGTGGCCCAACTGGTCTTTATTCAATCACTTCTGTTGTTACAGTTTCGAATGTTGTGAATCCACGCAATTTTTTTTAATGCTGATTTCTTTCTTTATCATCATATCATTGTCTCAAGCAGATGTCTCTTAGAGCAACGCTTCTGCCAGAAATCCTAATAGTTGTCATTCTAGGTGTTGTAAGATAGTTGAGGGAAATTGTCTCCATTACAGGCTAATGATGTCGTGCGTGGGGACTGAAATGCTTCTCTCATGCCTAATTCAGGATGCTGTACCTTAGCTTTTGGCAGGTATTTCTGTCCCAGAAACTATAACATTAAATAGTGAATAGTTTTAAAGTCACAGTAAATAATTCTTTCCCATATTTTTCATTGCAAATTAATCAGTGTATAATACTGGCAGCTGGCTGGTCGGTCTCCTTTCACAAGCAGCGCTTGACGATGGTGCAGGTGGCTGTGGGATGGAACTTCTCTCTCTGCACGTCTCCTTCAGCCTTCATATCACAAAAGTTGTTTTCATAAGCTGTGAATTTCTGTTCCTGACAAGGATTGATGGGCTAACTGTTAACATCACAGAGTGCTGCATTATTTATACACAAGGGTTGGGTTCCTTTACTCGGGCTGTCCTTTGCTGTCAGGCAAAGGATTGGACTCCTCAGTCAAGAGTCACGCAACGTTTCGTGGGGTTTTACGGGGTCAAAAATATATGTTATATGAATGTTCAAAGTTCAGCAAAGGGTGAGTGTGCAACTTCTACCCAAGTCCCCACCGCTACCTGCGTGTGGAAGGGAGCAGTAGTTGTACATTCATTATTTTATTGAAAAGGATGTGGCTTAAAAGTGGTTATGTGAACATGTGTAAAGGAGCGTGATGGACTTACAGAACGGTTTTTCTCTGGGTGCCTTTAATGAAAACGATCCAGGTTCACTGATTGAATTATTCATTATGAACAAAAAACTTCATATTCTTAAAAAAAATCCTAATTTTTATTAGAGAGTAAATATATCACCATTTTAGTTGTGTTTTGCTGTATACTTCCTGAGTTTGGAGAATTAGGGAGGGTTCTTAATTAAAATTCTAATTTTGAGTTTGCTGGATCTTTTTTATTCTTTTTGTCATGCCTTTTATTTTATTATTCTTAACCAACCAGGGCTCCCAAAGAGAGGATGGACAATTCGCTCAAGCTCTTATTTGACTTCAAAATGTTCTGAAGAAATTAAAGATGTTCAGAAAAATAATACGAAAAAATAAATCCCACAGATTTAATACCCTTTGGCACTAAATCCAGTTTCAAAGGTTCATGTGCAGTCTTCAGACACACTTTTACACTTCAGACACACTTTTACACTTGAGTAGCCACATAATGAAAAGTACAAGCTTACTCAGACAATGGGAAAGACAAACATGAATGACTGGTTTTATTTGACATTTAATCTTACTGGAATCCTTTCAGACTGTCTTAATAAAAGTACAATAATAATTTGACTTTTGATTTATTTACTTTTTTAAATAATTGAGTGTCTCTTAGAATGTTTGTTTAATTTACAGAAATTTGTCAAAAATACGCAGTCTGTTACACAAACAGCATTTTGCCATTTGTTGAAAGCCATCAGCACAGAGCACACTCCTGAAAGAGTACTGTAAATTACATAATTCATTTCTGGGGTTTATTTTACTCTTCCATTCACAATCTCTCAGGTTAAATTCTAGAATTTCTGCTGTGTTAAAAGCTGTGTCACATTTTAATGGTAACAAATCTCTTTATCAGCTGTGTTAAGACAAAACGCCCCCATATCAGTTTTCCTTACTAACAGCAGAGCCTTCAAAATCAAATTCAGTTCATCAAACTCAGTTGAATGTATAACAAATTAGATTTCAATATTTCAACATGAACGTCCTCTCCAGAGGCACAAAATGTAAATCGAGGAGGATATTGTTGATTCAAAGGTGATACTTGTTTTGTTCAGCACAATTTCACAGACACTAAGCTATAAATAAGGGAGATAAAATTTTACGTGATTTTTGCTAATTTGAGTTTCAGCATTTGCACTCCTGGTACCTCATCTCAAGTACAATTGAGTGCAGCTTCGCATTTTTCTGACTGCATCATATTTGATTTTATACTATGATGTAATTTAACCATTGTTGTTTAAAGTGTAGACTTTCCCTCTTTAGTCCTCATTAAGGTTATGTGAATGAGACAGGATAGGCTTTTTTTCTTTTGTCGGTTGTAACTTTTTGTTCCCTTTTTTTTTTTTTTCTTAGATGTATTCATTTTCTTTAGATGTATCAATTTTATTTCTGTGATTTATTTATTCTTTCTGTACTCATTATATTTCTGTGATGTGGTATAATGACATTACAAAAATTACAACAGTGACTGACAGGCCAAGGTGGTGGGTCAAAAGAGCAATTAGTGCAGTTATTTCCTGAACATGGAAATAAATGATTGTTGGCAGAGGAGAACATCTGCTTTATTAGTCCCAAACTGCAGGTCGGGTCACTTTATTTCAGACTGAAAAGCCAACACGGATTTTCAGACACATGGAAACCTCACAGTTAACTGTCCACGCTTTGGTCATTGTAGGAGATTTCGGTTTCTGGAAATGTAATCTCAAATTGAGTGTTTGTCACTCAGAATAAAATTTACAAATGCAAGCAGTATTTTGTCTTTTTGCCATTTACGCCAATGGCATAATTGAAATCAGAAGGACACTGAATCAGGAAATACGTAGTAAAAATATCCTCTCTCATTTTAATCAGAATATCCATATGGATTTGCATAATAAATGTTCCTGCTCCAGATGCTATTTAGTTTATTAATTTAATTAGAGGTGTGGGAATACAGTTGTCAGAGTATTCATTTAATTGTGGCTCTTCTTTCACAACCAATTGCCTAAGCCCCGTAAAGTAATAAACGAGCATCCTCTGCTACCCCCATAATGCAACACTCACAGAAAATGAGGAGTTTTGACTTACTTAAATTCAGTTAGGAAATGTCACTTACTGTTTTAAGGTTGCTTCGCATCTCCATCAGCTGTGAGGTCCTCAAGACAAAACTGTTAATACGACGTACATGACAGTTCTCTGGGTCATGAAGGCACTTTAAAGCTGACAAAAAAATTAAATACAACTACAAACAACCCAGCAAAATACTGCAAAACTCTAGGTTTTTCTGTGCAACTAACTGATGCTCAGAGTTCATAAAGGCAGTTTCGTGCATTGGTTTACATTTCTTAACTAGTGGTTAGATGGAAATTCTCACACCAAGCATTAATCTGAAATTCATATGCAAGAAAGGTGTTGAAATCCTGAGTTTTGAGTTTACCACCACTATAACCCACAACGTAGTCGAATGTCAGTACTACTGACATAAACCAAATTATTTTCTCTAACTCTTTTCAATTACTGGGCAAATATCTGGGAATTTTCATTAAAAAAAAAAAAAAGAAAAACAAAACCATAAAATAATTGTCCATCTGTAGATCTTTCTTTCAGATGCATTTACTGCACAAAATACTGTTATTTTTAAATGCAGTGCTGAACAATGGAGTGCCCAAATCTACCTCTAAAGACAAAGATCGAGATAAACATAAATTCATCTAAATGTAAGATTAACTATTGAGGAAAAAGTATTAAATTGAAGCTGACCAAAGCCTAGGGCGATCCTTATGATTGCTTCCAGTTATCCCATTGGTGACAGAATGCAATCTGTAGATATCCTGAGTATCTTCAAGTTAGAAAAAGTAAAACAAAAAATACTGTTTGCTATTGTCTTTTGCAAAGGAATTGAGTCTAAGACAATCACATTTTAAGGAGTGGAAGATTAGGGAAAGACGATTATGTGGAAGTATTCTGTTAAATAAATGCAAAATTGAATTAGCCAAAAGGTGTTCAAAGGACATGGAGTTGGTCATTCCTGTCCCTGTTTGGTTATCGAAAATCTGCCACCTTTAGAGTGTTACTGTGCGTAACTTTTGGGCAACTTTTCTACAAGAGCCTTGTTTTTCTCTCCCTCACAGCGGACGTGTGCGACTCCAACCCCTGCCAGAATGGAGGCATTTGTCTGTCGGGGCTGAATGACAACTTCTACTCCTGCGAGTGCCCCGAGGGCTTCACAGACCCCAACTGCTCCAGCCTTGTGGAGGTTGGTAAGTGCAAATTTAAACGCTGGAGTAGCTCAAGTGCCCCGTTAGTCTGTGCGTGGTGTTTTGTGTGGTGATGGGGTCGTTACGTTGATCATTGTTGGGTTTTTAACCTTATGTCTGTGTCATAAACAACTAAAAAATAATCAACAGACAGTTAATCTAGTGCTCCACAGAAAGGACCACAGCGGTGACTTAAAAGTGGCCAGTGTTTTTCAAAGATCAACGTAAACAGGTAATTCTAGATAATTCTCTGTCTCCTTCTTCAACCAGTGCCTATGCAAAGCTTCAGTTCCAACAGTTTTATGCCGATGTCCAGAGTAAAAATTAATTTCTTAAGGAAGTGAAGAGATAGGAACAGCATAGGAGAAAACCAGAGTGACATATAGTAGTAACTTGTTTGAATTTCAAAACAATTACCCATCTGGAAGCTCTAATTAAACCTTAGATGAGTGCACAGAGCACGAGTCAAATGTACTGAAATTTTGTGATGTGCGTTTGACTCAGAGTAAACATAAACATGAGTGGTAGATCCAAAACATCCAGCAGGTCACGCCTCCATCTTAAGAAAACATCAGGAGAAAATCCGCGTTTGAGGGAAAAGATGGTAGACAGCTCATGTCAAGTTACCTGAGCTTTTGTATTATCCCAAAGAAGGTATAAAAATATGTATTTAGAGCAAAGTGGTGAAACTTTCAGAGCTGGGTTCAACGCTGCAGCTGTCCTAAATCTATGTGGTTATAATTTTTTAATAAATTAATACAAACTACGCAGGGACAACCTGGGTACACGGTTCTGAGCATGAAGTATATCTCTCTCATGAGCTGAAGCGAGCAAGAACTTAGTCCAGAAACGCAGGGCTGTTCTGTTTTGTTCCTTTTCTTTCCTGAAAATGATGCTGCTGCTGTTCTGAGAGTGTATTCTAAGTGTCCACAGTGCGCTTTCAAGGGAATTTGGATTTCATTTGATTCCCTTTAAATTTTCTGCAAGCAAATGGAACAAGTTCCTGTGGGTGAATGACCAACCCAAGACAACAACTGCATTTTATTCTGACTCTAAGTTGTCGTGTTGCTGGTTACCCCCTAGCATTTTTGTTGCACCAGGAGGTGCAGCCACACATGAAGCCAGGACACACTGCCTCAAATTGTATTTTCTCCATCCCTCTCCCTATAGTATTTATCAGTGCTTGAATTTACCCTACGGGTATAGGTCATGCTACCCTAGAACGGCCTAGACATGGTTTCACTTCAGGAAAGTTTTAGATTTATTGTGTACTTGGCTGGCAGGAAATTGCATTGCACATAACTGGGAGGATGCCAGGCATGAGTGAATCTGAGAAAAAATCGTATTGTGGTAATTGCCACTGTAATTAGCAGATGAATATTAATAGGGGTTAAAAAAATACACATATACTTAAATAAAATCTTCAAGCACTTCAACAAAAACTCGGTTTGGTAAACAGAGTAAAGCATAAGTAAATAGCTTGACAATATGTGGTAATCACAGCACTTACAGAAGCAGGATGTTCCATTTCTAGTTTGCAATCCGCAGGGAATATCTGACGGATAACATTGGTTAAGAACTTATTAATAGTCCTATAGTAACTAAAATCCAGAATGTTAATTTAATTGTGCTTGTCTTGTTTGCTACACATATGGATTCAGGCTAGCCTTGTTAAAAACTTCAAAAACAGGTTTTAAAATAATCTCTTACTTTTTAATAAAAGATTATCCCACATCATGGTCCCCTATGCAGAGTCATATAAACCGTTAGAAAAAAACCCCATGGTATTTCAAGAAAATAATTCGATTTTTTTCCTGTGAAAATGATGGTAGTTAATGTAAGCTGTTAGTCAATCAGACTCCATTAATTCAAATACTGAAGTGTTTCAAGTAAAATAATCACTTATAAGGTGGGTCTGGAGGAGCCCAGGAGTGCACGACCCTGAGTGATCACCTTTACTAAGAAGTGTTTATTAGATGTGAGATTTAAGAAGGAATTCTAGCAAAGGTTGCTTCTCTTTAGCTTTTTAATGAGTTTTTGCCCAAAAGCTAATCTCTTAATCCCTCGTATCTCAAAAAGGCTTCTTGACAATTTTCTGTGTAGTTGAAAACACTAAGCTGGTTAGAAAATGGTATTTAGGATGTCAGGAGATACCATGTAGGAAGAAGAGAGGAGGGTGAGGTAAGAAAAAACAACACAGACAAGAGCCTGTGTCACTCTGTCTCCCTCAAAAGGGCTGAACAGCAAATTTTAAAAGCAGCTGGGTGTTCTCACTAGAGTCTCATTAGAGACTCCAGCAATAGACTTTGTTCAGTGACAGGATGCACTGTTGAACTCTGGGCACCAGCTGGGAACTCATAAATTTTTCAAGGGACATACCTTAAACAGGAGAATTTTCAAAGCGAAAGACAACAGGGATGTTACTTAATCATGCATTAATGTGGGTAAATAAAAGGCAATCCCATTCAGACAGCATGTCATGAACTATGCAGCGGGAAAAAAAAAAAAAAGATGCATATAAATACCTAGGAAGATCAAATATTTAGGCAGACGTCTTCCCTAAGTAGATCAACAAAGATTCAAGACAGTTTGGGAGCTGCATGGACGCTCAAGAATGTCACTCCCTTTATTATCTTAATAGAACTAACATTTTAAACAACCTGACATTGATCATAATGCCAATTTCAGGCTAAGAGGATTAATTAGTGATATGTTTTTTTATAAATTTACCCACAGAAAGACATGACTGTTCTGCCATACTTCACTATTTTCTGACCCTGTAGAGTGTCTTAAATCAAAATTTATATAAAATGTTTGTGATAGTAATTTAAATTTCTAATCCTATTCCAACCCTACTGCTTCATTAATGGCAATCCCACTTTATTTGCTGTGTTTACTTGTATTATACTCAGTCATGCTAAAAGACTTGAGATGAGGTGATGGATCTGTAATGTCACCTGTTTGTGCAGCCAGGTTTTTTGGTGGTCTAGCAGATTTTAAATATCTGATAAATTGGCAGAGAATAGGGTAGAGACAGGCAGCAGAATGTGTGTTTCAGTGGTTTTCCATACAGCATGTCCTCCAGCGAGGTGGAAAAAGATTTAGCTAAACAGATAAAAGGTGATTATATCAGACATTCCAAATAGCAGGATGTTTTCCAAAGATGATGAGAACACCGCTGTCCGAGTTGGCTCTTCAGCAGATTGCAGTCTACATATATGGAAACATTAATTTTAACCTAAACTGAAACGAAATAATTTTCAATTAATTAATATTGGCATTGAAATGCATTACAGAGAAGTTGACAGACTTTACATCTTTTAAATAACTCATAAGTAGATCTCAGGAATCATGTAAATTATAGAAACATAATAAACAACAACTGTTACAGACAATTAACAGACGACTTTAATGAATTCTGTTCAGAAAACTCTTAATGTGCTTTCAGTCAACTTGGGTGACTAATTAGCCATGGACAGCACATGAGGGGAGCTATGAAATGGCACTGGGGGAAGTTTTTTTGACATAAAAATTACTTCTGTTTTGTTTAGTGTACATAAGGGAAAACAGGGCGAGAAATACAACATTAGTGACAAAGAAAGAGCAATTAAGTTTATTATGCCATAAGGCTGTGAGAGTGTGTTCCATGAGTGACCATGCTCATGTTTGGAATCTGAGCATCTTAAAACTACTTGGTTTTGATCTTCTAAATCTGAAATTCAGTTACTGTCTGAGAGGATAAACTGGTGAACATGCTTAATTTATTTAAGTGAAAAAATAAAAGCTGTCAGGTAGGCTGTGCCAGTATCCTTTTGGAAAGTGTCTGTACCTTTTATGTCAACGCTCAATTCTCACTGAGAAGATCTCATTATTGAAAAACCAGGTAAAAATGCCTGTGTGCATTTTGGAAGGGTGGAAAGGCAAGTTAATGATCATATACATGTAACAAAGGAAAGTTGGATCTAAGTGTAGCATGGAGGCTGAGAAAAAGGAGAAGAGTTGAAAGGTGAACCAGAGATGCCAGTTTTCCATGACATCTTTATTCTGCCAAGTGATTAAGAAGAGATGGTGGGGTTCCTTGCTTAGCACATTGCAGTTTTCAGTATCAGTTTGGTCTTTCCAGAATCCAAAGTAAATTGTTTCTTTGACAGCTGCTGTCTCTCAGCCAGGAATGCAGGAATCAAAGGAGTTCTTCCCTTTTCATGCTGTTAAATAAAAATTCAGTAAGATGGATTAGGCCCAGAGTGCTCTGATCTGTTTGCTTTGTGGCTTTATTTGTGCAACCTAAGTCTCTACTTTTGCTTTCCTGACCTCTGCACTGACAGGACAAGGATTTCTGAAAAAAATTAGTACAGATAAAATTCCTGTCATTCATTTCCAGTTAGTCTGGATGCAGATGCTTTCCAATGCCATGATTAGAAATGACTGAATGGTTTCAAAGATGCTTTTATAGTCTTTCAGTATGTAGGGGTTTTTTTTTAAAAAAGAGGGTTGTTTGTACCGCACGTTGAGCATATGTACTAATGGATTTTCCAAAGCAGAAACAGTGAAATGAATCCATTCTTACGAAAGAATTCCAATTACTTACTGTCATGTGCATCTAGTATGCAATTGATATGAAAGTATTCGGCTTAGCTGGAATAATGCAAATTAAAGCACTGGCCCTCACAAAGTCAGAATTGTTGATGAGAGGCACTTGTGAAGGTCTGCAGTCTAACCCCACTCCTCAATGGATGGTCCAGGGGTACAGGTATCTCAGAGTCACGTCCAGTTGAGTTTTGAATATTTCCAGGGATGGAGGCTTTACAGCTGCTCATGGCAATCTGTGCCAGTGTTTGATCAGCTGCAGGAGGGGAAACAAAGCGAGGAAACAAACAGACAAGCCCAACCCCCCCAAATATGTTTAAGTACAGTTTTGCGACATTTAGTTTTTTCTCATTGCTTCTTGTTCTGTCTGAGAAGTCCCTGGCTCTGGTGTCTTCGTTTCTATTTTCTTCTCCAGGCTTGACAGTCTGATTTTAGGGAAATAATCACATCCCTTAGCCTGCTGGCACGGCTCTCCCTAGTGCAATATAGGTGCAGGTTGCCCAGGATATTGGGAAATAGAGTGTGGACTCCAGATTCCAGCATCTATTGTTGCTGCTTAATGTGCAGTGTCACCGAAATTGACTGTATTTATTCCTGTATTAACAGAATCCATGTAAGTGACTTATTCATCATGTTTCTCATTGTCAGCAGGGAGACTTTATTACATGGCTATGAGTTCTTCAGTGAACTGTCATGCTTTACTCTTGATACTGATTTATTATTTGGAAAAATTGCAAAGGAAATTATTCTCTTTTTGCTGATATCCTTACTCTTGAAAATCATTTCAATGGTTCTGTTGGTAAAAGAAGTTTAACATCAGAGGTGAGGTGGGCCTGTGTTTATTTGAATTCAGCGAGCATAATCAGGTTCCATGGTCAAAGGTTAGTTTCTTCTGGGAAAAGAGTGAAAGGGAGTGGAAGGGGAGGAATTGAAAACAAATTCTTCCCTGCAGGTCTTTCTCTATGGTACTTGTTTGGATTCTGTGCTGATTTCTTCCTTGTAGGCAAAGGAAAGTGTGAATTTTCTTAGGCAGCAGCTTATTGCTGGAGAGTGCTTTAAAATGTTCAGGCTTCCACTCCTGAACAATGGAAGTGGTTGTGACGCAGGGCCCCATCAGCACGGCTCCCGATTAAAATGAAGTTGATTTTGTGTGAATGTGATTTTTCTTTGTTTGCCTCTGGTGGGAAATATCCCCAAGGTGTTGCTAAGCTATTGAAAACCCTACTCTCTGTATTTCTTTCCTTACGATTAGAGTTTGCAGTATGGGCATGGACTGGTGAATTTCCTCCGAGTAAGGCTGTAGCAGCTGCACATTCAGCACGCTGAGGGCATTTTCTCAGTGTTCTGTTCTGAAGCCTAGAGCCTCACGTTTCTGTTACAGCAGTGTTCTGTGTGGAATTAACTACAAAACACGCTTTTTAAACAGAAATTACCACGTAATCAAGATATTCTCACAGGTTATGGAATTCTGTTAAAGGCAATCAGTACATATTAATAAAAATAATTTGACAAATTAGGCCCTAATGTTTAGTTTCGGGGTAGCCTGAAGAGCGCATAATGCACAGAAATCTAAATTGAGTAGTCTGGATGCACACAAGCAGAATAGCTTGATAAATGGCATTGATTGCAGTGCACAAAATGTTGTAAGTCATAATTTACAATATTTCTGCCAGAACAATTGCCTTTGGTGTTGATTGCTAGCAAATCTGTTGTGAAAATAAGGTCTCGATTCACAATTGGTGAGGAGGGTTCAATAATGGGTATTCACAGAGTCGTGGAATCCCAGGGTGGAAGGGACATCAAGGGTCGTCTGGGTCAAATTTTCTCAGCAAAAACATCACAAAAGCATTCTTGGGATAGGCAAGATGGGCCAGAGCCCTGTCCAGCTGAATCTTAAAATTGTCCAGTGTTGGGGAATCCACCATTTCCCTGGGGAGATTATTCCAGTGGTTGATTGTTATGGTGAACACTTTTTGTCTCGTGTCCAGAGCCTCCCCAGGAGTCCTTTGAACCCCTCACCCCTCCTCTTTTCCATGTGGCTCCGTGTCCAAAGGGAGCCTCCCCCTCCTCTGCAGCCACCCTTTAAACAGTGGGACATTGGTGAGGTGTCCCCTCAGCCTTCTCTCCTCCAGGCTGGACAAACCCAGCTGTCTCAGCCTTTCCTTACAAGTCAGACATCCCAGCCTTTGGATCCACTTCAAGGCCTTCTCTGAACCCTGTCCAGCCTGTCTGCCTCTGTTTTGGATAACAGGGACCAAACCTGGGCACAGTGCTCCAGGTGTGACCCAAGAAACACTGAGGAAAGTGGGATAATGGATTTACTTCTGATGGGTTTGCCCTTTTTGGTGCCTCTTGTGTGAACAATCGTGTAGTTCCTTCTCCATCTTTGTGGTCGTTTGCTCCAGAATGCCCTTGTGCCTCTTCTGGGGAGTCCCAGAACTGGACGCAGAACTGCAGATGTGGTTCCTCAGTGCTAAGCAGAGGGAAGGATCAGCCGCGCTGACCTGCTGGCAGTGCTCTGCCTAATGCAGCCCAGAATGCTGCTAGCAACTGTCAAAAAGGTGGTTAATACACTGTAAGCTTTAATCAGAACGTTTCTGTTAGGAAGCATTTTGAAATACATGACAGACCTTAAAAGTGCCCGTGGTACCAGTGATCTCTGTGTGGCCATGCACAATGTTGTAGGTGGCGAAAAGTTTTAATACCTGAATGAGAAACGCCCTGTCAAATGAACCCCATGCTGGAATTCATATCATATGTCTCATTTTTCTGTTCTCAAATTCCTTATTTGAAACCACAAACTGGTAAGGAATAAACAGTTGTGGTCACGCCCTAGAGGGTGAGCAGTGGTGCACTGTCAAGGAGATTTTATGCATTTTATGCATCTAATTAAAAGGGCAAATGGAAAACCTCCAGACTCCTGTTGGCAGGCCTACTGCTCAGGATGAGACCTTGCAAAGAAAAACAAGGTTTGGGAGCGTGGGTTTATTTGCAAAAACACATCCCCAGCCCCTGCTTTCAGCTGGAGAGATGAAGGACTCAGTATTGCATCATGTTTTGATTAAAAGCTCCAGCACTGATGCCAAGCCTTGCATGCAAAAATATTCAGAAAAGCATGCATGTAGGTCATGGAGAACTGTGACAAACCGTGAGGTGTGGACCTTCCATCCAGGTGTTATTTAACTGGAAAATCCAAGTATACAGGGCCTGCTAAAGGCAGGGTTCTCCAGGAACAGGAGCTGGCACCTGCCTGGGCTGTGTGTGCTGAAACGGAGGGATCTCTTGTGAGCCAGGTCCATTTACACCAGGTTTTTCTCTGTTTTATTGAGTGAAGAACAGAAAGAAGAACGAACAGGAAGGAAAAAAAAACAAAGCAGAGTGGTTTCCCCAGAAATATGTTGTGTCTGTGGCCTTACAGTTTTTTAAAACCAGTTAAAAAAAAAAAATAGGTAAAACAAACCAGTAATGTTTTGCCAGATCTGCCAGTGAAATAGGCAGCACATAAAAATCTGAAGAGCTTATTCTGACAGACAGGGGAAATTGCTCTTTGGATAGGTACTCTTAGCATTGTCTGGAAAGACAAGTGTTCAAATAATTCACCCACTTTGAAGGAAAGAGGTCTTGGTGGGCAGCAGCTGCATTGGATTAAAACAGCAGAGTACATGACACATCAAGATCTAATGAATTAAATATTCTGGTACACAATATCCTGCACATTTTCACATCCATGAGTACCTCTGGAGTGGTCCAGGTGCCTGTGAGACTCACTGACACAGCTGCTAGGCTGTTTGTTGTGATGTTCCAGGTTATGATGACTTTGTTCTTCAGTGTCCCTGTCCTGCTGTTTAAAATGGGTCTCTCACCACTTTTAAAATACTGCTGCTACTATTACTAATACTATTATTATTATTATTATTATTATTATTATTATTATTATTATTATTATTATTAAAACATTAGAACCATATATATTTTATGGTTCCTAATCAATTGTTACTGCCTTTAAGACAGTTTCTATTATCAGATAATTTTCTTAGGTATGCCATTATCATTGCCAAATATTAGAGTTCGCTATGTTCTTGTCCCACTCTAAAGAAATTAAGCATTGCAGGACTTTTTATACCTTTAGAATACACCACTCATTGGGACTTATTAATTCTGACTGATTAGGGATCCCTAAGCATCATCAGGCACAGGTTTAATTATTCTTCTGTTTTTCCAGCAATGGGGTGGTAGCTTTAGTTTCCTGTTCCTTTCGTTTCTTGGTTAATGCAACGTAAGTAGTTTTGGTGGTTTTTAAGAGACCAGACAACATAATTTCTCATAAAATTTAGACCTAAGAAATGTTCTTGAAACACTGCCTCTGTTTGTTTTCCCATTTTATATAATATAGTTTTCTCCTGGATTTTTATGTGGAAGGATGTGACTCAACAGTATGGAAACAACTTACTAAAAATAAAAATGCCAGAAGGAAGCTGATTCTTTAGCTGAAGAAGCAAATTGGTCTTTAATGAGATGTTAATTCTGGCATCCTAGGAGATTCAGATTAGAAGATTTTATACTTCTCAGGGAAAAACGATCAGATGGAAAACCTGGTGGTGTTGAACTTAATGTAAGTTCTAAATGCAGTTTGGTTCCAGAGTAAAAGAAACACAAATTAAAAGCTGAATATTGGATCCAGAGACAGATGGACATTATTGTTGTTTTTTCTTTTCCCCTCTAAGTTTTTTACCAGATTTTTTTCCCCAAAACTGTTTATATAAAGACCTCATTAAGCAGAGCAAAATACATCATGTTTTGGAATTACCTTTTCTTACTTTTTTCTCTCCATGTATGTTTATTTGTTTTTAAGTAATGAATTAAAGAAATACTTCTTTCTTACTGACAAATAGATGCAATAGTTCAGGAACCCTTTTGCATTTCTCCAGTAATAAAACTACTTCTGTTCAGAAGTAGAAGAATAAGGGTACCCAAATGTTTCTCCTGATAAATTTAATATTTCTAACTGGAAAATTTTGCTATTTAGTAGCTCAGAAATTTCTTTTCACTGTGTAACTCTGTGTGATCTGATTCCTTTCTGTGGCTACTCCATTTTGATTTAAAATCTCTGTTAAGTCACTTGCTTAAGGGTCTTTGCTGTTCATCATCCAGATGCAAAACTCCTTCAAGGATTTAAAATATTGTGGAATAATATATCTACTCTCTTACAATTCTTACAATTTTTTGTTGTTGTTGTTGTTGTTGTTGTTCAGTTCCAGAATACTAATTGAACTTGTTGAAGATTTTAAACTGGACTATGTAAAACTAGTATTGTCTTGAGCAAATATGCCTTATTCGTTAGTATGTTGAGGACATTGAGAATTCTTGGTAGAGGTTTTAGAAGAATGTAGAAGAATTGTGCTGATACAGAGCAGACGAGGCCTTTTTACTTTTTTCAGCATGGGAATCATCTGTTCCAAAAATCACATTTTTTCTAGGTAAGGGGAATAGCTAAATGCTTTAGTTCTTAATTGGTTTGGTTTGTTGTTGTTTCTTTTTTCTTTTTTTTTTCCCCCCCAAATATAAGTGTAATTACAGGAAGTCCATGATAAGTTTATGGTTGAAAGTTTTTCCTATTAGGCTGCAGAATAAACGCGTATTTTATTGCAAGGAATCAAGAAAACAGCAGAATTATAGAGAAGACAATATAATAAAATATAATAATAATAATAATAAAAAAAAATCTAGTTACCAAACACCTATGAAAATTATCTATCAAAATAACAGGAAGAAAAACACTGGAGGGGGTGTCTCACCTTATCCCATGTCAGGATTTTAGCTTTTTGTCTGGGCCTGTTGATATTTAGTCAGATGTGTCTGTGCTGCATCAGCTCACGTCAGGTGTTAATAACAAAGCTGAAATACCCCTTTTTCTCCTCCTGTCCTTACCCAGTAGATTATCTGGGATGGTTCTTTTGGGGTAAAAAGACACTGCATGCCACGTGCTCATCCTTGTGTGCATTCATGGATAATGAGGATTTCAGTGAAATGCTGACAGTGTGAAGCATATGAATAATTCAATTTAGAGATATTGGGTTGTTTTTCTCAGGTTGTACCACAGGTGTACAGGTTTCTCCAACTTGATGATGCTATAAAATCATGATTTATAA
Source organism: Dasyornis broadbenti (assembly GCA_013397935.1). Lineage (NCBI taxonomy): Eukaryota > Metazoa > Chordata > Aves > Passeriformes > Dasyornithidae > Dasyornis > Dasyornis broadbenti. The sequence goes on along the minus strand of VZRN01000793.1, from coordinate 159,178 downwards.
TAATTAATTTATGTTTATATTATATTAATGACCAGAATTATTAAGGCATGAGATTTCATGGTGAATTATGGTTGCAGAGCTAGCATTTCACATGCATTACTTGAGCTGAACACCTGCTTGAGAAGTGCCATTGCACCGTGGGTTAGGAGAGTCAATATATTATTTCCTGTGTTAGAAGAAAGTAATCAATGAGATTGAAATTAATGTTTCAGCTGCTTCCCCATGGCTATATCTGTAATATTCAAATATTAATTTGAGGTACAAACTCACCAGTTATCGATACCATCTTCAGTTTGAAACGTACTGGAGTGGCTCTGCTGGACACCAGGCAATTCTGAAGCCTGGAAACAGGTTGACATGGACACAACCTTAATTTTTTGTCTCTGAAATTTGGAAAAGAGTGAGGCAGAATTCAAGAGCTTCACGATTTGGGGAAATCACACTTCAGCTTCCTTGGTATTTATGATCCTATTCAGTCTATGCGTTGCTTCATGCATAATTGGTGCAAATATGTGTAGTTCCACTCTTGTGATCTATGCTTTTGACAGATACCTAATTCAAATATGCATGAATGCATGCTAGGTTTTAACGTTTTTTTTCAAATGGATGAGACGTGCATATACAATCTACTTTTTCTGCCCATATGCGCGGCACTCTGATCATAGAATCCCAGAATGGCTTGGGTGGGAGGGACCTTAAATCTCACCCAGTGCCACCCCTGCCATGGACAGGGACATCTTTCATTATCCCAGGTTGCGCCAAGCCCTGTCCAGCCTGGTCTTGGATACTTCCAGGGATCCAGGGGCAGCCACAGCTTCTCTGGGCACCCTGTGCCAGGGCCTCTCCACCCTCACAGCAAAGAAATTCCTCCTAGTATCTAATCTAAACCCAGTGTCTCCCAGTTTGAAGCTATTCCCCCTTGTCCTGTCCCTCCATCCCTTGTCAATAGTTTCTCTCCATCTTTTTTGTCAGCACCTTCAGGCACTGGAAGGCCACCATTATATCATCCCAAATCCTACTCTTCTCCAAGCTGAACGACGCCAATTCTCCCAGCCTCAATGATGTCCTGCACTTACTTCCTAACAGGCTAACAGAGGTGGTGAAAACTTCCTGGAATATTTAGCTTTGCCATGCAAGCAACTTCTGCATAGAGAATGGGTCCCAAATGCTCAGCCTTCAAATCCTCAGGGAGATGCTTCACGTTGCATTTCCATTCATAAACAGCTCTTCCTGGCCCTTTTCTCTTTGTGTCAGTGCATCCACACAAATGTATGTCATGAAAGATACATCCTCTGGGTAATGCAATTCTTGTTCCTTTTACCCACCAAAAAGATCATGTGAAGAAGTTCTGTGGATTGCAGCTATTTATCCTGTGTAGCGTCCCACACTCCGGAAGACAGGGTTGGGAAGGATGTGCCTGTGGATTCAGAGTTTCAGATAGGAAATCCAAGACACCTGTAAATTCCAGAGTCCTTCCTTTTAAATCCCAGCTGGTATTTTTTGCAGCTCTTCATGACTTTGAACAGCAGTAACTATTTGGCTTCTGCTGACTACCTTTGCTCAACTGGTCTTTCTAAATGCCAGGTGTAGGGAAAACTAGAGAGGAAACAACTGCCGCTGTGGTAACTGCCTTAGAGTTATTTTTCCTTCTAAATAAACTTGGGAGTTTTCGTGGAATCTGATGTATTCCATAATGTAAACAGAAATAGGACAGAAGTAAAGTTTCTCATTTGTTGAGGATGCCTGTGTCTCATTTCCAACGTAGTCTGGGAGCAACTTCAGCTTCAAGTGCGTATTTAAGGTTAAATGAATTGGCTAGGAATGAACATTTCATGTCCTTTATAAAACCAAACCACCACCACCAACAAAAGAGCCAATAAAACAAGAAATAGAAGAGTGTGTTAGTCCCCAGATTGTCAGATGTGCTGTTGCACGAGGCACCAGTGGGGAGATGGGAACAAAGGATGTACCTGAAGAAAAGGTATTTGTTAATAGAAATGTACCAGAATAGAAGAACTGAGATATTTTATGTCCAACATGGTAGTAACATATACATTCATTAAAAAAATTTCTTGTTTCCTAATTTATTCAGCAGTTGCAGTGATTAGAGCTTTAGAAAGGGTGAAAACCTCACTTCCAACAACTTGCTTTTAATTAAGATGAAAATTATACCCTCACTGAGAACCTACAGTGAGTATTATGGGGCTCAGCAGAATATACTAAGTACTAATGTTGTTTAAGAGAAATCATAAACACCTCCACACTGCTTTCAGATTTTCCAAACCATGTTTTTGAGTTTAGTTCTGTGCACAAAACCCGTATTCTGATGGCAGATGTGCCTTTCCCCTACATTAACCATCTTTCTCCCGTTGGGACAGTATGAAGTAATAACACTCCTACTGTGGCAAAGAGGAGTTTTCATGATCAGTAAAGATTCTTAGCTACATGGATACTCCTGAGAAAAGGTTCTGAGAAGTTGCTGCAGCCCTGTTTTAGCACAAGATCTGCATTTGCACAGGCAGTGATGACATCAAGGTTTGTACCAGAATTGTGGATCAAGCCTCAAAGCCCTGAGAAAACAGTAAGAAATATATTTTTAAGAGCTAAACCTCAGGGTATTATATTACTATTATCTAGAAATATAAAGTACTGCATCCAGTTCTGGCAAACTCCATTTGAATTTGCATTAGATTAAAGAAAAAACATTCTTGAAGGTGTCTTGGTTTTCTCCATGTGTAAGTAAATGAGGGCAGTAAGGGTGTGAAATAACATGAAGACAGATGTATGCCAACATATTCAAGTACAAATGTAATCTTGCTGCAATTGAGAGAGAGAAGCATGTCTTGATTAAAAATTGCTATTACTTTCCTCTCCTTCTTAGGCAGGTCAACTTTTTAATCATCAGTCATATTATTCATTATGAACAGCCTAATGAGGCCAGGATTTGGTCCTTTAAGATTAATTTTTGCAGATAGGAAAACTGCATTGTCAGTGTCATTTGATTTATTCAAAAATATGACTGAATGGGCTGTAATTTATAAGGGGAACGATGACAGTCATAAAAAGAAAATATTTAATTTCAGCTTCTGCTTTTCCTGGCATGAAATAAGAAACATCTGCAGTAGTCATTAGCTGAACAATACATTAGCCTAAGTCAGCAACAAAAGTGAGCAGTGGATTAACTTTGTCCTCACTGGTGGTGACTTTGGGATCAGTTTTATTTTTGTTAAACCAACAGATCCTGACCAATGTAGCATAAACAAAGTAAATAAATATATCGACCAGAATGCGAGTTGTGGATGCTTCTGACACATCACTGCGTTCGTCATTTGCCCTCTTGGGGTGGAAGAAGGGACCGGAGCAGTTTCAAAGAATCCGTAACTCAAAATGAAATAGATCAATTATGTTTCAGATATAGCAGCTGAATATATGAATGCCCAAAGACCATGAAATAAAAAGTTTACTAAAGTAAGCAGTGTAAATATTAAACTAGCAGGCTATGAATCTTGATACTGATTAGTTAAGCATTTCTTTCAGGCATCTTACAGTTAAATACAGAAAAAATTAAATTTCACAGGTTTTGTCTGGCCTTGATGAAATCAAACTGGTGACAATACTTTAGGGGAAATATCCAACACTTGTTTAGGAAAAAAGTTATATTAAAACTACAATAATCCAGTTAATCAGCATTGAATTAAATGGCTTTTTCTTCTTTTTTTTTTTTTTTTTTTTTTTTTTTTTTTATTTTTTTTTTCCCCTTATTTTAATTTTTTTTTTTTTAAACAACATCTCAAAATATTTGGAAAANTTTAAATTTGTTTTTTTTTTTTTTTTTTTTTTTTTTTTTTTTTTTTTATAATTTCATTTGCCACTGAATTTAATTTCATACTCTGTAACCAACAGTGTTTCATCTGTTTCTCATGAACTGTGCTCATTCAAAAATGGTCCAGAGTAGCTGTACTGCTCTGCTTTGACTTGGCAGCCCTAAATCTACATTTTCTGTGCTGAAGGCGCTTGGCTTGGTGTGACAGCTCTGCTTGGAACCTGAGAACCCTAGAGTAGGAGAGGAGACAGGACTTGTTGGTGACACCACAAATCTAGTTTATTTGCATTTTTACAGCCTTCCCGCCCCTGTTTGCATAGGAAGGAGACAATTTAGCATCATAAACATAGGAAATTTTTTTTTCATGTCGTTAGCCAGTGTATGGTACCCGAATCACAGTGGCAACACCCTGTCTGGTGAGAAGTGGAACAGCAAAGAGGATGTGATTAATAGAAAACCAGAGCGCAGTACAGTGAAACATAGCAGTGATGGCCTGCCTGGTGAGAATAGAGTGATGAGGGGAGCCTGGTTAAAAGGAATCAAAACAGCCTCACAAAGCACCTGAACAGCTCCACGAGAGAAGGAGAGGGGAAACGACTGCACAGTTCAAGAGAAACTTCAGGGAAATCAAGTTTTTTGCAGTTTAACAGAATCTGTAGGGCTATATCATCTGCAGGACCACACGTTTCCACTCTTTGGGAGCACGCAAAGGATCCTCAGGCTGGAGAAGGTTTACCAAACCCTTTGGCAAAGGAGCTGAGGACACAGGTGCTGTATATTCCCACTTCACGGAGACCAGAATAAGTAAAAAGTGTAAAAAATAGTCCACATGCAGTTTAACGTTGTTAACAGGTGTTCAGGGCCCATTACTCACAAACATGTAACTTGAATGCAGTTAGATTTGAGGTGGACATTGACAATTAAACAAATGAACAAACAAATACAGCTTTTCAGCGCTGAATGTATTTTCTATATACAAATAGTGCTCATGTTCATGTTTACAGAAATGAGTGCTCTATTTATGTTTGTGTCAACCAAGAAAAAGAACTCTCTAACCCTGATATCTGATTATTTCTAGTGTGTCTTGTTCTGGTAACATTCCTGTTAATTTTCTCTTTCTTTGATATTTTTCCTGAAATGTCAACACAAAAACCAGAAAAATTAACCCAAATCTGTTTTAAAATCATTACAGAAGGTACCCAACTAGTTTTATGTGTTTGCTTTTTTTTTTTTTTAAATCTAAATATTCAGTAACCTCCTTGACTGTAATATGTATTCATATTAGTGAAAAGGAGTGGGTCAGATGATGGAAAATGGATGAAACATAAAACAACAAGAGATTTATGTCAAAAATAGTGTGGCCAGAAGGACCAGGGAAGTGATAAGGTTTCGATCAGTCACAGGCTGGACTTGATGATCTTGGATCTTTTCCAGCCTAAATGATTCTGCGATTCTGTAACTATTTGATCAGTGAGAAATAGAAAATATTTACAATATAAATTACTGTATTTACAATATGAATTGCTGATGGAAAAGCCATTAAGCAGGAAAAGCAGTTAATCTGGCCTGCAGACGTACAGGGGAATGTCCATGGATACAACTGGATATTGCAGATACTATTTTTAAACCCAATTATTAGCAATAGCTGTTATTCAGTATAAAACTGGGTGAAAAACTATAATTTCTTCAGTACTGTTGAGCATTTTCTGCACATTTTAGAAGGTCTTCTTAAGCATGGACTCGCTGTGGGTCCAGATGAATCCTTGGTTACCACAACACCAGGTACAGCTGGCATGATGGCAGCGATGCTCTTACTGGAAAGATAAAGGAAAAAGTAACCTATAACAAGGTATGAGGTCGTGGCTGTCATTAAGTACAATTTTATTTCAGAATAGGTGTGATAACAGGCTCAGACTTCCAAGTGGTGCTGCAGACTATGGGATGTGTGTAGGATATTCCTTTGAAAAGCGTCCAAGAACCTTATTCATGCTTCGGTTTGGCACAAGGGAGCTGCAGGAAGTTTGATACATCAACAGCCCAAGGAATTAGCATTACCAGCACAATAGGATGGAAGCCTAACTCCACCAGGGATTTTTCCTCAGGAACAGCAGCGACAGGACAAGGAATAAGGGGCTCAAACTGAAAAGCGGAAATTTAGGATAGATATACAGAAAAAATTGTTCCCTGTGAGGGTGGGGAGGCCCTGGCCCAGGGTGCCCAGAGAAGCTGTGGCTGCCCCTGGATCCCTGGAAGTGTCCAAGGCCAGGCGGGACAGGGCTTGGAGCAGCCTGGGATCGTGGAAGGTGTCCCTGCCCATGGCAGGGTGGCACTGGATGGGCTTTAAGCTCCGTTCCAGCCCAAACCATCCTGGGATTCTGTGTTTCTGTAAATAATTCCCCGAACTACAATAGTAATCCCAGTTAGGTAGAACACTTATTAATGAAATATCATACTTAAAGATGTACACAGAATACAGAGGGGGGAAAAAAAAACCAAACACAAAACCAAACCAAAACAAGGAAGTTTGTATCTACTAAGAAATTCTAGTTGATTTTCAAGATTTTGATCAGAAGAATTTTTTTGAACAGTAATTCGGATTGTTTTAAGAAAAAGCAGCATCTCCCAGCAAGCAGTGCAGAAATGTGATCAGAAGGATCCTTTAAAGACTTCAGGGTGTCTAAGAAAGGCCAAAGGAGTTTGGAAGCTGAAGAAATGTGGACAGAAAACAATTTGTTTTCCTTAAGTTTACTGGTTCAGTTTTTATGTATAAAATGGATATACTATTAACATCTTTCCTCCTTAATGCTATTGAGAAACAAAGAGCATCTGCCATTCCTGAGATTTTACTAAGTCTCCATTTGCTGTCACTCTTTAAGCTGCCTGGCAAATCAGGTATAAGACTGAAGAAGAAAAGGAAATTTTATTAAATTGAGGTGTCCTCTGCCCAGAGGAGAACAGAAGCTTCTGGAAGTAACAAAAAAAAAAAACCCAAGAAAAAAAACCAAAGCAAACCAAAGCAAAACAAAACAAAACAAAACAAAAAACAATAACAAAAAAACCGAAACCAAAACAAAAAAAACTAAAAAACCCTACAATCAACAACAAAAAAAAAAACCCAGCAAAAAACCACCACTAACAAAACCCACAACACAATGAAACAAAAACCTAAAAACAAACCAAAAAAACCCCCAAACAACAAAAAAACCAAACGAAAACAAAAAACTCAAACAAAGAGAGGAACAAACAGAAACCAAACCAAAACAAAAAAACAAAAAAAAAAAACAAAAACAAAAAACAACCAACCAAGCAGAAAAAAACAAACCCAAAAAAATCGGAAAAAAGCCTCTTCTCTCGAGACCTGATTGACCCCCTTGATGCAGAGTAGCCAAACACAGACCAGCAACCAATGGCCTGCCCCAGATTTGTGGGGTTGCATGTGGAGTGAAGATTGCAGATCTTTTGGGAAAGAACTAGAAGGAACCTCACAAAGCTTTTCGCTCATTGAGGTTTGCATTTGTGGTGGCAAAATGGTAGCAAAATTTACATGATCACTTTCTGCAGGGAAAGATGGACCCAATTGCAGAGGAATTAATTATCCTGGAATTGTAAGCTCGAATTTTGTCCTGGCTAGACTAAACTCTGGTGGTTTCAGTGGATATCTGCATTATAAAGTAATGTGAGGGGCCATTAGAATAATTCTCAAGCTGCAAGGTAGCAGAGTAAAAGAAGCCCAGGCAGTGGAAAGTAATATAAATGTGTATTTCATTGATTTATTCCAGGTCAGCAGGAGACAATAAATTCAGTCAGTCACTTCTACACTTGTAAAATGGATCTCATCTAAAGAGCTTTGTGTGTTACAGAGAGAATCAGGAAGAAGGTACATAAGTGGAGAAAATTCAGCCAAATGTTGGCTGTTTGGTTTTAGCAGACACTTTGCTCTGTCAGTTTATGTAGAGTAGGGCACGCATGTTTGTATATATGTTTGTCTGTGTATTTTTAAATCTATAGGGTGTCATTGTGTCCTTTTAATGCAGAGTCATGGATAAAATTCACTAGGTTAAAACATGGAATATTTATGAAGTGGAACGATTTGCTCACCAGATGAATATTTCATGACTGCTGGTTTTTTATGTCTGATTTCTTCAATGTACCTTGCACTTAGTCACAACAATCTTTGATGAAGAAAGGGCTTGCAGAATGCTGCACACAGTAATTAACGTAGACTTTAAAATAGGTGATTTAAGGTAAATTTTAATATTCTAGTGGATTTCATTAAGAGGATTATTTTCTGTTTGGTGAAGTCATCATAAAATTCCTGGTGAAAAAGGTTTTGGAGGGGGAAAAATTGGTGTGTGGGATTAATTTTTGTCTTTTATTCTTTGTCTTTGTCTTTAATTTAAGTCCTTGTTAGACTTCAGCAACTCCACTGACTTAGTTAAGTCAGTATTTCGTGTTAACATTAATAATGCTGTATAAAGTTGAGCAATTGACAATGCAATAAAACTGCATCTGTTAGCATTTGGATCACCCATCTCTGAACCTGAACTTTTCCTTGCATGAATATTAACTGGAAGATGCCAAGGGGACCATGCAAATTATTCATGAGTGCGTGCTAAATTCAGAAGGAATTTTTAACTTTAAAAACAAACACATATCTTTGACCTAAAAACTTAACAGAAAGAAGTGCAACCTAAAAAATCAGGAAAATATTTATGAAAATGCATTACTGACTTTAATTTTAATTTTTTGGGACAGTCTTTATTGACACCTAATTTTGAATTTTTTAAAAGAATATTTGAAGTGTTATTAAAGGGTTGAGGTTTTTTTTTTCCTCTTGCAAGGATTGAAGTTAAGATGAGGAGTTTCACTACGACCATGGAAATTTTTGGTTGACCCAAATGTAAAGTTTTCCACTTCTACTTAATATATACTTTATATTAATA
>VZRN01000793.1:99627-141616 GCA_013397935.1 Dasyornis broadbenti | reverse complement strand
ATGAATAATTTACATTACATCTGCATTATGGTAGCAATTTCTTGAGAGCTACCTCTTTAAAAAATAATTTTAATCAGTTTTATTTTGTGTATAACTTGATAAATAGATATATCAAAGTTCAGTTCTCTCCACTTCTGTCTGTTTCCCCTTTTTGCCTTCTTTTCCCTCAATTTGGAGTCAGTAGGAAGTATAGTCTTCTTGTAGCATTTAAAAATATTGATGGCACATTCCTTCCTTCCAGGGTTAAGCTGGCACATCAAGTTTCAGATAACAAAATGAGTCAAAAGCAATCAGGAGTTTAAAAAAAAAAATAGTGTTTTTTAATCTTTTTTCTTTTTTTTTTTTTTTTTTAATGCTAGATTTTTCTCTGTCTTTATGCTGGGGAAACTCAGCCAACTCAGCATGATGCCCCCAGACTGACACACTTAAAGATGGTGAAGCCTGGGGACAAGCAGTGGAGGAAAGGAAAGACAGCAGATGCAGAAGCATCCTCCTCAAAGAAAACATTCTCCAAGCAGTGGCTTGGATATCTGCTCAGCAAACTTTTATTTCCATTGACAAGCTGCCAAGCAGGGAGAATGGTTACCATCACAGTCATAAAAATTAGTTTAGGAGCTCCCAGAGAGACACAAACGCGTCGTGTTTATTTTATTGTGAAGATTAACTATTTCTAATTAATTGGCAATCCATTAGCTGGGGAGTATTTAAAGAAAAAAGAAGACAATGTAGCAGAGAAGAATGCCACTGAGCAGCCTAGCAGGTTTGAAATGGCTCCGAGTTGTACAAACTCAGCGAGCTAAAACATCAAATAAATGGGGAATCACTTTATAGTGGCTTGTTAAAAGAAGGAAAGGTCTCCAGAGGAGCAAAAGAGAAAAGGTAAGGAAAGTGAACGAAGAGAGGATGATGGCAAGGAAGGATTGAACACTGTTTACAACGCTAACCTACAACTTGGGAGCAATATAAGTAATTAGGATACGGCAGAGAATAATAAATGAAAGGACGGAGAACAAAGCCAAGAGTATGATGTGAGAGAGGGAGAGTAGTTAAGACTAGCACTGAATACAGAAAACAGCAAAAGGGAGCTTTAAACATGGATGTAGCAGCAGAATGGGCAGGAAGCAGGACTGAGATGAGAAATAACGCTGTGAAACAGAGAAAGGAGGAATTTGGGGAAAAGCTGTGGAGTACTAACACACCCCATGGACTATACATCGTAATTACTAAACATCAACTTTCAACTATCCATTTCTTGAGAGATCTGTCAGCCTTGAAATTTTCATGGAAAGTATTTTAGCAGAAACCTCCTGCAGCTGTTCAACAAAAAGATGGGTTTTCTTACCTAGGAAAGGACAAAAAAATACAGCCTTTTTCCCTTTATAGAAATGGTTTAAATACACACATTTTTTAAGAGCATCTCATGAAGATGTGGCCTCCCTCTTTGCATTTTGAACACCACTGCTGTTTTTGTGAGAGCCTATAACCATGAGCAGGCCAAGCTAGCCAGGTAGATCAGCCGAAAATGGGCAAGTGGAGTGGAATTTATAACACAGCAACGTGGGCTTCATGATTTATATGATTTATACTGAGAGAAAAATCCATGAATAAAGGGCAGCCTAACATTTGTTTCTATCTCAAAATTTCAGAAGCTATACTAGCTCTTCAGATGCTCCATAATTTATAGTTTCCATTGATTTTGCTGTAAGATATGGCCAGATGTTGCTGTTTTGAAAGGAACAGATTAGTTCTGCATTCTTACAGAATTGTTTTAGTACAGCTTATTTCTCAGGTTCTGTTGGTGTTTATAAACCTGTAAGTTCTGCACAAAGCTGATTCCCTTCCCTCAGAGTAGGAATGCAGTTTGGAAGTTGCAGGGGTGCAGAAAAATAAATAGAAACTGCATTCGAAACCTCATGCACTCATCTAGGGCCTTTCAGTGGGATGTGTCTGCTAGAAGCAGTTTTATCAAATACCAGATTTTGCTCTTTTCCACAAAAAAAAAAAAAGAGCAGCAAGTTTCCTGCAGTTCATGAAATTTATCTGAGCATTATTCATACACATGGTGTTTTTTCAACAACGCCTTCACTTATGAAAGAACATGAGGTAGGATAGACGGCGACAAATATTTTAATGAATACTATAAACATGATTTCATGTTTTTTTTTTAAATTACAAACTTTCAATTGACCTGTGATCAGGACCAAAACTAAAATTTCTATTCCTGTTTAATCAAAGACATGAAACAATGCTATTTCCCATACTCTGCATTTTAGGATAGGGTCTAGCTGCCCTGGCAATGCCATCTGGAAGGAATCTTGTAGAAGCAAAGTTACTGAAGTTTTACTTTGAGTGTTGTAACCACTAGGTTGAAGATTAATAATTCTGTAATATAAGTGCCTCCTAGTTATCTCTCTATTGAAATCATATTTCACAGAAGTTCCTTCAGTTTCAGAATGCTTCGAACTAATGAACTTTAAGTGTACCCCATTGTCTTTCACTCAAGTTGCTTTACAAGCAAATATAAACCAAGGAGTTTTTCCAAATACTGCTCACAGCTTCAACAAAGTTTTCCTTAGCACTACCTCTGTCTAAGCATTGTTCTAGATCTCTTTTTTCATTCCAGTTACATACCTAAGATTTAATGTTGTTGTGGACATTTAAGCTCTCTTTTGAGTCACTTTGCCACCTTTCTTCATTTATTTTAATTTAAGTAAAATTTAATCAAATTATTTAATTAAATTATTTATTAGAGTGTTCATCAATTACACAGTTTTACCAGAAGCTCTTGCACCAAAACTAGGAAAATCTCAGGACAATTCTCTCATTTCCATGTGTTTTTATCCCATCCGTATGTGACACGAGTCTTTGAGAGCTGTTTATTGAGCTGGGAGGAGACTGCTTTGTTGTCAACTGTTTTTAAGCCTCATGTAGCAGCTCCTGCTGGATGTCCTGCTGTTTGGTGCTTTGCATCCCGAAAACGTTTCCTGGTGGTTTTATGGATTCCCCCCCACATCTCCTCAAGGAGCCTGGAATCGTTTCTACAGTTATTAAAGAGTAATTCTTCCAAGATGTGATGAGACAGAGCACAGCATAGCATGCAGCACTTTGTTCACTTGTCTCCACACAGTGATTTTGACTGAAATAATAAATACGTCTTTTGAGATCATCACTTAACTGGAGCCATCCCTTGCCTCTGCCATGGATTTTCTTTTTATTTTTTTTTTTAAACGTGGTGGTTTTGGTAACTGGCGTTTTTGTCCTTGCATTCCATCTCTACAACATATGCAAACACGTTTAGAATTTCATGGTAATACAAACCCTTTTACAGTGTGAGTTTTCCTATTGTCTTAATTAAATGTAGGTGTTGTAAAGATTAAAAACTCAATGTATGACAGGACCTCCTTCTTCAAAGACGTAACTAGAAGATAATCCCTTCAACAGCCTTGTGGCGCAGTATGTACATCTGCATTGAATATTTGTGTGCAGCTACTACAAGCAGTCTATTTTTTCCCCTGGAAAATAATATTATTCTTCTCCAATTCCATGTGATATCCAATCTGTTCCCTTTTTATTCAGAATTTCAAATTATATAAAAGTTATTTTAGCATGTTTTTCCTAAAGAAGTGAATAACAAGGGGGGGAAAAATACTACTTTTGAGAAAGAAGAAAAGTTAAAAATGCCATATCACATGAAAGAGATGTCTGCTGGAAAAATTCATAGAATTAAGTTTATTTCATAAAAGGAATTTAATGGAATTTTAGAAAATAAATAGAATGGAAGAGCACAAATTCCAGGATAAAGGTTGAACTAGACATTATTCTTATGATTATCAAAAAGTTATAAAAGATAGAGATCTAAAACTATTAAGAGTTGCCCATTACCCTTACTCTAGGCTCATTGGGTTAACCAATACCTGCAGTCTAAACTGCTTACAAGTTTTTTGTTTTGTTTCTGTTAGGAAGACTCCAGGTTTCCCTGGGGCTTGGTTTCTTCTCTGGATTTCCTGTCTTTAACAAGCGTTTTTAAAGCAGGACACCAAAGCATATTGCCTTGGTGTTTCGGTGTTTGTCCTGCAGCCTACTTGGAGAATAAAAAATAATAATAATAAAAAAGCTTTGGAGAAAGAAAATAGATTTTAAAAGATGAAAAATTAAAGGTAGTTGTAAATTATTTTGGTCAATACATATTTCAAAACTGACTTGCTGGGCATAGCCTCGATGACTCTTAAGAGAGTATTTCTGGTGGAATTATTGGTTCCTCAGAAATAAAATTGTTCATGAGGCATTTAGACTTTAAAAACCCCCCAAGCAACAGAACAGAATTTGTAGTATAAAAATGCTGTAAAGGAATATGGTTTTTCTTTATCTAAATAGCCTTGCATTAAAAATTCTCTGGATTATAATTTTTCATAGATTTAAAACACTAGCCATAATATTATTAAAATCCCAGGTTTTCCCTTGTACCAGTTTAATATTACTTTGATATTCAGAATGTCAAATTTTTATGGTTTTGATTTTTTGTAAGGATGTGGAGTGGAAGGTAGGAGGGTTCAATTTGGCACCATCTTAGACAGATTTGTATTAGATAGTTTAAAATAATTTTATTTTACACAGCTTAAAAATAGGTAGATTTAGATGGGCTATTGAGAAGGAATTGTTCCCTGTGAGGGTGGGGAGGCCCTGGCCCAGAGTGCCCAGAGAAGCTGTGGCTGCCCCTGGATCCCTGGAAGTGTCCAAGGCCAGGCGGGACAGGGCTTGGAGCAGCCTGGGATCGTGGAAGGTGTCCCTGCCCATGGCAGGGGGTGGGACTGGATAAACTTTAAGATGCCTTCCAGCCCAAACCAGACTATAATTCTATAAATCAAATATTAGATAGGACTTTTCTGGAACAGATCAGTATTTTAATCAATTTTCTCCTTGTCTTTCTTTCCCACATGTAAGCAAATGCTTTTACCATTTGGTGCTTCGCTGTTCATCAAAGAGCAGACAAGTTCCATTTAGTTAGAGCTCTGGACACATGTTCCTGGTTCTCAGGGAATGACATTAAAATTTGAAATTAAAAACATTTTAAATCTTACTGGCATTAATATTTTGGTGAAAATTGTCCTTATATTACTATATAATAACTATATCACGTTTGCCCTTAAAATACTTAACTGATGTGGGTTTGAAATTTGTTTTCACACAGGGTATCTCATCTTCTTGAAAATAATGCCCTCATGGCCTTTATTGATTGGGGAAAAAAAAATGGTAACATTTTTAATGATTACTATGATGATTATTGGACCTGGATGATCTTAATGGTCCCTTCCAACCCAAACCATTTTATGATTCTATGATGATCAGAAAAGAGAAAGCAAACTACATTTTTCCTCTTTTTTTTAAGTTACTGAAATGAAACTTTCAGAAGAAAAGCATGAGATGTTTAATGTGCTTTCTGTGTCACCCTCAAAGCATCAAGGACGCATCCGGTCAAGTCTCAAGGACTTCAGTTTCCTGCCCACTGCACAGCAGGATCTGAACATGTGGTTTTGTGACAGCTCCCAGGCTGTCTTTTGGGCCACAGTGATTTTGCTGTGGTGTGCATAGCTGTTCTATTCCACACATTTCAAAGAGGAAAATCATCTTTCAGAATTATTCTAAGGGAAAGGATTTGCCATTCCCCAGGGTCTGTACCACAGATTTACTGTCCTGCTGAACTTGGTTTACGCATTTGTAGCAATTCCTTTTCTTTTTCTTCTCGAACTGCTTATTTTATTTTTTCCAGTGCCTGGAGCTAGCTTGCTAATTACTTTTCCATCTCTTCCAAGCAAAATATAGACTAAACCAGAAAATTATATAAAGGTCATACTGAACCCCATTCTGATGGAAATGAGGCTTATGCAGTAAAAATAGTTCTAGATGCCAGGTGGCACTGAAGGCTATTAGAGTAGCCTGTCACATTTAAAAGCTGGGAATCTTGCTTAGGTCAGGAATGAAAATTAATTAGTATTTTTAGCCTATCCCTTAGTGACTGTCTGTCCATATATCATAAAAATAAAACAGTTTGGCAAAACTGCGCACTTCAAGATTGACAAAAAAATGAGCTAGGAGGTTGAGATTAGCCTGCAGTGCTGGCAGCTGCCTGAGAAACTCATACATGGGCATTTTTCCATAATCTGCATGGTTTGTGATATTTGTGGTGGCTATACAACATTCATCCCAGTGTACAAATACAAGTGGAAGATCATATGCTGTCCCATAAACTGCTCTATGACACGAACTTTTTGTTCTGGTTGCTTTCCACTTTCTTACGTGGATTTTGAGACAGAAATTTTCCGAGATGAAGCTTTTCACGCCGTGCATCTGTGTCAGACTGAACTCAGCTCAGATCAAGGCTAGGTTGGATGGGGGTCTGAGAAACCTGGGATAGTGGAAGGTGTCCCTGCCCATGGCAGGGGGTGGAACTGGATGGTATTTAAATCTCTCCCAACCCAGATTCTGTGATTTTATTAAACCAGGTATACATACAGTCCATTGGTACTGTGTCTGTATCAACAGGGCAGTTACACACAGGTGCAGCTTTTCTATCTGGAAAGCAGTGTTCCCCAAAAAGAGGCTTTGCAGGTGTCTAGTCCCTGCTAGGACACATAAAAAGAGCATGACTAGCTCTAGCTCTAGCCAGTTAAGAGAAGTGAATAAAAAAGCCAAAGATTATTATTTGATATTTATTTCTTCATCCTCTGAAGATGGAGCAGGAATGAGCAAGAAGAATGAGCTACTGCTCTTGTTGCTGCAGGCGTCTCAGTGGACCCCGCTGCTCCTTCAGTCTTCTGCACTGCCAAGAAATAGAGGTGAAGCACAGAATTGTGACAAAAGAGCATATTTTTGGTGTGGGGGACACAGTGTTTTGGAAATGTCCAAGGAACAACTGGATGTGGCACTCGGTGTCCTCCTCTGTTTGACAAGGTGGGGTTTGGTCACAGGTTGGACTCAATGCTCTTGGAGGTCTTTTCCAACCTCAGTAATTCTGGGATTCTGTGAAAAGGTGAAACACGATAGAGAAGAGGTGACAAAATCCTCTCTTGCTGGAATGGATTTTTGTCTGAGAGGTGCTGGAAACAGAGATGAGAAATTCCTTTGAAAGGAAGCTGGCAGGCAAAGAATTAAAATGGGATTAATGAGTTGAGAATAGGCACAGAGACAGTGGGTCTGAAGACAGGCATGCGAAGAGAAAGGCAGCAGTGGGATGGATGATCTGCGTGGGGTTGGCTGCTGTTGCAAGAGTTGGTTCCTTCACACAGGCTGTTCATTTCTGATTCCGTCTTCCCGCACAGCCGTGCTTTCCCGCTCTCTCCTTTGTGCTTGTGCTAGCTCTGCACAGCTCTGCATGGAGCTACGTCAGGTGGCTGTTCCAGCTGGAAGTGCCTCATCCATAATGCAATTTCTCTGATGGAGTCAGTGCTCGCTTGGTTCAGCTCCTTGATCCATCTTGCCATGCAGTGCCTGTGCGCTCCCAGTAGGAAGGGGAATTTGGTGGGAATGTGCATTGAAAGTTAGAGTGAAGAAGAAATCAAGTAATCTCTGGTGAGATATTGGGATTCAATTGCACTAAAGATTCCAGTCCAGTCATTAGATATATGGAAAGAGAAATAAAAAGAATTAAATCCTAATGAAAGCAAACCAAACAGGATTAGTGGTTGGTTGAAGATTTAGAAGCAGGTTAACAAGCCTGATGAAAAGGACTCCAATCAAAACATAGCTTACTTTATGCATTCTTTGGGATTAAACAGTCTTAGGACCATCTTTAAAGCACTGGGTTGACTGTGAAAACATAAAAATACTGAGGAAGGATTTTCACTCCTTTACAGGGCAAACTTAGGTCGTTTTTAATTGCCAAGGCTTTGTGTTGCACATCAATTCAGTAAGATAAAAAACAAATCGAATAATGACCCATTTGTGGAATGACATCCTGTGCAAGATGGTACAAGATAGCAAAGTTAAAGACAATAAAATAAGTGTGAATTTAAAGATGCTAAGTATGTTTTTCATGGATAACAATCCAGACCTTTCCATGCAGACATTTTAACCTAAATAGTATTCATTATTGTAAGGTCTGGGTGGTGGAATATACGTTGTGAGTGCCTGCTGTGGCACACACACCAACTGGCAGTTGTGCAGTTGACACTAAATTGTGCCAAAACTGTTCTGTTCTGTAGCCGTATGTTTGGGCAGCAGCTCAGCAATAGAATGGGTAGATATCATCCCATCCTGATTTCCCCTTCAAGGGGAAAGAGTCCAACTGAGCTCCGTCCTTGCAGTCAAAGAAAAGAAACACAAACCACTAGATGAGTCTTCCCGGTAAGTCAGATATTTAAAACAAAGACAGCAGTTATTCTCTGCATGTAGATGTAGCATGCATGCATAGGAGTGTATTTGGTTAATGTCATTTAGGAATAAACTCTGAATTTAATTAAATCCCTCCTTCTGGTTTCCATAAGAAGGACCACAAGTGGATCTTGAATTTGGTGGCTATACACATAAGAGTATACACACATTTATTACTTGTCTCCTGAAGTCTCCAGGACCTCACCTTCTCTAAAGCTGTTGATTTCTTATTTTGATAATTTTTCTCTTAATTTTATTTTTTATGGCATATCTTTCCACAAGATACATTTAACATATTGACTGTTCTGTGCTTCAAAGTTTTTGAGCCTACTAAAATCTAGATCAACTTGTGAATGTACTGATGCAAGTTGCTAACAATTGGGGTGCAAATAATCCTAGATATATAAAATAAAAAAGAGTGGCTGTGATGAGGCTTCCTGAAATCTAATGATTTTCAGGTGAAAGCTGTACACTCTTCCGGACTATTCCAACATAACATTTGTAGATTCTCAGTGAAGTTAACCAGTGTGAATCCTGAAAGTACCCTTGACATGACTGTATTTCTCCAGTGTCATGTTTGAAAAAGGTACCAGGAAAGACTTAAACTGGTAATGTAATGAAATCAACACATAATGAAACAATAGAAAAATTAATCTGGTTAGAAAGAAATTGAGAGGTTTAAGTATTGAAAGCTGTCCAGTTGCTGGATGCAACAAGCAAGAGAAGGAAAAGAAGCAAACCCTAATATTTTAATATTAAAACCAGTAAAACATTGCTACTCTTAAGTTGTTATTATTATTATTACTCCTTACGCTATGATGCTAAACAGCAGGATGAATGGGAAATATCCTTTCTAATAACTCTCTTGGGAATGCCTATATTGCATAATCTCTACATTTTTAAAGTGTATGAAACACCCAAGGAAAACCTTTTATGATATGTTCAATCTTATAACTTGTATGTTTGTTGTACCTGGGATCTTTTTCTATAATTTCATATCTCTTGTCATGAAATAAATTTATTTTTCACCAATAGCTCTTGTTTAGTAAGAAATAAGAAAATGAACAAAATCTACTCTGATTTTTGGAAGTAAAAAATTGTTAATTCTTACAACCACGCCTTTTCAGTAATTCTTATTTTGTTACATCAGAGTGCTAAAGAACCTAAGCTTAAGCAGGTTGGATGGCTGCTAAAGAAAGCATGGAGGAAGTGCCAAGAAAATCACTCTGGCAGGTGGCAAACTAGAGGGAGCATGGCTGAACTGAGAGAACTTGGTTCTTCTGTTAAATTCAGCCTTCTTTGAGGCTGATTGTATAATCAGGGAAAGATGTGACATTTAGGATCATTTTCTGGTGTAGGTTCATGGCTTGCAGGAAGGCTGTGAGAAGGAAAGGTCTGCCCCACGTTTTATTGAGCCAGCTGGAGGGTGAGATGGACAAACATCAGACAAGGGATTTTTTCCTTCCTGTCGTTGTCTTTTGTCCATCATGGCCATGGCTATGCACAATACCATTACACTGGTGTGGATTTCTAGCGTATCAAAGGCCAGGAATGCTAAAGCTGGCAGATAATGGAATTACCTGCAAAGGGAATTAAGTGCACTTGAGGACCAAGAGCTGAGGTGGGCTGGTTTCTTCCGTCTGGCCGGGGTTATGATTCTCTGTTTCATCGAGGCCTCGTGCCCAGTTCTCATCCAAATGAGAGCATCCAGTGCTCTCACACTGTACTGTGTTTACTGCTCTTCTCCCTTCTTCTAATCGTCTCCCAAAACCTTCTAAGTTAGAAAAAAATATATCCCCGCTATCCCAAACTGTTGTGGCTCTGACTTCCATCAAAACTTTTTGCCGTAAGGGATCTGGTAGTTGGACTTCCAGAGGAGTTGTATCTTGTATTTTGAGATCTTTAAGTCTGTTGAAGCTTGAGCAGAGAGAAAAAATGTTGAAGGAAGATTTGGCCTTATTATTTTAATAAACAGTGACATATTGCTTGTCATTAACATTGAGAAAGACTAAACAACCCTGTTTAAATTGTATCACTGAAACAAAATCACAGGTGAAATTCAGATGTGTGTCTTATTATAAAGAGAATATAAATTGCTTTAGGAGCATGGAAATATCAAGCAAAGGCTTGAATGAGTTCACTCAGACAACATCGTGGGGATTTCTGCACGTATATAGCAACTCCTTAGATGATTTCTTCAATAACAAATATGTACCTCTTCATTCACATAATTTTTACTCATTTATCCCATTTATTTACTTTCCATGTGTTAATGACTGTTTGCAGGAGCTAAGACCTTCTTGTTTTCTTTTGTGTTAGAAATGGGATAGAGTCTTGTTTTATTGTATATTCTTTATAAAGTTTTACTACTGCAATTAAAATGCACTTCTTTTTTCCATTGGAATTCTTTTAGATAAACAGGGCTTTACCTCAGAGCATGTTTGTCCATTATTAGGTTTAAAGAAAAAATGATTTGTGGCATTCAGCTGCCTATCTATTGTGTAATTATATTGATACATTTGCAACAGTTAAAAAAAATTGTTTTGGAAACAACTATTTTTGCTTTTCTTTCTCTCTTTTTTTCTTTTTTTTTTTTCACGTATATAAAATTGTTGTCCTCAGTAGTTCTCCTTACAAATAAATGGCATGTGACTTCAAAGCAAAATTATGGCAAACACATTTACATAAGATCCACAGTACTGTAAAGTAATAAAACGCTAAATGAAAATTATCAGAGTGACTGAAGATAAGTAAAAGGCCAAAGATTTCACAGTCCAGTTCAGACTTACTCATTCTTTACTTATTCAGGACGCAACTTCCACTGGCTGCCGTGGGAGTTGTGGCTGTATGACAACTGTTGGGATAAAAATAATAAAAATTATGATTTTATGATAAAAAATTATGAAATTCTAATATGTTCCAATTATGAACACAGTTGTAATTTTAATTGTAACATGCTCCCATGAATGCCCAATTCTCTATTACTAAAAAAATGTTAACATGAAATCTACTTTTATATACTTCAAAAGTTATTTGTGTCAAGTAAGCTGAGAAATGCCTTGGAATTCCTGAAGTTTTATTGGAATGGCTAAAATAGCTACAATGAAGAAGCCACAGCCCAAGAACAAAAAGGTCTGGATAGAGATTTATATATTCAATTTGCTTGCAGCGCTGTATTTTAACATTGACTTGCAAAGCATGAATTAACACTCTACAGTAATATTACAAGTCAGTGTTACAGTTATTCATGAATTTCATTAGTTTTGACTTTTCGACAGTATTTTGTCCTGTTCAAACTGCAGAACAGTTTATTTATTAATATACACTAAGGGAAAGAGTGAGACTGTTTCAATATCTTTCTGTGTTGGCCCAAAATGTCTCAATTTTCTTTTTTAAATCCAGCCTCCTAAGTGCAAAAATGTTTCTACTAGGATATTTTTTTTTTTTTTTTTTCCTTGCGAAACAGTAATGCTGGGCATTTTTTTAAAACAAAATACAAATCAAAGATCCTGCCAGGTGTATGTTCTGCTCTAATCTCACATGAGCAGAGGCAGGACAGAAGGTATAAAGCAATGTATTAGTACCAAGTCTTGTTTCCATCTCAGGTTTTTCTGGCAGAATACAGGCAACATGATATAACACCCTAAAAAACTCCACAAAGTTTTTTGCCCATAACTGTTAAAGTCATGCAGTTGGATATCTCTGACGAGCTACCCATGACACAGCTGAGGTTGGACACCAGGAAAGACGTTGTGGCTCTGATGCCGAAAGATTTTTGCTTTTTGTATGCTTTTCATATATTCATAGCTCTGTAGACTATTACTGTATAATTCTACAGTTTCTTCCAGAACTTTTTATACCCTGTTTGATAAACACATTCCTGGAATCCTGTCTGAATCTTACTTCTTCAGTCAACCAAGGATATTTCAATTTCCCAGGTATTTAGACATAAACAGTGTGGGGCTAAAAGCAAGGGGGAGGCTTAAGGAGGAGGCCAAACCAAGAGGGACTATTACTTCATTAACTGTACTTCTAACTGGGGATTCTTGTCGATGATGCTCATTTGCTAAACTTATGAAAGGGTCGAAGCCCTGTGTCACGTGTGCATTCTGCCATAAGCACACCAGGGGAGCCCTCAATAAACAGACACCACTTTTTATTATCTTGATGTTGCTTGGTTCTTAATTTTAGGGGCTCTAAGGCAACAGCTCCAGTGGAACTCTGCCATGCCATTCCCTAAAAGAATAAATTATTTCCCTGGGGAAAATGGGCTGCAGCTCATGCCCTAGCCCTTGAAGGCAAAATTTGCCTGTGCTGAGAACCGTACTTGAACTTCTTATTACAAACTATTACACTGTGTGTACTAACACAATCAGGAATTTTAAGTTAAAAATCACTGTTTATCAGAACATACTAATCTGCAGTATTGCTGTGCAGGGCTTACTACCATTACCCACCAAAGTAAGTCAGTATTTCCACCCAGGCTCAACTGACTTCATGTGAGCCGCTTTAATCAAGAGCAATTAATTTGTATTTGTGTTGTGGAAGTAGCTGGAGCAAAGGAACCAGGTCTCAGGTGATCCTGCTGTGCCTCTTTCAAACTGAAGCCTCGTGACTGCAAACATGGGTAGTGATTTTAGACTGGGATGCTCAATCAGTGTGTGGGTTTCTGAGTTCACAAAAGAGTGATATGGAACAGGAGCGGGAGATGAGGAGAAAAAACAGAAGAACGATCTACCTAGGAAAGGAGGAAGAGTTGGAGAATATTGACACAATCTGGAATTCAAAAGGATTTAGGGTTGGATTTTTTTACATCAAAGTAGAAGGGTTTGATGAAAACTTGGGAAAAAAGGTGAAAGAGGAAAGAATATATTTCCTGTGTCCTACATCTTCAGGGAAATAAATGACTGGAGTATAACTCTTGTCTATTTCCTTTGGTTTCTGCTGTGGACAACTTTATGCCTGTTTGTACTATATATATTTCACATTTAGTGATTCTCTTTCATCCCTTTTTAATAATATTTCATGTCCTAAGGATAACCACCCTCTGAGGTTCTCTTCTGCTGTTTCTGTGTCATTAATGCAACACTAGTAATTAGGATCTGACTCATACAAATATGACTAGCCTAAGTTTAGGCTGTGGCATTTTTTAGTTCCCGCTGGAATCCTCAGCAAGAGGAATAACTGGATTTAATCTATTTGCTGTTACAATTAACGTTCACATAATCTTTGCAGGTTTTTTTCCATTTTCCAGTTATAGTGGAACATGGTGAAAAAGGATGAGAAGTCCTGATCATTAGTAGATCAAAGTGCAGTGAAATAATGAAAACTGGCATCTTCATGTATGATGGCAA
Source organism: Dasyornis broadbenti (assembly GCA_013397935.1). Classification (NCBI taxonomy): domain Eukaryota; kingdom Metazoa; phylum Chordata; class Aves; order Passeriformes; family Dasyornithidae; genus Dasyornis; species Dasyornis broadbenti. The sequence continues at coordinate 127,895 of VZRN01000793.1, read as the reverse complement.
GAATTACAGTGATAAAAAATAACACTGTTGCACAGAAATACCAATTGCAATTGAGGTTCTGGGTTAGGTACCAAACCACGTATAGTTTCCTTATTGCTGGATCTGTTTTACTTAAGCCATTACCAATACAGTAAACACAGACAAGGATTTGTTCCAATCATGTAGAAAATGGATTTGGAAAGTTTATTTTAATGCAAAATCTGTAGACATTAGTGTAGTCAAGACTGCAGTTTTGAACTAAATCCTCCAGACATCCCTACTGAAATCTAATCTAATATTTCTCTGAATGTTTTAACATTAAAAATTCAAGTCTGCAGTCCTTCAGGAAAGTTTTTACAAAATTATTCTCTATGCTAGCAGAGGGTGGTTTTATTTCTGTGTGATGTAAACCAGAATCAACTGAAAAATAACTTCAGAAAATATTTCTAATGTAAATAGGAAAGTTAATCTGGTTTTAAACACGATACAAAGTAATTCACAAAAGGAGTGTAGCAACCAGGATGCCACACTTGGGTCAGAAAGAGCAGGAGAAGTCAGTGACAGAAAAAGGATCATCTAGGAGAAAAATAACCGTGATGCTGCCTGAGTGGAAAGTTAGAGGAGGAGAAGGAAAATGCCTTGAAAATGTATTTTCTGTAAACAGTGCAAGTGTTCCCTGGGAAGATAAAACTCTCCTGTGAAAGGTGACGCAGAGGTGCAGAACAGGTCTCACATTAACACTTGCTAAGGAGGTTTATGAGAGAGCTGGTGCGGGAAGAATACTGTGGGCATTATTCAGAAACATGTATTTAGGTGGCAAAGGGTACAAAGAGGTGAAAAACAGCATTGAAAATTGGCAAAGAAAGTTCTTAGGCTTGGAAGCTGAGGAATGTGAAGAGAAATAATGAAAGAGATCTTGGGGAAAATGTCTTGTAGTGCATTGAACACTTTCCCCAGCTTTTAGACTGTTTTTATGTCTCACCCTCTGTAAAATCCCTACAGTGCCTGCTGCACTCACCATGCCTCAAATTTGGATGTAATTTGCTATCAAAGGCTTGGGTGAGAAGCTTAAGAGTCTTAAAGGTGCTCTGTAGCCATCAAGTGTAAATTCCATCTTTTCAGAAAATATTCTAGCTATTCATCTTAAAAAAGGCTGGGAGGTGGCTGAACAATCAGGTTAAATTTATTCCCTATAGAAGAACTGAATTGGAAAGAAAGGTGCAGAAATGACCCAAAAGCATTTTGCACTCAGGGAGTGAACTTTATCTTTCGTTGCATTCAGAGGGAGACACCTTGATCATTATAATCAGCACGCTCCATTTGCTGCATTAAAAACAAGATAAATATTTAATCACAGTGCAATTAAGTCTGGATCTCTGCCATTAGTTAATAATGAATATATAGGCAGATAGAATCTAATACACTACTGATTCACTTACGACCAGGCTGAACAGATTTTATTTTAATTTTTTTTCTTTCCCCAAAGCTGGTATTTTGAGAATGTTCATGCGATGACAGTGTGTGTCATCTAATTGCTTTTTTTGCTTTTGTGCATGAACTGAAATAGCATGAAGCAATCAGTTATTGTTATCGATATTCCACATAAACTGTGAATGATGTTCTGCAGTGCCTATTCTTTTCAGGTTAAAATAACCAAACAAATAGCATGGTGTAGGTCAATACATATTTGTTGATGCAAAGCACAGTTTGTATCCTAACAAAGTAAAATAGGTAGCAACAGGAGCATATTCAAAAAGGAAATCATAGGAAGGAGCTATGGTGGTTTGGTTTTTTTCCTTTTCTCTTTGTTTTTCAAATGTTTGAGTATGCTGGGCAAGCAAGGATTTCTTATTACACTTCAGAAGATTTGAAGGATGAGTTAGTTCCAAATGCATCAAGTTTATCATCATCATCATTAATTGATGATCATCAGTTTGTCATGATGCACCAGTATAACTGGAGTTGGGCCCTAAAATGTTTAGATGTTTATGTACATTTTTAACACAAAAATTACTTTTAAGTGAGAAAAAAATAAAAAAGAAAAAAAAAAAAGAGAGTTTTAAGGTAAGAACAAGCAAATACTGGACTACAAACTATTAGTTTCTTGCTTCTGGTGCTTCATACTTTAGTGGTAGAATGAGCATGTTGTCTAGAAGATATTTTCATGATTGCAGTGCCTTCAGGAGGTCAAAAACACTTCTGCTGGGAGCGTGCTCTTCAAATACCCCAAAACTGCACCTCAAGGCGTGCAGCTGGGGGCACTCAAAACCGGCCTCTGTGCTGGGTAAAGTCTTCACAATAATATTGAATTAACAGCTGGAGTAGTAAAAGTGAGGAAGATCAGAGACCCTCAAAAGCTTTTGTTATATCCTTGACCTTTTTCTGCAATAAAGCTGTTTCCTGTCAGTACCTGTAGGGATATTCCTGCTGAATTAGAATGCTCATCTCTGTGTCTCTGTTGGAAGATGGTCTCTTTTGAATAGTTTTATGTTATACTTTGGATTTGTGTCTGCTGAAGTGTGAATTCTGCAATCTCACATTTGAAGGGGCAGACCTTTCACAAACCCATTCTGAGTTTTGAAAAGGGTGATAAGGAGAGAAAAAGGTCAATATACTTCTGAAGAAAAGGTGCTCTATCAACTGTGCCTATAATGGTGGTATAATCTTTAACTGTGTGAAGAAAATATATATGTCAGTTAGAAAATTATGTCAAACATAAAGACTCAGAAATTAAGATGAGTCACAAATATTTGTAAAATATCTAGTGCAGATTTTTGCTTATTTCCATGGCAGGATGGTTCAGCTCTGTCCTCAGGCTGCAGGAACTGCTGAGCAGAGGCAGTGGGGTGTTGGATTACCTGGACATTGAGCCTAATTCAGTGTGATAATCCTTAATTTCCTCACCATGGGAAGCTTGTGCCATTCTGCTAGCTCCTGCAGGTGAAGGAGGCTGATTCTTGCCTTCTTTTAAAGTTGAAATAAGTAGTTTGTGACCCTGGCTTATTTTGCACACACTAATTTCAAAATTCAGAAGCTTCTGATAAGTAACCTCTGTCACATCTTATTTTGAAGACTTTGCGTTGGCAGAGGAAGCACCTAAAGTATCACGTATGATCCTAACAGAGGAAAAATTCCAGCTACTGATGTTAAAAGTGCTTGAGAGACCTCTGATGAAGATTTCAATTTATCAGGGGGAATAACCCTATTGAAATTCATGTAAAGCCTAGAGGAACTTCAGAAAAGCTGGGGCCACAAAGGCACACAGCTGGAGAGTACTTTTCTTTAAAATGAATGGCAAAATCATTTGATACCTTTTATTACTTTGATGATAGCTCCTAATATTTGTTTTGATGGGATTTGCAGCTTATTATATCATCAGAATAATATTATCTATTAATCCTACTTCAGTAATACTCCACAAAATAAATGGAGCAATTAGTTTTGTATCTTCATCTTGATGTATATCAAGGTCAATATCTAATTTAGTATTTTTCATTAAAGTCATATTATTTCTACGTAAAGAGAAAATGGATTGATACCATCAGAAGTGTTGACATTTTTATTTCATTTTCCTTATTTTTACTTGTAAAAAATGTGGTTATTTTACATGTTTCACTCCATTGGAGTATACAATTTTTTCTTTATTTTCTCCTTACACTTTTCATATTTGTCACTTAATCTTGACTTAGTAAGAAAAGGTGGGCTTTGATTTTTTTTTTTTTTTTTATCACCTTTCTATTTTAGCACTCTTTTGAGTTTGGGGAATCCCTCTGTAAGGAAGATGGATTTCTTGTTTAATGACATCCCCTGTAATTTTTGAATGTCTTCCTCACCAAAGCATCATCAGATCTTGTATCCGGCAAAGGAAGTGCTTGTGCTGTTTTCTAGAAGCAGATGGCTATCACTGAACAGGTTTCCTTGCTTTCCTGGCTTTACTTGCTGTACACAAACTGATGGTTTCTCTCAAATATGCAGTTTCCACAGCACTATTGCATGATACAAGATTTTGTTATGAAATTCTCGTTGACTCTACTTGTCAAAGGAGAAAACAGATAACACGGTTCTGCCTTGAGCCCCTTTGCAACTCTGCTGAGGATGCATTTGTTTGATTCATACATCTATAAAATCTCAGCGGTTTTAGTAAGAACATCTAAAATTTAAAACCTGCTACGCTTTAAGTTAACTTCCAATATTTTTTCAGAAACAGCATGGGATTTCAATTGAATAAAAGAATGATGTATTTTGGACTATACTTATTATGTTGGCTAATACCTCTGGAACTGAAAAAAGAAGGACTCAAAAGAGCAGCAAAGTGAACAGATCTATTACTTTGAGTGCACAATTAATCTTGCTGACATTATTTTATATGAACATGGATAAAAATGCCTGGAAACCATACCGTTGAATTCCTCTGCTCATTAATATTGATCAAATGTTGTTGTTCTCTTTGTGTTGGAAGTCACTTAAAGATTACCTGTAGAAGTATTACAGCACTATTGATTTAAAAAAAACAATCCCTGAAGTCCACTGGTTTTGAAAATTAGTTGACATATTTGGTTTGCTCTTGTTGGTTTGTTTGGCTTTTTTGCTTGGGTTTTTTTTTGTTGTTGTTCATTTGTTTGGGGTTTTTTCTTCCTTTTTTTTTTTTTTTTTTAGCAAAGAAAGGATATTTTTGAACTTGCTGCTATAGATCTGAATAACAGACCATATTAATCAGACTGTCACGGAATTAATTATCCAGCATTCAATACCATGTTGTTTAAAAGCCTACACATCCCTAGGGAAGTTGGTTGGAACTTCTCGACCTCAGGCATCTTACACACCATTTTTGGTGCTTCAGTGGAATGATGGCAGGATTAGGCCCCAGATCCTTCAGGACACTCAAATCTGCAGAAATTTCATCAGGGGTACTGTAGATTCAGTTTAAATAAATAAATAAATAAATAAATAAATAAATAGAAAAGTATCATATGTTTGGGTATTCATGCAATTTAAATATCCTGAAGATGTGTGAACTCGAAGTCTGGTCTTCTGGAGAATTAGGAGAAGCAACGGTAGGGTGACACAGGCTCTTTAATTTTCAATCATTCATTCATTTAGAATGCAGATTAGTCTAACCCATGACTTTATCAATAAATAAATGTTAACTGGTGAAAACTACATGATTGTAGTTTTTTAATTTCAGCACAGTTAATGAGGATGTTTTGTTGCTCTAAAAATTATTTTTGAAAAACCAGTTTCTATTAACAAAAACAACAAAAGTAAACAGAAATACCCAAAGCAAAACACTCAACATTTGTATTGAGAATAGTGTTATAATTTGTCCATAACAACCACAGTCAAGAAGAGAAAAATGTTCATATTGTTGGTGTGGGGTTTTTATTTGCAGAAAAAAAGGCTTCATAGAGGAAAAATATTAGTTAGAAATACTGTCATGCACCAGTATATTTATCACTGTGCACCTCAGATGACCTTTTAAGCTTTTGTAGTTTGGAGTGATCTGAGAAAATGCAAAACATAAAGAAAATCAATGAATGTAGGCTGAACGTGTGCTTAACAAGCCATACAGAGAAAGCAGAAAGCAAAATGAGAAAGTAATTATTAAAAGATTTATTGTTCTTGGAAGATTAGAGATCTGCTTGCATAGAAACAATTAACATATGAGGCTGCCTGCAGGTACTCCCCAAACTGCAGCACTGTGATAGAGGCTTGAAAAAAATTACACAGTTCGTATTTATTGGGAGGCTAAAAGTGCAAATTATTAGATATATTTCTTCCCAAATTATTATGAAGGAGAAATAGCATGAACAGAAGCAGTAATACTTGAAAGACACGATTCTTCTTAGAATTAAGAACGTGGTGTATCTGTACTTTTAAAGTGCAATAGAGAATGTGGATGGGAAAAGGCAAAACAGGCAGCAGCCATTCTCCTTGTTTTCATCGTCACGATTTTTGCCCCCTTTTTTTGCTACTAATTTCACTTGGAATAATCTGCAGTACTTTCATGTCCATTATTTTTTTGGTTCAGTGAGACATATCTTATGTTTAATGATGTACACCAACAAAACCTCCGCAGGGCTGTGTCTTGGAACAGGCTGGTGACAAAAGTTGTAATAAAAATGTGCATCTGCGTGGTTTCTCAAATTGCAATAACCACATGGGCAACAAAGACTGGGGAATATGTTCTGACATTCTCATCATTCAGTTAATTTTAACACTTTGCAAATTAATATTTATTTGGAGAACACGGCCTTCACTAATGTGATGTCTGGATGAATGGTGCCGCTGTGAGAATCTGTCAAACCTGGGCATGTAATTGAAAACATGTAGAGGCAGACCCTCAAAAACACTAAACTTACAGCTCTTTCAAGGCTAAATCACTCAATTAATTCATTTGCTGGTTCAATAAGGTTACTAAAACCCCCTGCAGCTCCAGGCTGGGGCAGAGGGGCTGGAAAAGCTGGGAAAGGCCCTGGGGTGCTGGTGACAGCAGCTGGACATGAGCCCAGGGGTGTCCAGGTGGGCAAGAGGCCAATGGCCCCTGGGCTATGCCAGCCATGGGGAGCATCAGGACCAGGCCAGTGACCTGTGCTGGGCCCTGGTAAGTGATGACCTCGAATCCTGGGGGCAGCTCTGGGCCGCTCACAAGGACATTGTGGGGCTGGACCGTGTCCAAGAAAGGGAACGGAGCTGGGAAGTGTCTGGAGCACCAGGAGCGGCTGAGGGAGCTGGGAAAGGGGCTCAGTCTGGAGCAAAGGAGGCTCAGGGGGAACCTTGTGGCTCTGCACAACTCCTGACAGGAGGGGGCAGCCAGGGGGGTCGGGCTCTGCTCCCAGGGAACAGGGACAGGAGGTGAGGGAACAGCCTCAGGCTGGGCCAGGGCAGGCTCAGGTTGGACATGAGGAGGAATTTCCCCATGGAAAGGGTGGTCAGGCTTTGGCAGGGGCTGCCCAGGGAGGTTTGGAGTGTCCATACCTGAAGGTGCCCAAGGAATTCCTGGATGTGGCACTCAGTGCTTTGGGCTGGAGACAAGGTGGGCATCGGGCACAGCGTGGACTCAATGGCTTTGGGGGTCTTTTCCAACCTCAGTGATTCTGTGATTCTGTAATTCCCAGCCCTGATTATATACTGTAGATTTCTTTTCTCTTTTGTTTGATTAGTTGTTTTTTTTCAAATGCAGTTTTCAATGAGTGAATGATTACGACATTGCATTTTAACGGGCAGCGATCATCACCTTTCTGTGTACATGGCAAAGGTTGCAAATAACATACTTTATATTGAATTCACAAATCTTTTCACTGACAAACCTGCACATGGGGCTTTCTAAACAATGTTTTCCATGTCTTTAAAATGAGATGAAAAAAAAAGAAAATCATGAAAATTATGCTTTCTTCTGGTAGGAGTCATGGGTAGTAATAGTAAGATAATAAAATGTAAGTAGCTGTTTTACAGTGCTGTTAAATGAGTAAACTCTAGACCTCAGGTCAAACGATTCTGTTATTCAAAGGTATTTAAAGTTATAGTAATTGCAATCCTAACAGAACTCTGTGCTGAAATTTTATGCATCCTAGCATGTGGTGTGTTGGGGAAAAGGAACATTTAGTCACAAGAGCTTTTTGAAATCATCCTGAAGTGGATATGCTGTGGAGGCACTCAGAGGAAAAGGAATAGTTGTTTTGGTAGCTGCGTACTGCTGGCCCAGATACTCACATTTCAGAAAGTCACCCGGAGCCATTGCAAAGATCTCCTCAGACTGCTAACTTGACATGTAGTGATCATTCAGGGACATTGTACATGTCACTCTGTGCATGATAGGCATGTTTGATTAATACCTATTTCCTCAGTGGTGCAAAAGTTAGAATGCCTGTTATCTTTAACAGGAGAGCAAGATTTAGCTTCACTGTCTCCTGTCTTCTCCCACATTAAAAAATAATGTTGTGATTAATGGGTAGTGACACGCTTCATATTATTTCTTGTTCATAAAAATCCTTGCTGGCAAGTTATCTGAAGTAAGTGAAGGGTGTCTTTTCCTGAGTTAGTGGAATAAAAAGGCCTGCACAGGGCATTTTATTTCTTTAATGAATGCTTATAAATGACTGAAATTGTTACGGTTGTTATTGTGCATGTGTACCTACATCTCTCTTTTTTTTCCCTTCTCTCAGGACCCTGCCTTCCTAATCCATGTCATAATGGTGGGATGTGTGAAATTAGTGAAGCGTACCGAGGCGACACGTTCATAGGATATGTTTGTAAATGTCCACAGGGATTTAATGGGATTCACTGCCAGCACAGTAAGTTCCACATGGTAAATTTTATTGTATTTATAGATAGGAGCCTTTTTATTGCCTGCAGTGTTAAGGATTAATATCGGATCTGGTTTTCTGAAGTATATCAGACTTTGGCCTTTATATTATGAGCAAGCTAACACCACTGAATGCTGCTGCTGCTGCATTCAGAAAATGACCTGACTCCCAACCCACTGGACACAACAGTGCATAATTTGTTATGCCTGTTCTAGACCATGGCAAGGACAAGGTAAACACATTTTGCAGGAATTTAATGCAAAAGCATATTTGAAATAGTAGGGAGGTCTCCTTATGTCCGTACTGTTTGTGAGTTTGCTTTGATTAATGCTAGGAAAAAAGTGAAGAGAATAACTGAAATTTCAGAATAAATATGTCTTCTAGGTCTTCCTTCTCCTATATCTTTCTAAACAATGAAGAAATGTTTTAAATAACAGTATCTAAATTCAACAGTAGAACCTCCAAACTTAAACCAGATGTACACTTAACCCTGTTTAAAATAGTTTCTGGATCTCTTTATAATCATTATTATTTCTTTGGAGAATATTTCTTATTTTCAGGTCAGATTGGGAGCAGCAGGTCAGTATCCTCATCTTAGAATGTGTAGTTAGAGAACTGGCAATTAACCATATGGGAAAAGAAGTTTTGAGTGTGCTGGATTTGGCTGGAGCAGAGTTAAACATCTTCACAGTAGCTGGTACGGGCCTGTGTTTTGAGTTTTTGCTGGAAACATCACTGATAATTCAGGGATGTTTTTGTCACTGCTGGGTAGTGCTTACACAGAGTCAGGAGCTTTTCTGCTTCTCGCACCACCCCACCAGCACTCAAAACCAATTAGTGAGGGATATTAATCTGCTTGTGACTGAGCAAGTTGTATGCTAACCTGTAAATATGATCTGCATTGTCTGTCACTTAAATAGAAGCAGGGTTTTTTCACATGCAAAACTCATTTAAAACAAGTGCTTGCCTGAGGAGAAGCTCATGAGAGAAATTTTTGGGTTTTTATTTTGTGCATTAATGGCTCTTAAACCAAGGGCAGCATGGTTCTTAAAATCTTACACTGTTGGTGCATTTGGAAGACAGCTGTTACTCAGAAGGTAAAAAACCCAAGTAAATAGTCAAGAATCCAGTTCCACTCACTCGTAAAAATTAGTTCAGTCATTCAGATCAGAGTGAATAAGCACAGAATTCAGCCCACCTGAATTAATTGCTCCATTTAGATACCTGTCTGTAATTTGAAGTGTCAGGGACCAATACAGTCCAGCTCAACTAACAACTCCATGTTTGTTATGTCCTTTAAACACTCAGTGGAAAGTGCCTCCAAAGACTGGAATATGGATATTCAATTTCATTAACTTTGGTCACGCTCTCAGTTAATCGCATGTGTAACGTGGGCTATTCCACTGACATAATCTCATGAAAATGTACACCCACCTCTTCCACTGGGAGCATGGAAATGAGTGGTTGATGTCCAGCCATGTGGATGAGCCCATGTGAAAACACCCTCACATGGACTCACATTCTCAGGGATGCTCCATCACGGGACCAGCCGCATGGAACACAACATGGCCTCCATCAAATATCAAGGAGGTGACCTTTGTTAAAGAAGCAAATAATACCACAGGTTTTCATCAAGCAAAATGCATTGCTGAACTTGAGCTGTCTGTGAAATGCTGTCCTTTGTCACCTAATTAATGAGCAGAAAACATACAGCTGGTGCATCACAGAGTGATTCGTCAGACTTGTTCGCTGGGTCCACAGCATCCTTTTAAAAATATTCCGTTATGTAGCTGTTAGGTAATGATCCTGATAATTGGCAAAGTGTATTTGTCTCAACTTCAGAACAAAGCAGAGCTCTCACACAGCTGACCCAGGCTCACTGAGGGGAGACCACAACCCCAGCAGGCAGCTGAAGTGATTTGAGAGAAGACAAGTTTATGTGAACAGTTACTCTTTGGGGGAGAATGAAATTCAGTCCCTTTCAGATAATCTGATTTAAAATGGCATGATAAATCACATACCCTATCCAGGACTTCAGAGGGTCTCCGGGGAGGGGAGTTGTGAGAAGCAGCCACGGAGCTCTCTGCAATCCGGGAGAAGTGTGGGACTTCCAGTGGTGGACTTAATTTAACACTTTTATACAATATCACTTTAGCTCAATTCACAGAGTTCCTTTGGTACAAATTCCTCTGCTTCATGAAGTTTAGCAATTCAATTCTGAACTGACTGTAAATCAAGTCAGAAGTCTGTTGAATTTATCATAAAAAGATAAATTAAAATGATCTCATTGCAAGGCACATGTTTTCTTCTACACTGTCAAAAATTCCAAAAACTGTGTTATGGTTCTCTTGCACAAGGCTTTTTATCTTGGATTTCTTTCATGTTAATATTCTATTGCCAAATCGGTTAAGATAGGTGATTGATTTTGCAGCTGAGATGCATTTTCAAAGTTGGTGTTTTACCATTCACATCAATGAGCACCCTGTCAGTATTTCTAAGATTTGCTGACCTTTTACCCATGTAAATAACTAATATGTAAATGATATAAGAGATCATTAGCAATTTTACTGATTGTATATTCTCGATTTATTGCAAAACTGGTATTAATTGGCAGTGGCTGTTCAAGAAGATTCTGATTATCCAGTGGCAAAATAAAGAAACAGTTTCCCATTTCAAAGCTCATAATGTAACTAAAACCAGGAAAGTCTGCCTCAGGTAGGATCTTGGAGAGGTTTCTGTGCTGATACCCACAGAAAATCTATTCTCTAAATATTCTTCCGTTATTGAAGAGGCATTTATTTGTCTGATTGGAATGAAGGTTCCTCTCAAGGGCTATCCTGGAGCCAGGCTGGGAGAGCTGGGGGTGTTCACCTGGAGACGAGAAGGTTCCAGGGAAACTTCAGAGCCCCTTCTAATGCCTAAAGTGGCTCCAGGAGAGCTGGAGAAGCCCCCCATGGCTGGGGGTTGGAACTAGATGATCTTTAAAGTCCCTTAAAACCCAAACCATTCTGTGATTCTGTATTAAAACAGCCTAGAACAAGTGAAAATGCATGGAAATACCCCCCAAAATGAAATTTTTCACATATACACACGCATACACACACCCCCCCCAAAAAAAGTGCCAGAAATTGAGAGATATATGCGGTATACATTATCATGATTATCAGGTAGAGACTGCTTACTGGAAAAAGTAGGAAATTGAGGAATTAGTCACAATATATGTCACTAGCTGCCACTCAACTAGCTGAAATGACAGAGATGCAACCAGGAAAATTCAAGTGTGAAGCAATAAAGGGTTCAGATTTAAGGGTTTGATTTGCATATGGGTTTATTTTCTGAGGATCATTAACTCTGCCAGACATAGCTAAAAGCCTTGCACTCCAAGAATAAGAGTTATTAATCAAACACATTTAATAATGTAAGCAAGCCCTTCCCAGGGTTTTATTGAGTTCTATGCTTTCTTCCTCTACATCACGGTTGGCATGCGATGTTCACATCTGCTGCACAAACATGTTGGGAAACACATTAAATATATAATTATGGAATCTCCTGAGTGGGAAGAAACCCACAAAAATTACCAAGTCCAACCTCTGTCCCTGCACAGACACCCCAACAATCCCACTCTCGGTATCCCTGATAGAGTTGTCCAAACGCTCCTTGATCTCAGGTTGGTGCTGTGACTATTTCCTGGGATGCCTGTTCCAGTGCCCAAACATCCTGTGGGGGAAGAACCTTTCCCTGAGATCCAACCTAACCCTCCCTGACACAACTTCAGGCCATTCCCTGGCTCCTGTCCCTGGTGACCGCAGAGCAGAGATCAGTGCCTGTCCCACCTCTCTTCCCCTCACGAGGAAGCTGTAACTGCAGTGAAGTTTCCCCTCAGTCTCCAGCTGAACAGACCAAGTGCCCTCAGCTTCTCCCCATAAAGCTTCGACTTACGGCCCTTCACCATCCCCATGGCCTCTCTTGCACGCTGTCCAACAGTTTAATGTCTGTTTTACATTGTGGTGCCCAGAACTGCACACAATGTTTCAGCTGAGGCCGCCCCAGCCCAGAGCAGAGTGGGACAATCCCTCCCTGGCCCGGCCGGCCATGCTGGGCCTGAGCCCCCAGGCCAGAGCTGTCCCTGCTGGCTCCAGGGCACTGCTGGCTCGTGTCCAGCTGGCCACTGACCAGGAGCCTCAGGTCCCTTCCCAGCCTCTCATTCTCAAGCTTGTTTGTACAGCCAGGGTTACCCCACCCAGGTGCAGAATCATAGTGACTTTTCCAACACCAGGAAGGATTTACTGTGAGAAGAGTGCAGAATGTGACACGGGTTTTGTGTGTTACAACAAATGAATGCTCTTTTTAAACCATTCCTGGCTGCAGTTTGGTGTTGGGGCACTCCAGAAACCATTCCCCACAGGTGGTTTTCATGCAGCTGCCTTGTTTTGAAGACTAAAACCCATTGTTTTCTTGCTCAGATGCAGGTGTGTCCAAGCCAGCCATCCCAAGAGCCAAGTGGGCAAATTTAATGTGCTTGGGAGCATGCAGTTGCACCACACCAGATTTTCATCCTGTGTTCCTCCTGACACACGCAAATTATGGTTTCTCCTGTGTAGAAAAGGAGAAAAATATCTGGAGTGTTCTAAACAAAACCAGGTATCCCTCTTTATTCTGAGGGGGAGAAGGGGGTTATTTTTCATCGAAATTAGCTCTGTGAATAGTTTTAACAAATCATACTATCAAGGAGCTCTTTAATGAAGTACTAATAAACTATATAGTACAGTAGTCAGTTGCATGTATAAATATGTCCTTTTACCTCTAAGCATTATAGAGCTGAACTCTAAAAACTGTTCTTGTATTTGACCAGCAGCTTGGGTAAGAAAGGAAGAAGGATGTATAACTGTTCATTTGTGACATTTCTAGACTTGAACTTAATTAAAATGTGAAATTTGAAATTTGAAAGACATCTAAGCAAAAGAATAAAAGCAAACAGCCACTGAAGACTATTGGAAGAAAAGCCAGTGAAATGTTCCCAAAATAGAAGCTGTGTTGGGGAGGCTGAAGGAAACAGCAGAACCACCAGGTGTGGGAGCACAGTAAACGTTATCCCCACTCACAGAAATCCAGGTGAACTCGTCTGGGAACTGTCTGGGAAAAACAAATGCTCTAATGAGGTAAAAATTGACAGTTTTGTCAGTTGAAAACGGAGGAAGTTTTGCTGATGGATCCTCTTACAACAAATGTGTAGTGAGATTGGACAATAGTGACACTAATTTGGGGGCAGTTGGAAGTAGGTGGTTGTTTTCCCTAAAGTCCAAATACATATCTTGGTTAAAGCAGTAGGTGACTGAGCTGAGGCTTGCCCCTTGAAGATTTTGTTTGATTCAGTAAAAGCCAGAGATTGCCTTAAAGTCCCAGGTAGCAAGTATAATATTCCCACCAATTTGTTTCAGTCTTCTTAGAATTTGCGTGTATAGCACTGTTTATTCTTTTTATTCATACACACTTCAAATAGCTTTTTTTTCCTTGTTGAATTACTGATCTTAACAATTTCCTCATATATAGCGTTGAGTTTCAAAGTCTAATTTTGCTGTATATTGAAAAAAAAAAAATCCCTTTTCAATTTCAAACCTGCTTTCTTTCAGCATCTTTAAATGTTTCATTCTTTGTCTCTTATAAGACTGGAAGAAAAGCAGATTTTGAATGCCTTCTGTACACCACTTGTTATTTTGCAGACATTTGTTATGCACCCTCTTACTTTTCCTATGCAACCAGTTAAAATTATTGCCTTTTCTGTTCCATGTGTTGGTTTTTCTTGTACTTTTAAATTGTTTCTCAATGGCCTCCTCAAAACCTTCTTTGTTCAGTGGTGTATTTTACCACAACAGTGACCTATACTAAAGAGAAAGCTCTAACATTTATTTGTTAGAAAATCCTTACAATACTTTCTATATTCGTCATGCAGCATTTTGTTGGAAATTTCCTTCTGATTTTTTTTCTCCTGCTTTAACCAGGACTGAGTATTCATTTGACGCTTTCCTTAAGCAGCCCTTGGTGATAGCTAAGTTTCTTTCATAAGGTACCATAGTGGGAGGAAATAGATCTTCCTGATTGCTTTGGGGTTTTATGGCAATGTTGAACAGAGGGGTTGAGTTCCTTCCAACCTGTGCACTGACTGAACTACATAATGAATGGTGCTTTTAAGAAGATGTGTGTTTCTAGGGTGTAAAAGTCACTACGGTTGTCAATAGCCATTATAAACTTTTTTTGTAGGCGGGTAAATCTGTCTTCCCCTAATTGGTGTCTTTCTTAAGGATTAGTTTAGTTTGGGGTTTTTTTATGGTGGAAAGAAATTAATGTTCCAAAACCACAGGAATTGCTGTTTGATTGCAAAAGAGGTTAAATTTGCTCATCTTCTGCATTAAAAAGATAGCATATGAAGATGTTTTAAAGTTTCTCTTTATATTTGAATTAATAATAAAAAGTACTGAATGAAAGGAATTAACTCCAAATTCAGTAATAGATGTAGATATTACAATGGGGTAACCATTGTAATATCTACATCATATGTTCCTCGTTTTATAACAAAAATATTACAATAAACTGTCTGAGGGTGCACTGAGTCCCGAGGAAGAGAAGAGTTGAACCACAGTAGAGAGGTGTATGGTTAGACGAAGAACACATGAAAACTTTGGCTGGACAAAGCATCTGTTTTCCCTTTTTTCCTCTTTTTGTGCTCATTTAGGTAGACACAGCAGCTCAAAAGTCAACTGCAGCCACTGTGATGGTTTAGAATCAACACAGCCACACAAAATTTTAAAAGAACTGCTTTCAGTCTTAGTGGCACCATCAGGTTCCTTACAGATACATTAGCACATTCCTGTGAGGAAGATAATAAAGATAAATGAAATCTTGAAATGGAATCTGGCTGTTTAATGAGACATTTATCACTTAGAATTTTTGTCACACAGGGGTGTGGTCTGATCCATCTGTGTAGGAAGCACCTCTTAGGGGGGAAAAAAAAAAAGAAAAATATGAGTTTTGTAATCCATGTATTTTTCTTGGTTTTACTGTTCTGCTCCTGTAAGAACTACTGTGCTCAGCCATCTGTATGTGTAGGTGTGTCAGGGACGCAGAGTCAAAATACTGTATTTGTGTTAGGAACTCGTGCTGGCACATGGCTGTGCAGTTCCCTATTACTATATAAAATATTGGTATTGGTTGTTGAACTAGCTGAAAAATTTATGAGTGACTTTATTGTTTGGCAATTGAACATCTTGCCTGGCAATTTTTCTGAAAAATAGAAAGGAAGAAAGCAAATTTAGTTATGAGGGCTTGTTTTTATACAGACCCAATGAGAAGTTTGAAGAAGTCAAAGAACCTCTTCGAAGAAAGATCCAAGAGTGCTTTCAGTAGCCTAGCTACTCTTTTGAAGTTATATGCAGTATTTTTTTCGTGTGGATACACCTTTGAGATTAAGCGTTGTACAGAGGGAGAGAATGACATTGCATCAGACTCATTACCTGTGTAAGCAAAACTTGAAAAATCGGTACTTAGGCTTGAAGCTCAGTATAATGATACAATGGTCTAGTGGCAGAAATCAGTCTGCATTACAAATGAATCCCTTTGTATTCATAAAATATCTCAAGCAAAGCCCACAGTGCTCTCACATTTTCATATGAATACTCAGGATATTCACGCAGTTTGCATTTATTCTGCTATCTTAAATAACACACAATTATTTCAGTAGGTCATCTGGCTGAGTGTTTTAGTTTGAGTCAGGAGTGTATTTTTAAAGAAAGCCTCTTGATCATCTCTACTTACTGTGCTTTGTTTCATGTGACAGCAGGCTGAGAGCAGAAGAACCAGATCCCTTCGAGATTAAAATAATCTAAAAGAAAATAGTCCAGCAGAATAAAATTCCTAGGATTTCATGTATTAGGAATTGGCTTAAAACATTCCAGTGGGTAAATGAAAATTCAGTCTACCCAAGACTTTCTAGAATTTGTACGGAGAAAACATCCCTGAGACGTCTGTAGGGATGTGTGGACGTTGTGCCCTCAGCTCTAAGGGCTTCATTCTGCACCAATAATTCTGTAACACCATGCTTCTTACAAATGCAGGTATAACCTTTGTTTCTCTCAAAGTACACTGAAAACAATTAATGGGTCTTGCTTATCTTCCTTTGCTTATCGTGTGCTAAGTGTCTGATGTCATAGGATGCACGTGACTTTCTGTGAGTCATACTTTGGTTTGACATTTTTTTAGTCCTCTGGTGTGATTTTCTGATTCTGCCAAAAATAGTGATGGCCTTCTTCACTGAAAATCTATCCCCATCAGACTTCAGTTTGAGTCAGCTCTCCAGGGTTGCCTGGAAGTGCACAAACTAACTGCAATAAGGGGTTTTCAGTGGGATCACGTTACAGAATGTGGCCAGTGCTAGGTCCTGGAGAAGTGAAGAGACAGGAATATGCAGAGGAACACGCATAGCATTAACTGTGGATGCCCCATCCCTGGAAGTGTCCAAGGCTAGGCTGGACAGGGCTTGGAGAAGCTTGGGATAGTGGAAAGTGTCCCTGCCTGTGGCAGGGGTTTGGAATTAGATGAGCTGTAAAGTCCCTTCCAACACAAACCATTCTGGGATTCTGGGATTCTAGAAAAACTGAAACTGCCAGCTCTAATTTCCAGTAAATTTGATTCAGGAATTACATTCAGGAATTTCCCTGTTACATCAAAACATTAGCAGTGAATCGATGTTCCCCGGTCCAGATGAGAATGCATTGCCCCATAAAAGAGTATTTAAATTGTTATTTACCTGCAAATAATAGGTAAGCTTTGTCATCTTGTCAGATCTCATTTTACCCTCCACGCAAGTCAGTAAGGTGGCATCTCACTCTGAAAATGTGTTCTGTGTGATCCCTTCATGTACCTAGCAGAGTTGTTTATGCATACAGTCATTACTGTCATGCAGTTTTTAAAGTTTACTTAAAAACAACTTCCTTTTCCATACCAGCAGTAGTCATGGTTAGAGAGAAATTAATCTGCTCCATTCTCATCCTTTCTATTTTCTTTGTCAGTGACACTTAATATTTAAGGGAGCTTCAGAATAATACTGCAGAAGACAAACACCAAAATTAGGAAAAGAGTGTAAGGTGAAAAGAACTAGACAGTTATGGTGATGTGGTGGAGCTGCTGCATCTTTTGTGGGGAGGCAGATGTGCTCTTCCTTGTCACACTGACCAACTTGCAGTTGTAGATTAAATATAAAAAGATTCATTAACAATAAAATATGCATATGTTTATGAACAACTAAGAGTTTGAATTTGAAAATTATCAGCAACGAGTAGAAATTACCTCTGTGTAGCACATATTTGTGCCCTTATGCAAGTCCCTCAGACAACTTTTTTTGATGGTTTAAATGTAATTTTTGTAGATTGTCCATAAATGAATACTCTTCATTCTCTGTATATCAGATAAAGACATGTGAAAAAAAATAGAATCATCTGGCTTTGTCATTTCAGAACATCCATCGTTGTGTCTTCCAGGACTTTTTGTCTAATGACATTTTTAAAAAGATGTGCCAGAGTCATACTCTTGTAAAAACAATGTAACACTACCCCCATTCTATTCTGAAATGCATAAGCAACTTCATTTTGAAGTGATGCAGTTATTTTGGGATGTATGAAGGAAAATAACACTAATTTACTGTTTTGGGTTCAAACTCATTGTAAAAATAATTGGACTTACTGCCACATGCCCACCTACACTCTCTTAGCAAGTCATCCATTTACTCTAAGTTACTCCTGAAGTTGAAATTTTTGGAGCATTGCATGTAATGAAAAATGATTCACCAGTTGATTCACTTTTTAATAAGATTTTTTTTTCCTCAACTACAGTTTAAATGATTTGTCAAATGCTTGTTATATAAATAGCCAATTATTTTAATAAGGTTCATTGGAAACGCTAGGAATAGTTGCCCTGAAGATGTACTTCTACAGTGTAAAATTAAATGGTAAGTTACTTAATGGGACGAAGGTTTCCATGCCAGTATTCATTAAAAGTAATTAAAAATGAGAAATCTGCTTCAATACATATTAAAACTTTTAAAGTACGAACTCCTTTAAAACGAATACGGAGCGTCCTGGCTAGGCTATTCCAAAATTCCATTAGATTAAAATTACTTCAGATGAACAGCCATTAAATAGGCATTTAAACAGGTAAATAGAAGATCAGGAAATACTGACTAGTCCAGTGCTGGAAGTATGACTCTGCAGAGAAAATTGTAATAACTTTTCAGTGGCTATAAGGAAAAGGTAAGTATCTTGCACAGCGCAGAGTAAGTTCCTATGCGGAGTATGATTTCACTGCATGATCTATTTTATGAGAGGTTTCAAAAATTAAATAGGGATGAAAAAGTATCAAATACAAAAAAATTTGAACACCATAAGATATATAACTATTGTGGCAAAGCTTCTTGTACAGCCCTATCTTATTTAAAATCCTTTGATGTAAGCAATTTAAAGTGAAAAAGTATTCTGCAAAATATTTAATGGTGTCTTTTTCTTGATTATTTTAAATTTTTTTATATTTCTAGTAGGTGTACATTCAATCTTATCACAGGTTTCAGAATGCTTATACTTACTACTCTATGGAAATGGAGTAACTTCAAATTTTTAATTTTAAATTTTTCTTTGAGTGAGGGCAGTGTAGGGGAAGGGCCACTATGGAATGCAAAGAAAGGTAGGAAAATGCTAATGATAATAAATATATTTTAAACTGGATTTATAAATACATGCCATGACTCCTTCAAGACATGTTATAGTCATGTTATAGTATCATGACTGATACTATAACAGAGTAGTATTGAACAGAAGTGCAAGTTATAGGTGGAAAAGATGGCAGATTAACTGGTGGAGAGGGAAATCAGGCATCATAAAAAATGCTGGTTTGTCTAAATTAAACATTTTACTTACCACACTAAATTTAGGAAGGTATCAATTAAAATAAAATTTAAAAATAGTCTTTACTTTTTAGTTTCTGAGAGCCTGGATTTTTTACAAACAAGAGTGAAGAGAATCATACTATGTTTTCCAATTTTTCTTGAAACAAGCTGACCTAGTTGTATTGAAGAACCAGTAGGGTGGGAAACAATGCTGGATTATTACCAGGTGGCATGAAATATTTTGTTGGGATTTTTAGGGCTAGTTACAGAAGTATATTTAAAAATGTGTAAATTAGAATTTCTAAAGAAGCCTAGGAGGAGATAAAATTTCTTTGAAAACAGCATGTAAGAATCCTTAGGAAGCAGTTTCTGAAGGAATTCTAGACAGCAGCAATTGAATTTTGCCCAAAGTTGGTTTTGGTATGTGTATCAGTGTTGAAGTATAATACTGGTTACAAGGGTGTCTCAAACATTCATGCACCATCAAGCAGGAAAATATGAGTTATGTCGAGAATTTATTTTTATTTCGCTGGCTTGCTTATTTAGAAGGCTTCTTTTGAGTTTAGAACACAACTTTCGTAGCTCTCTTACCTGACTTACTGTCTCCCAAAAGAGTCACAGAATGGTTAGAGTTGGAAGGGAGCTTCAAGCACATCCTCTTCCACCCCCTGCCATGGGCAGGGACACCTTCCACTGTCCCAGGCTGCTCCAAGCCCTGTCCAGCCTGGCCTTGGACACTCCCAGGGATCCAGGGGCAGACAAAGCTTCTCTGGGCACCCTGGGCCAGGGCCTCCCCACCCTCCCCTCCCAGACAGGAACAATTCCTTCCCAATATCCCATCCAGCCCTGCCCTCTGGCAGTGGGAAGCCATTCCCTGTGTCCTGTCCCTCCATCCCCTGTCATTGGTCTCTCTCCATCTTTCCTGCAGCTCCTTCAGGCACTGCAAGGCCACAATGAGCTCACCCCAAAGCTTCTCCTCTCCAGGCTGAACAATCCCAGCTCTCCCAGCCTTCCCTCCCAGCAGAGCTGCTCCATCCCTCTGCTCATCCTGGTGCCTCCTCTGGCCTGGCTCCAGCAGCTCCAGCTCCTTCCTGAGCTGGGCCTCAGGGTTGTAGGATAACATAGTGTAAAATATTTGTACTGAATGTTTCAAGAAGAATTCTGACAGTCCTGTGGTGGATTATCCTGGAGGACATTTACCACAGTATCCTGTACCAAATACTCAGAGGAGGAGGATAACATTATTCAGAATTACGAGAGCAGGGGTAGTACAATGTTTAGCCTCTATGGGTGGGGAGCAAGAGGTTTGTACTTTTTTTGTGCTTTTTTGTCTCAAGTGTAAAGCTGTTTTCTTCTCTTTTTGAAGGTCAGATAATAAGGATATCTGAACAGTAAATCCCTTCAACATGACATAACACTTGAAGTTTCCTGCAGGTTTTTTTGGCAGTGTTTTTAGAGCCTTCTGTGGCCAGGAAACTGGCCTTGAAAAAGCAATCAAATCACTGAATGCCAACAGATGCCTGTCCTGTGTTAAATGTCAATAAATCCAGTTCAGATTTAATAACAGGTACTAAATTCCTGCATTTCATGGGAATATGGCCCAGTTCTTTTTAAATGTTTCACACCAGTGTTGAGCCAGTTGTGTACTAGGGCTTGGTTTTGTATAATCCTGATTAAATCAAGGATCAGTTGTAGCTGAAGTTACAGCTTCTTTGTTTGCATGAATTACAGACAAACATTTATTCGGAAACATGTTAGAGACTTTCTTAAACCTGTAATTAACATTATTAAAATAAATTATCATCATGACAATTATTCATATTTTCTGTATCTTTTAGTCAAAAATTGAAGGTTATCCACCTGTGCTTTTTCTGATGCTTTTTCATTCTGTTTAAACACATTTATTTACCTATTTATTTATTAGCTCTTTAGGAAAATAAAACAAACCAACAAGTTAAACTAATTTAGGAGATCTTTACAGTTTATGATTGTTTTAATAAACTGTATGAATAAGAGGAAGAATGCTTTGAGTTTGGGGTTTTTGTGGTAAATATTTTAACAAAAGTGTCCTATGCTTTAAGAAAATGTGTCTTTCTACAGGTGAATTGCTGTAATCTTTCACAGTTTATCATATCACTGTTAAGACAGTCGTACTAAATTTTAGCTTCTCATGAGTCAGATAATTTACCAACTAAAACCAGTATAATTTTATTCTTTTCAATGAACCTTTGCCATTTAGTGTTTCATAAGAATATTCAGTGCTTGAGCAACTTGGTGCCAATAACAAAGAGTATGTAAGATGACTTCAATGATATTAGGAAATTAACAATGAAAAGCTGGACTGTCTGAAAGCTCAAGCTTAAACAATAACAGGATATTGCAAAATTCTGCAAGCAAAATCATACATTTTGTGTGATGCTACTGACATAGTACTTACTTGTGGAATTAAATAATTCAGGATCAATATACGATACAGAAAAAATACCTGGAATGCATTTTAAAAATCTGTCAAGCATCAATCAACTACAAGAATAACTCAGACTAAACTCAAACTTAAAGATAATCATTACCTGTTTGCCCACATTACGCCGTAACAGTTTTCAACAGTAAAGAGATTTGAGCACATTGTCACTTACCTACAACTTTTATTTTGAAGTAGAACTGGGTAGGGAAGTTTTTCTAGTTTTCTTTAAGAATATTAAAATTTTGAGGCACAGGAGAGAGTGTCAAGTTTCCCAAATTGTGAGTTGATCTTTATCCAGTGTATGGTTATGGGTCTTCACAGAAGAGCCCGTTATGAAACAGAGGTTATAGCCAGGTGACTTTTTGTTCTTAAATTGTATCCTAAATTGACTTTCTTATGGGGGGAAAAAAAAAAAAATTGCATGGTTAGTAAAGGATAACTAGATTATGTTTAATCAATTCCCTAATAAAGGCCACGTTGGCTTCCAGTAAAGACTCTTGAAAGTAAATGCTGCGTCTGTGATGAGCCTTCCACTTTATCACAAGGGAAGACTGATTTAAAACATGACTTAGAGTTGAGATTAGCAGGGTCAGTGTGATCCAGAAGCCAAAATGAGGACAAAATCAAAGGATAAGGAAAGAATGTTCTGGTCAGCAGGAGGGAGCTTCAGGAAGCCTGCGTGGCAAAAGGCAGTCCTGGATCAGAAACAAGGGTTCAGGTGGCAGGAACCAGGAATTTGGGCTGTGTAAAGAAAAAGCAGGCAGGGGACAGGAACAAGACACTGGTGTGAACTCGCAGCCAAAACACAAGATGTGTTGGTAAAAATAAAAAATGCATCTAAATCGAGCTTATTGGTCTGTTCTTCAGAAAAAGTCAGGTTTATGCCAAGTAGCTTGCTGAAGGACTCAAATGGCTTAAGAGTTAATTTTTTTATTATAACAGTTACATAATTTATAGACCCATTTCATGGCGGGCAATTTTTCAGGAAAATACGCGTGACTGTATTTAATAGGTAAAGCCCAAAAAGAGGGCTGCGAATTTTCACTTATATTACATTGGCAAGTGCTAGGTTTTTTTCATGCTTTATTAAATACTTAGAGGATGAAATAAGTATATGTGTGTGTGTGTATATATATATATATGTATATATAAAATCCATCAAAGGAAGAGAAAAGCACAGGAATCTGCCCCTTGATGGTCCTCCAAATCACCAAGTTTTCTATTACTTTCCTAGTTTCTGAAAGTGTAATATTGTTCCAGGGTGCACCACGACTGTGCTTCAAACAGAAGTGTGCTTAATAACTTTGTGGTTATGGATTGATCTTTGGAGATGGGAAATTTAAATTTAATCATCTTCAGCATAAAAAGAAATCTTAGCATGGCCTTTACTTCCTAATCAGCTCTTTCAGTCCTTCAAGCTATTTCATCCAAGGAACAATCTATTTTCAGAAAATGTTCCTGTGTCACCTTCAATTTCAGAATCCTTCTTCAACAGAGAAATCTTGGGAAGTTGGACATGGGGGGCGGATTTGGGTTTTTTGGGGTTGGGATTTTTGTCATGGTTTTGTTTTGGTTTTTCGTTTGGTTTGGGTTGGGTTGGGTTGGGTTTTTCTTGTTCTTGTTTGCTTTTTTTGTTAGTTGAGTTTTGGGCTATGTAGTTCCTCTAGGTTTGCTTATTTAATTTTCTTTATTGTTGTTTGTTGTTTTTTTTTTTTCTAACCTGGGCACTATCTAGAAACCCAGACTTTTCCTCTGCGTCTTGATGAGTCCTTCACTCAGTGTTTATCAGTTTTACCAGATCCTTTCATGAGGAGCTCTGATTTCTCTGGCAGCACCCAGCTCTCTGTGTTTTATTTGGCACAAAGCATAAGAATCTGCCTCAATGTTAAGACCTAATCTTACTTGAAAAATCATGAGGAACCTGCAGTGATTTTACTGTGTATTATTAACTTACATTTAAAAAACCCCCTCTATCTTTCTTATGTAGGTAGTTTATGTGGTCAGTGGAGAATTAGAATCTGATGATAGGGAGAGAACATCTCTGTATGAGCCTTTATTGCCTTTAGGAGCAACTACTCAAGAAACTCCGGCATTTTAAAATTTCTAGTGAAATTTAGTTCTTGTTGTGACAATGTAACAAAGTTTAAAAGAAGATATATTGGGGTTTTTGCAGAAAAAAAGAAACACAGCAGCTGGTGTAAAGTATAGTAGCATAATTAGTACATCTAGGAATTTGAACACAATCTCACCACAATTTGTGGAACCACCTTTAATTAAATGTTCTACATCTGCACATTCTATCAAATCAAATAATAACAGGAAAATACATTATTCCGTAGAAATTATTATTTAACACATTAAAAATGTTCTTTATTCTTTAATGCAGTTTAGTTGATTTTTCTTTTCAACTAAACATGTCAGGCATGATGCAATGAACAATCTTTCCTCATTCATCAAATATAACGTGTTTGTTTGAACTGATGGGGACTCAAGGTTCTGAAATTACTGGGAAAAAATCATTGTAGGAGCCAAGCAACAAAGATGATAATTAAAAAGTTCCATCTTTCTGCTCTGACCATTGATGATTGTTCCATGGGGATGGAATATGAGGATTGTTTTAAAGTGTGTGGTACTTCAAGCTCAGTTTATTTTCTCCATCACCACAAAGACAATATGAAATATTCTGGAAAGCTGTGCATTGTCTCCTACATATTTCAACAGGAATGGTGAATTAGGGAAAAAAAAAAAAAAAAATCTTGATATTACCTTTACACAGAAAAGCTTTTAAGAGCATAAATTACCTCCTGCATCTCACCAAGTGAGAGATAGTTCATATGTTCACTTAATGTTTTTCAGTTATCAGTGACTGATTTTTTTTCCCCCATGAATGTGTTAGTATGAAAATGATGAAGAACCTGATAAAAATGTAAGGTTAATGGGCTTTGCTTAAAAAGGCAAAGAGGGAGCTGAAGAATCTTGTTAAATTTTATAAATACATATAAAGAATTTAATTTAGAACTGAGCAGGTCTGTTCTTTGGTCATTTCCCTTGGCAGGTTTTATTTCTTGCACGCTACGCTGTTGCTCCTCCTTTTCATCTTTAATAGAAAAAAATTCCACTAACTCTAAATTTTTATTATTCCAGTATGTGATATCTTTGTAAGTGAAAAATAGTAAAACATGAGGGCTTAAAAAGAAGTTCAAAGATCCTTTGCCATCATTAATTTTAGTATAAAAATCTAAAGTTTTTCTGGTTTAAACAATTGAAAGTAGCCTTCACATTTAACTGAAAGTCTGTCTTTGAATTTCTGTTCACAAGAAAGGGAAGATTATCCTATCCACTGTTTTAAAACATTGAGTTTTTGAACACAGAAAAAATTCCTGAAAAAATGGAAAAAAAAAAAAAAATCAAGTTGTAAGTACATAAGTTACACAATAAAACTACCAAGTATCAGGCAACTTCACTGAGAGAACTGAAATCTGCGTCTTGTGCACAAAGCCATCTTGCACAAGATTTAGACATTTTCGTAGCACTTTCTTTAATTTGTGTATGCCAGCAGAAAGCACATTTGCATTTTGGGGGCAGAAGCAGGTTCAACACAACAGCAAGGAGCATGACTTCAATTCCTAGGGCACCTTGCCCACCAGTGATTTCCCATATTATCTACCACGTTATTGACCATATTTACCACATCTTCTCCCCTGTTTCAAACATTTAGTGGCAGTGGTGCAGCCCTTTGAGACAACGATGTATAAAACCCATGCAAGGTTTCTACTCCATGCAGAATAAATATAAATGTGGAGACTGATAATTTTAATTATGGCGCATCAATGTCCTCCCTCTGCCTGTTTATGGTGACTGAAAAATTCTGCATCGCGTTTGAGAAAAGGAATCTGATATCACACTCTAAGGTTACTACATTGTAAAACACAGGGGAGTTTTATTCTTGCAGTGTTTGACAAAGTGTGGTGGAAAGACGAACTCAAGTGAAATTACTCACCTTTTCTGTCTTTTGAGTGTAATGAAATTTGCTGGCTTCTGGACTGAGTTATTAGTTTCAATTTTCCCACTAACTCATGCACAGGAAGGGAATTTTTTAGATGGTTAAACAACCTTATCAATTAGATGTTTAATGAATTAAGATGAACTGAGACACATCCTTACCTGGCATCTGTTGATAAAGAAGTAGTTACATTGCTTGAAGTTGCAAGGATCACTACTGATTACTGTCTTAGAACTACTTCAATTTGTTTTTTTTTTAAGGCCAAACTGTGATTTTTGGCCCTGATGTGCTCTGGAAGTTACAGTGGAAGTCCTTGAGCAAAACTTTAAATTATGTTGTATGATGGGCTATAATAAAATTAATTGGTTTGGGTTTTTTCTTTTTTTTAGTTCTTTTAAACTTGTTCTTGTTGCTTTTAAAATTTCTCTGCTAATACTGGCATCATCTTTTGTGATTCCTGCAGATGTGAATGAATGTGAAGCTGAACCCTGCAAGAATGGTGGAATCTGTACAGATCTTGTTGCCAACTACTCCTGTGAATGTCCAGGTGAATTTATGGGAAGGAACTGTCAACAGAGTAAGTACAGCAGGGTTTTAAAACTTTCTTTTTTAATAAAATAAAATGTAAGATTTTATTCTTACAGGTGAAAAAGGGCTTTTCCATACTGTGGAAATACTTCTCTATAAATAAAGAATACTCAAAATAGCCATCTTATTCCTTTCAAAATGGAGGGAATTTCAGAGACCAAACCAATAGTGTATCCAAGCATCTGATATGAAAGAAACATTTGCAAAATGCAAAATCATTATCTATAGTCAAACAAGAAGTCAAACAGCATAAAATAGAAAAATACAAAAAATTCGTTCAAGCTGGGGTTTCATGTCACCAAATATCCTGTCTTCAAAAGTAATTATTAACACATACCAACAAGTATAGGAGCAGGGCAAAAATACGTGTTATTTGCTCTGACATGTTTGGAGCCTCTGAAATTTGGACCACTGGTTTGTGGGGAAGTCAGATTTGAGGCACCCAACATAATGTGCAGGTAGTTCTAGAGAGAATAAAAGATTAAGATTTGCTTTGAGGAATTCAGGGGTCTCTATGGCTGCCTGAAATAATTTGTAAAAAAAATCCCGATTTATTAAAGTGTCTTTCAGAATTTGCTGGTGAGGCAATTCATGCATTTCCATATTACGTGCAATTGAATTGCCATTTGGAATTCTACCAGGAATCTCATCCATCTCTTCACAGTTTATCCTTTCTATATTTTGGCTGCATCGTGAACACTGCTCAGATAATAGATCATATAAACCCAATCTCCTGTTTTGCTGGAAATGGGGTAGTCAGAGCTATTACTTAAGTGATCATTGCATTTTCTGAAACATCATCTGTTATTTTATATTCCTTTTTTTTTTTTTAATACATGTATAAGTAGCGATATGCAAAAATAACTTTTTGTGTGAAGTCGCATATTTTATGTATTAAACTGAATTAAGTTTTATGTATGTGCATATAAAGGCACAGACAAACCTATTTCTGTTTCCGAGAGCAGAAAATGTGTAAGTGCAAAAAGTACATATATAAAAGTAGGAAGTAGAAGTTTTCCAGTTTATTGAAATACTGAAGGAATTCTGCTCTTGAATTGCTGCATATGCTACTGACAGTCTGCTTTTCTGGGTCTTATTTTGGGGGATTCATACTGATATAAATAGAAATATGTATAGTTTACCATGTCTGTAATTCTGCACTACACCATTTTCTATAGCTGGTATAGTGAATACCCTTTTTTTTTTTCATCAGAAGTTTGGTTATGTCATCATACTTAATTACGTAATTACAAGTCATTATTACACATTCTAATTACACCATCAAAGTTTTACACATATTTACAGTAATCATATAATTAAATACTGTTATGCTAATTATGTAAATTACTGACTGCTGTCTCAGAATTACCTCACAAAGCTCAAAGATTCCTGAGTCACATCACAGAATATGTAAAATATCCTAGATCTAGAATAAAAAAATGCAAAAGTGCATCATGCAAGCTGCTTTTCTAGGATAAATTTTCTAACAGTTCATACACTTTGTCATAGCCCAAATACCACTGCTTTACAATAATGACTTGTTATGTTACTCAGCCTCCTGTACTTTGTGTCAGACTGTTTTTCCTGGTGCTCTGTCTACAGTTTTCCCCTTCTTTAGTGCCACCATTTAATTTCGCCATAATTAATTCCCCATAGGTAGTCTCCTAAATAATTCCCTTCCATTTTATCTCATGTGTAGCACTGTCCAGGAGTGGGACAACTGTTGTTCTGCACCCAAGTCCTGGGAGCCTTGTGTGACATCTACCCCAAATCCTTCTGAGCAGTCCCAAGAGCCTCTGCAATAACTAGTGCAGCTGATCTAAGAAGGAAAGGGTTGAAACTGAGTACAAAAATAACACTAAAATGAGCTTGTAACCATATTTTGACCACCTTGGCCATCCTCTGAGTCTGTTTCTGCCATGGATGAGATTTGGAGTTGCTTATATTCCTCCTTCCTTCCTTCCTTCCTTCCTTCCTTCCTTCCTTCCTTCCTTCCTTCCTTCC
>VZRN01000793.1:72271-98937 GCA_013397935.1 Dasyornis broadbenti | reverse complement strand
CCTTCCGCACCTTCCTTCCGCGCCTTCCTTCTTTCCTTCCGCGCCTTCCGCGCCTTCCTTCCTTCCGCGCCTTCCTTCCTGCCTTCCTTCCTTCCTTTCCTTCCTTCTCTTTCTCTTTCTCTCTCTCTCTCTTTCTCTCTCTCTCTCTCTCTTTCTCTCTCTTTCTTTCTCTCTTTCTCTCTCTCTCTCTTTCTCTCTCTCTCTCTTCTTTCTCTCTTCCTCTCTCCCTCTCTGTCTTCCTCTCTGTCTTCCTCTCTCCCTCTCTCCCTCTGTCTTATTTGCTAAGGCTGCTTTTAGCAATTCAGGCATAAATGGTATTTAAACCAGCTGCTTCTCATTTCTGGAAAGCACAGGATGAGGCAAAATCAGAGTAAAGTGGAGTGTGAGAGCACTGATGGCCTCAAAACATTCAGCCATTCTGGAATGAGCTTATCACCCTGTTAAGAGACACTTGAACAAACATCTGGTATTTACAGAATCGCCTGCAGATGTTTAGCAAACACAGAATGGGAAGAAAGCACCTTACCCCATCTTCTGAATGCAAAATTTAAACTATATTAATTCCATATTACTTCCCAGATTTCTCATGGCCTCAGCACTTCCTTGATGCAGCTGCATCTCCTTCTGTTCTCCCACTCCCTGAACTGATTTCTTGCTCCTGTGCTAAATTCAAGCTATCAATTATGATTATGTCCATTACAGCTTTCCTTAGTCTTGGAGTCTCCATAAACAAAATACTGCTTCCAAGACAGATTCTCCTGGGGTTGGAGGGTTTTGGGTTTTTTGTTTTTTTTTTTTTTTTTTAACTTTGTGGATCACAACATTCTCTTGCAGCAACAGGGAGGCACTTCCGTCAGTGTCAGGCTGTTTGCATTATTCAGTGCAAATCTGCATTGTTAAAAATCTCCCATGAGCATCGTGAGTAGTGAATTGCAGTAATCTGTGAGCAGTTCCACAGGTGATTTTCGATCACTTTTGCTTTCATTTCAATGCTTCTAATCAAACAGATGGTACCATACAGTGGACACCTTACCATTCCACCACAGTGCATTTTGGAGCTGTGTTTTGCTAATTGCCAGGAGTTGCTGCCATCAAAGCATATGGCAAATTTCCTCGTGCTTTTTTCTTTGAAGTTCTAGATCAGAATAGTCACTGTAAATATTTTTTTACATATGCTATGGGCCCTTCACCTCCTTTTCTGTAGATTCAACATGCCCATATGTAGGAGAACTGCATTCAAAGCAAGTACACCAATTTATTTGTCTAGCACATCAGAAATCCTGCTAAGCAGTGTACCTCCACCTTATTTCCATTGATTTCCTCTGGTTTTATATTTTAGTACACTGTTGTGTTTATATCGCTCTTGGTTGCATCCTGCCTTCCCCTCTGTGGAAATCAAAGTGGCATTTTCTTTCCGTTTACATGAAAATGCCCATTCTTTCAATGTCTTTTTTAACTTCAAAATTTTCCAAAGATCTGACAGATCTAGGCATGAAGAGATGTTCGAGCCTTCTGCTTGCATGCAGCTCTATACTCCCAGGCTAGATGGTTTCATCCAAAACAGGTGCTTTTCCTTTGAACTCCTCTGCTTGATGCTCACAGCCTTGGGTGAATTTTGGATATCTCTGTCTTACAGATCCAGCTCTGACCATCCCCGGCTCAGCAGGCTTCTGGGTTCATAAAGCCTTCCTCTAAGGTTCAGAGAAAACCTACTCAAAACAGACATAAAGGCATAAATATTGCACAGACAAAACAAAACAATTCATGAAACATTAAAAAGCTGTGTTTTCAGGGGATGGGGTTATGTCTGAGTAAAATTTGTCTTCCAGGAAGTCTGTGTTTTCAAAATATGGATAGGAGTCAGAATTCCACCACTTTCTTAAATAGATTAACCTGGTTAGGAACTTTCTGGTGACTCAGCAATGGAATTGCCGTGTTAAGTTAAACTGTTAAGAACTGGACTGCTGCTGAACATTAGAGGAGATGCCATTGCATATGTATCTTATTTCCAGATTACCTGCTGGGGAACCTTGCTTCCAAGGCATGAGATTCTTCATGCAGCTCCAGTTGGCAATGCTGTGCCTTAAAGATTGTAGTGAGCCACTGTAAAACCCTTCACCTGCCAGGAGCCAACACAGACTCGAGTTCCCTAAATTACTGATTGCTATTAAAATCTCTTTGAATGAGATTTATGAAGGCCTAGTCCTCCCTACAGCTCAAAATATTGTCTTGACAATCTCTGTGAATAATGCAGTGTGAAGTTTGGGTTTAAGCATATCCTTGATTGTTCTGAATATCTGCCTGTTTTGTGATTTTCAATAGTGGTGTTAAAAAGAAAGACAGAAATCATTGTAGTACAGAGCTGGACAAATATATTACTAAAGAACTGGCAAGGGGAAATAAAGAAGGTAATTAATAAAGCAGATCAGTTCTTTCATCCAGTGAACTTCGCAGCCACACAGATCTTGGGCTGGTACAAAGGAAAGACAGGGGAAAGAGCCTGGGCATGAAATCAAGGCTTAACACCAGTTAGAAAATGTTAATCAAACTATGGTCTAATCAAGAAAGTAGAAACTCTTTCTTTAATTAATTTTTAAGAGAAAGAGAAGAGTTTATTTTAATTCTAGTATTTTTCTTGCTTTGTTTCACTTCAGAGATGATAAAATTTAAAAGTCAGAGTTGTCAGCTTGTTCACCAAGGATATAATACAGAAAAATTCAGTAAATAGATACATTCCTGCTAGTCATTATTTAGATGACAAATTCAGGACTTTCGTGGAAAAATTAAGGAGGTTTTATAGATATGCATATATGTGTGTCCATGTGTAGATGTATGTATACACAATTATTAATTATAGAGAATTAGTTTTTTAATGTCCTCAGGGTAATTAATTTATCATTCCCCTGAGATCCTTGTGGATTTATGAAATTATGTGTGGTAAATCTCAGACAAAGGAAAGAATGGAAAAAAAATTGTGCCTAAAAGAATTTTATCCATTTAATGTCAAGTTAATAGTAATATTGGATATGTGAGCTCCCTGGATTACAGAACTATCTCAGAGCAGAAACATCAGAAATATTCTTTGAAAGTGCAAGAGAGAGAATTTTTACATGTCAAATGTGACTTTAGGCCATGTAATTCAACTGAACCTCGGTAACTTGTCCCTTTTTGGACGTGCTATAAGAATAGAAGCAAAAATTATTTCAAAAGTTGAATTGCCACTGAAAGAGAGGCTAACATCAGTAATAAGAATCCTGCTTTATACACATTTTTAACTATTTCAGCTAATCTTGAATGGAATACAATTTCTATATTTGCACTGGACAAAACCCATCTTGAATGTCTTGCTGAAAATGATGAGTTGTGCTGAATCTGCACCACTCTGTGGATATTGTCTGGCAGGCATTTCTGTGTAGTGCATTGGTATGAAAGTGCAAAGAGGCAGAAAATGTTATAGAAATGACAGAACACGTTGTTAACATTGAAATGTTCTCCCAGGCATTTCAGTGACCTAGTGAGAAATATTAATCAAACTCTAACATTCCTGAAACTGAGTCTTCAAACAAAGCACACCCTGGCCCTTCCACTGGAGACTTTCCCTGTCCAGGCATCCCGTGCACGGCACAGAGGTGTTTGCAAAATTGGGGTCAGCAGATCAGAACTGTAGTTCTCCCTTTCCAAGGCAAATGAGCCTGATCTCTCTGTGTTTGATGTTGAAACGAAGTCCTCAGCCCTGTCCCTTCGGGTTCATTTTCATCTTGCTGCACTTGCACTGTACAACAACATCTCCCTTTGAAAACTAATTTCTCAATATCTTATTTTGATTAGGTGGTGGAGGATTCAATCTTTACTGAGACACCTGACAGAAACTCATTGTAAAATACTCAGGCAAGCCCTGAAGGCCCAGTAGGAATATTTTACGTGTGCAATTGTTTCCTTATACCATGAGTCATCAAGTGCAATAATAGCTTTTCTGCGATGTCAAAACCCACAATTTTAACTCAACCCTATGTTCAACCCTACATTGTTGACTTTAGCTTGAACCTCCTTGTTGGGCAATTTCTTGCCGTGTTTTCTTACTTAAACCTGCGGATCTGCTTTTCTAAAGGATTTGTGTCCT
The DNA here is from genome assembly GCA_013397935.1 of Dasyornis broadbenti. Classification (NCBI taxonomy): domain Eukaryota; kingdom Metazoa; phylum Chordata; class Aves; order Passeriformes; family Dasyornithidae; genus Dasyornis; species Dasyornis broadbenti. The sequence goes on along the minus strand of VZRN01000793.1, from coordinate 94,817 downwards.
TCTTGACTCAGTTGCCCTCAGTGCAAAGAGGATGGAGTCAGGGATTCCTTCTAGCTGTCTTCCTACTGAGGGAGCAGTGTGGCCCTGCCTTTTCAGTAATACGAATCCTAGACACTCACAAAAAGTAGAGGAGGGAAAAAAAAAAAAAAAAAAAAAAAAAAAACCAACCTCATCTTATAAATATGATCCACTGTTCCTTTGTTGGAAGAACTTTTATGTGCATTTTTATGTGTGGCAAAGCCTATGACAATGAATATTTCAGTATTTCTAAGCCTTAAAAGAAAAATTACAGCACGCCATTATTCTCAAAGTAGCCTCTATAGCTCTTAAGTTCCTGGTCTGGTCAATAATGCACGTTCTTTTTTTATGGCCTCACAGAAATGAAAAATAATTTGCAGGTAAGGAATTGGTACTATAAAAGAAATAAAAGCTGGACTGTAGTCTGTAGAAGGAAGCTCAAAACAGATCACAGGTTATTATGACCAGAAAACGCCCCTAAAAGTATGGAATGAAAAACCACTAATGATTACAAATGTATGAAAAGTGTATATATTAAATATAAACGTATAAGTGTTTAGTAAATATATAAATTTACAACTGTAGTTGGTTTAACAAAGTTCCCAGTAGCCAAGTCACAGGAACATTTTTTCTGTTTCAGGTAATGGTCCAGTTAGAAAATACCTTATTTCAAGGCTTATTATATAAGATCTTGGCTATTTATTTCTAAATAGATTGGTTGTGGAGGGTGGCTTGCCATAAGAATTAGCCTGGTCCTGTCTGCTGCTACCCTTTGGTGGACACAGAAATCATCCATTTGTGTAAAATCATCTCTAGGGCTGTACAAACTCCTCATAATGAAACTGTCTCGATCTCTGCAGTGGTTAACAAACCAGGCACAGAGTAAAATTATCAGTGAACATGGCATAAACCTTGCAGAAGCTGGAGATTTGAAAGCTGACTCGCATTTTGGGGTTTCGTTTATTCTTGGAATTCAAACCAAGCTGTGAAACACGAAAATCCATACGAACTACAGAAACGAAAAAAAAAAAAAGTAACAGAACACAGTTACATGAGCCCTAAATGAACTAAAATCTCCATGCTCAGCACAGCTTTCCCACCTGCTGCTCTCAGAAGGAGAAGGAAATGTGGTATGTTCAGCGATCAGCTTCCCACTGAGGGCAGATTCGCGGCTCCCGCTGCTCCGGACAGACGGAGCGACCGGCAGAGCTGTGGCTGCGGGCACAGGGCAGCCACGTGTGACATCCCTGGGATGGAGTGCTGGGGGCTGGCAGCTATTTCAGTCCCCAGCTGCCACCACGTCCATTTGGTGCCTTCCATTAGATGATCCGAGGGCTTGCAAGGGGATGAGCAGATACCAAAAATCTTGTGGCAGTGCAGTAGGGAGAGAGAAAGGCTTGGTTGTCTTTGAGTCACAGTGACGATAAAGAGGGACTCAGAAGGGTGCAGGTGAGTTTTTGAAATGAAGTAGAGTGAAAACTTTGAATATTCACAAGTGTGATAGAGTGCTTTCCAAGAAGAGCTCACAGAGTTACTCTTAATTCAGTTTTCTTTTGTATCGGTGACTGTTTCCTTGTATTAATGGGAAGTGTAATTTGCCAGCTCTTAGTTTGGAGTAGATAAAAATTTTCTTTACAGAAAAGTATCACATAAAACTTTTACCTTTTTTAAACTGATGATCCCATTAATACCTGTTGCTGATCCAGCAAAATCTGGTAGACCTCACCCATAAACATGATTTCCCTCCATTGGCAAGTCCGTATATTTGATAGTAACACTGCATGCCTTCGTTGAAGATCCGTTCCAGTGTGTAGTTTGCAATATTATACTTATTGTTATTCTAATAATATCATTTCCCATTTATGCTCCTGTTGCTGAAACCTGATTTTGCAATTACACTTTTCCTGGTTTTTGTGCAATTCAATTTTACCCATCCATGATATGAGCTTTCATTGTAGATGTAGCACAGAAAGTAACAATGTTGTAATTCATTACATCAAATTTGGAGAAAGACAAATAATGCTGGGAAATTTACAACTTTGAAAGCACATTTGAATCCACTGTCATCAGATAGGATTAATTTTCTTCAGTAGTTCTGAAAAATAACCTTATTCTTCTGGATAGGCACTTCCGTACAGGAAGCTGGATATAAATTTCATTATTATTACTGAAACTTCTTCCTCTTCTTTTTCCTTCCTCCTGGTCCTTCCACAATATCTTTCACAATACCTTTCTCTCTTCCATCAGGTGTGACTTTGAGTGAGTATTTGGTTTTGTTCATTTTTAGGCACAGGAAGATTTTTTTTTCTTGATAAAAAAGGTCAGGTGAAAAATCCTCAAGATTTAAATCTTTTTCCCAAAGTGTGAGGTGGATTCAGTTCAGCCTCATCTCTGCTGAAGGTGTGGTGGGTTTTCCACTGAGTTTTCTGCAGTTGAAATGAGGCACAGGTCCTTTAAAAGCTATGCTTTAGGCTTAGATATACAAATATATCTGCTGGAAGTAAAATGGAATTTAATAATGAAGTGTAATGTGTTTGCCTCCTTCATATAATTTACATTTCTCTAGTATTGATTGTATATTGTTTTAAGTATTGAAACACTATTTCTTAGGTTGTTTCTTACTAGTATTTAGTAATGGAGAGTCCTAATTTCAGACACTTTCCACACTTTAAAAAAGTGGGGTTTGATTCAACATGGAAAGCCTAATTTTTAGTCACCAACAAGCCTGGTGACATCTGTGTCACCTTTGCTACAGCTGCGAAGTACAAGGAGAAGGAGACCCCAAGGAGTTCACCAAGACAGGTTTACAGGGTAGGGAGTTTGGTAAATTAGTGGGAAAGAATGTTTGGAGAAAAGCAATTTTTGTGAACAGCAAAAACTGTGCCTGCCCAAAGTGCCCGTGTATAAGAAATGTAATGCGGAGGAGTGTTTTCTTTTGGGAAAACTGAGAGGCCACCATCCTCCTCTGTGACTGGAGACAGGGCCTGAGGAAAAGCAGATTCCAGTCTTTGATGTAAATTGTAATTTCTTATGCACCTTGGAGCACCTTCAGAAGGCAGCACGAGAGTCACAGCCAAGAACTCCCCCTGTGCCGGGAGCTGGGGCCTGGATAACATGATCCCAGATTTGATCAGACAAGGAAGGAATTTCCTTCTCTTGCAAGCAGATACTAGTCTTGTTCACTTAAACTTTACAGCTCCTGGAAGGCACATAAACCTCCAGCTCAAGTTGCCCCATTTCCCTGCAGTTCATTGTTATTCACATTGTTGAGTGCAGACGAAGATGCTGAGGACACATCGTGGTCAAGTGCTCACATTCCCCCTTGCTGTGAGTTTTGCTGAGATTAGGTCTTCTTGCAAAAGAGAAGACATTTTGGGAAACAAATTTCCCTGCTCTGTCAATTCCTGTTGCAGCTGAATTAGCAAAATAGCATCCAACACTGCAATACTGTGGTCCATGTTGAGCCAAAGTGATTGGAAGTCAAAGGAAATTTTACAAAGCGAGACTTAGACCAGAAAAACACTAGGAAGCTTCTTGGGGCCATGTGAAATTTTTGTCTTGGCAGTGAGGACATGGAATGAAGAGGATATTGGGAATTTAAACTGAGATGTTTAATTTTTTTTATTTTAACATTAAGTTTTGTGATAAGTCATTATGGATAACTAATGGCTTCTTTTAGTGCTATTGGTAATTTGTTGAATCCAAAGAACCAAACAGCTTGGCTCTGGTAATGGCAGTGTAATTTTGCCTTGTGTAACTTTATTTGGAATTTCTTAATACAGACATTGGCAGCATGAAAAGGTCTCCTGGCTCACATTCAGACATCAGCATTTAATGAATCAAGGGAAATTAGTGGAGTTACACCTGTTTATGTATTGCTGACACGAAACTTCCCATTTGCCTTTTGTTATAACGTTTATGTACAGTTGTTTAGACATAGTTATAAGTGAAAATTACAAAGGTCTCTTCAAACAGTTAGGCATTTCATAAATTAGGTGAAGATTTTCTCCACAATACATTCGAACATTTGTTTACGCTTTACTATTGAAACAAAAATGCTAAATGATTTGGATTTTGGTGGACTACGTGATGTTCTTTAAACAGTTGAAATGTAAACATCACAATTATCTAGTGGCTTCATTGACCATGCATGTTTTTATTTCAGGAAAGAGGATATAATTTAAGTTTTTCAGCTTAGAAATACAACTCTCTTCTTGGTAATCGCCTAACCAACTTTTTTTTTTTTTTTCTGTATAATATTAAATTATTGGATAATTAGGTTCCTACAGATCACCAAGTAAAGAGCCTATAAACAGCATTAAAAGGACATGCTTATGAAAAAAAGTAGTTTTTTAATGCTTAGTTTCTATTCTAATGGAACTGCTGTATGAATTCATTATCAATGCAGAGTGTTTTCTTGGGGAGTTTGCTTTTAAATATGCTATTTACATGGATAACATAAAGGATTCTTAGCTAAGTTTCACTATTGTGTTAATGCTAAATTCTTAAGAATCTAAAAATCCTTCATATTAGGTCAGGTAGTTCAACAAAGTGTGGCTTAACGTTGTGTCTCTGGCTGTGGTAATGGCAAACAGCATTTAACAGGAATATTAAAGGTACATCCCTGGTCAGTCTCTTTAGTATCATCCTTGGACCTGTTGTGCCCGAATTTGTCCGATTCCTTTTTGAACCCTTGGATACTCCAGAAGATCACAAACCACTGTGTAAAGAATGACTTTCGTTTTTCACGGGCTAAGCTGATTTCTTGTGAATTTCAGTGAGTGCTCCCTAATTTCAGTAATGTCAAGGTGGTGAACAGCACTGTATTCATCTTGTCCATGTTTATGTAAAGTTGTTTCCCTCCTCAGTCTACTGCTCTCCAACTTGAGAAATCTGCTATTTGCAGCTGGAATGGCCCTTCCAAGTTCAATTCAGTGCAGGCACATTTTAGGGATTTTACTGTAGATGCAGTCTCTTCCATATGTGTACAGTGAGGTTCATCTGTCACCCTTTTGACCACTCACTTAGTTTTCCATGTCCTTCTGGAGCTGTTCATCATCAGAGTGGCACTGAATCCAGAGAGCTTCAAATTGGACCATTTCCCCATTCACAGTTTCCTCCAGGTCACTGATGAGTAAAACTGACTCCAGCAATGACCCTTGGGAGATGCCACTGATAACATTTCATACTGAAAAGACATTTTCTCTTCTGTAATTAGACTTCTGTCTATAGCAGGGTCATTTCCCCACTCGTTGGCAAGAATCCTTCATGTGGAACCTCATCAAGTGCTTTCTGAAAATCCAAGTGTGCTGTTTCCACTGTATTTCCTTTATCCCTATGCATATTGCCTCTATTAAAGAACTCCAACAAGTCAGGCAGAACTGCCATTTACGGGGGGAATATTGGCTCTTTTCAACAGCTTTTCTCAGTTTCCTAGTGATCTTGTTTGTAGAACTATCTATCAGTACACTGCTGTATTTCCTGAATCTTTTTCCATCTATGCACAGTTCTTAAGAACACTCTTCTATGTATGCTACGCACTATGCCAGTACGCTTCACCACTAGAAAAAGTGGTAAAAAAACAGCCTGAAAGAAGTCTAAAATCCTTTCTGCTTCCTCTTTTCTTTTTTTTTTTTTTTTCCCAAATCTCAGACTACCTAAGAGTTGCCTAACTTTATTTTCAGTCTGTGTCCTCAGCATGGAGCTTGCAGATTGCATAACGGCCAAAAGTTAATTTTAGGAAGTTATTATGAAAGTATGAAAGAGGGTTTGATAATGGAAGCGCACAACAGTCACTCAGCAATAATGGCACTCTTGAGAAGTAGAACGTAACATTCAATTTCTTTTTATTTGATTAGTTCTGACAGCCATTGCTTACACACATGAGCTGGCCACTGTGGTAACAGAATAATGCACTGCTTTTGGGGGAGATGCTACATCAGCATAAAAACCATTTAATCTCTTTGGACATATCAGCAAATAGGTGGCAATTCTTCCCATTACTGTCTGAAAAGCTGTCTTCTGCTGCGTGGAACATAACTAATCACTTCATTTTCATGTCACTTCCTGCAGACCTGAGGCTTAACACAGCATCCTTTGAAAAGTTTGCTTGTCTGAAAGTGTCTGTGTGCTCGTTAGCTTGCTGCTAATGCAAATTGGTGAAGCTGTTGCCTTTGACGTGCATTATTTTGTGTGAAGGCATAAAACAAGATTAATCATATCCTGCACCTCAGTGCTGCAGTACCACACTGTCTACTAACATTTAGTCACACTTCAGAAATCAGAGTAATAATAATTAAAATGTTAATAGGTCAAGAAAATCCATTTTGTTTTGTTTTAAATCTGTGAAGCAAACTTACGGAGATAAATGCCTTCTGTTAATCAGACTTTAGAGGTGAATAGCTCTATAAAATTACCACATCCAGGTGAAAATGTGCTGTTTCATTGTGTAGTTAGGAGTCACCTTGAAGTCACAGAGCCTGTGACTTTTATATTTTATCCAGTAGTAGACAAAAAATACCTGACATAATCACTGGCACTGTGTGCTCTCCAAGTCTACCGAAGTGCAAAAAAAATGAAAAGAGTGTTTGTAAATTCTGTTTTGTTATTTCATTTGCATTGTGATTGACTAGAAAGAGGCACACATGGTGTGCTGCCTTGTCCCAGTGGAAATGCTGATGAAATTCCTTCAATGGGAATGAAAACATCGACTTGGTGTTGCCCGTAGGATGAGTCTTTAGAACAACAATTAACATGAGTCTTTACCACCGAGCTGCTCGATATCTCTCAGATCAGAACACTGGATTGTGGAAAAAAACACTTGAGCTACAAGGACTGAGCAAACGGTTTGATCAGTTGCAGAATGATTGAACTACCCAGCGGCTAAAATGTGTAAAGCTGGACCAGGATTCTCCAAACACCGGTCCATAAAATGAGATGCTGGAATACTGAAGCTCAAAGCAACTCTAACACACTGAAAATAGAGATTTTTAGTTACTGGTAATGGTCTGAGTAGCTAAACTTGATTTATAGCTCATGTGACTGGTATTATACTGTCTCCTCTGGGCAATGGTGATTTTAAATTCGTTTGAGAGATCTGCAGAGTTTTAAAATTTAAAATGTGAGTGTTCCATTCACAGCCCTTGCACAATTTGGAATTGATTCCGAGTGGAAATCTTCTTTCTATGTGGGAGGGCTTAGGCTTTGCTTGTATTTTAAAGTGATGTTTTAGGAGAAGGCATAAGAGGCAATAGCTGCTTGTGGGGGAAGAAAAAAACCTGTCATGAACTCGAGCGCAGACAAGATGGCAGTAAAATGTGCTTGGCAAAGAAAAAAAAAAAAAGAAAACAGAAAAATAAAAGGAGGCAAATACATTTCAAAAAAATTTAAATTGTCCTCTGGCCTCTACCTTCTCCTGGAAATGAAGATGTAGTTCATATGGTTAGAACTTCTACTTTTTAAAATATGCTGATTATCCATGCAGCTATCAGCAAAAAATTGATTTGGCTTTGGAAAAGAACCAGAATTTTTGTTTGTCAGCTACAATTCTAATAGAGTGGAACTGGTTGGAACTGTAATACTTTAATATTTTAATTTATTNAATGAGCAAATTATTTTCATTATTATTAATAATAATATTAATAATGTTGATATTATTATTAATATTTTGTGTAATGCAGTATAATACTGGATAAATCAAGTACTTCAGGGACAAATCGTCACCCATTGTAAATCAGTATAACTCCAAAATCAACAGAACAATATCAGACTCCTCCTACTTGGGAAGGAATCCTCTGGGCTGGTTTGATGCCAGGATTTTCCTCTCTGTCAGCATTGATTTGAAAAGAATTGGAGCTACAACTATTTGGAATCAGAACATCTCAGAACTTCCCAGAAAGGATGAGGCTGGCAGGGCAAAATTCTCCACCCTCCCTCCGTGAGTGGGGGTGTCTCAAGCCAGCTGTCCAGCCCTGTGTCCACTTGAGCTTTTAGTATCTCCAAGGATGGATCTCCGCAACCTCTTATACAACCTGGTGCGGTGTTTGAACATTCCCACATTAAAAAAACCCCAAACAATACCAAGAAAAACCCACCGAAAGCAAAAAACAAAAAACCAGACCAATAACAAAACCATAACACCAAAACCAAACTAAACCAAAAAAACCAAAACCACACACACCTAAAAAGTAAAACTGACCCCATTTTCTTTGAATAGAATTCTTCAAATTCAAATAGAATTGAAAAATTATAGAAGAATTGTAAAGGCCAAGTATGTTAACTATCTAGTACCTGAAGCTTTGCAGAAAAATAGATCAGCATCTGTTTTTAAAGCAATGTCTTTTCAGTGTTTTCAAAATTCATCATATTTATTTCACTTAATTTTAGCCTCCTAAATCTAGCCATTAAGTTGAAAATAGTGCTTCAGGTTTGTTCTTGGTCAATAGATGCAGAAAGCTAATTACATCGGTCTTGAATGCTTGCTTAATAGATGATGAAATAATGAAAATTGTGATTTAGAGTTGGCTGTTTCCTCCCACAGATGACAAACACAGCCGGAGCAGCTAGTCTGGGGTAGATAGGGGATTTTTAGATGGCTAAAGCTGGCTCACATGCATTGCATTCCTTATGCTTCCTGTGTTTGGTTAGATATTTCTCTAAACACTTCGGAATAATGTCCTTTTAATGTTTAAATAGTTATTGATAAGGAAAAATAAGGGGATATAATGAAAAATAAGGGGGTATTAAAAAAATCTGGATGTAGCGATTTATGCTTAAAATACACCACAGAGTCACAAATAAAACATCTCATTTTACTGCACTGCTATCCTAATAAAATAATTCTTCTACTCCATATATAATACCAGAATTTTCTGTGTCTTCATTCAGATTTTTTTTCCACCCTAATAAAAGTGCACGACCTTTAAATTAATTCTATCTTTTTAACAGGGCTTCAAGCCCTGATCCTTAAAGCTGCTTTACATGAATATAAGGTTATATCTACACCAAATGGCTTCCGGGAGCAAGATCGAAATGAAGATATCTGAATTTCCAGTTATTAAAATGTTGGATGGGTTATAGAAGAAGATGGAAATAGCTTAGAGACCGTAAGAAGAGCTGTTTCTGTGTAGCCAGATTTAAATTACTGTCGTTTGCATGCAGTTTGTGTCCGGTGTGGTGGATATAGCTCATATTTAGCATAGCACTTCAGCAGTGTATTGTAGGATATTCCCATCCTTTTACTTCCTTCTGTAGAACATGTATCTCATTGTCGTGCAGAATTCATATGAGTGCCAAAATGTAGTTTTTAAACTATTCCAGCGAATACCTCTTACAACAATTTCAATGTACACATCTTGTAACAAGCAATGCTGTCATTTCTAGGAGCAGTTGCTGTTCTTATTGAGGGGGGAATAAAAACAATGCCAAACCACAAAAGGCAGAAAGAACATCTCCAGGCAGCAAAATAAGAATTGCTTCTTGAAAAGCACATACTCTTCTCCTGGCAAATGAACATGCTCATTGTCAAGCCAGCTGGCAGGAATGCTAATTACCCTGGTGCTGGGATCTCACTGATTCCCATTGTAGACCTGCAGAAAAGTGCAGATTGTCTTTCCCTGTGACTCTATCTCGTCATTCCAGCTTCAAGACAAGCTTTGGGTTTAAGGGTTCTTTTTTTTTTTCCTTCTTCTTTTTTTTTTTTTTTTTGTCAAATTTGCTTTTTGTAGCAGACAGATTTAAGAAGGAGAAATTGTTGAGCACATAGATACATGTACCCTGAGCTGCCTTGCAATTGGCAATAGTTGTAGTTGGTTATCTACTTTAGGTTAAAATTACTAATTTTTCTGCTCTGTGACAACAAAGAAAAAGTTCTTTGGAGTGAATTTAGGAATAAGAGAAGTTACACAACAATATAATGCAATTGCCGCATAGGTAAGGTTTTGTTTGTGCTGCACACTCCATAAACAAAAAAAAAGAAACATGCATACCATTAAAGATATATGAATGTTAATGTAAAACCCAGAAACTCTGAAAGAAGTCGTCTGTACCTTCCCCGGAATCAGGCTAAACTTTCTCAGAACAGTGTCTAATTAAGAGATTTCCTTAACAAGCTGGAAAGCAGTTGAGTTTTCTTGTACTGTTCAAAGAAATATTTCTATCACTACCCGAGGATTGTACACGGGCCAGCAGCAGCAAATAAAGACTGTTTTAAAATGCAGCTTGGTTCCTAATTTTGTTTTTAAATGCCTAAGTTATGCTTAAATTGTTAAGTGGCTGAAGTCTTTGCCACAAGCATTTGCAACAGGTAGAAATAAAGGAGGCAATTAATAGATCCACAGCTGCACAAATTTCCTCCACCCACAGCTGCCCAAGTCCAGATCCACCAAAAAAGTCTTGGGATTGGTAAAAGAACTCAGAATCATTTATTTTTTCATGTCATTGCACCCTAAGGTAAAAACAGTAATAATCAATTATTGTTATGTGGCAGTTAGGGGCTATGACTTCTTTGTCTGTCATTTGTTTGTCTTACACACTTAGGTGTGTAAATATGACAGTTATTTAACTTGAAAGCTACTATGAACTTACCTTCTATAATAGGAATTTTTTTTTAGTGTTACACCATAATTTCTGTTACTCAGATTAATTTTAGTGGTATTTAAGTGGCTGTGAGTTATGTCGATGGTTAATGTCAGCACTCAGACATGGTAGAAATGTCATTTTTCACACTGCCAGTTTGAAAGGTAAAAATCATTTTTCACATAAAGATTAATGTATTTCTATATGAGAGCTCAACAGAGTTTGAGAGACTAAAGGCCTTACCGCAATACTTTTTTTCTTCAAGAATTCAGATTTGCTGCTTGACAACAAAATAATATAAAAGTAATGTGTATCAGTGAATTGTCAAATGCTGTAACTTAAATAAGTGGTATAAACTCAGAGGAAGTATTTTGGTTTCGGCAGTTAAACAACTTTGTGTCACAGTCAAGGTTCAGCCCATCATTTTCCTGAGTTCTAAACTCTACCCTGGATTTTGGGTTGGGCCTCCAGGAGTCCAGTAACCTATATGGCAAGCAGAGGTGTGCTGTTCTAAGAACAGAACATTTTTGTCCACGTTTGTAGAATCAGGACCAAAACAAACAAACAAACAAAAAAAATAGGAATAAGAAAGACTCAAGTAGGTACTAATCACACATCAAGTGAGGTTGTTAAATGTTCACTACCAGAGCTTTTGAAAAAAAGAGATTCCAGAAGCGCATTTGGAATGGTGTTGTTTTAATGTAGTTGGCATTTCTTTGGATTAGAAACTTTTCCAGGTGGTTTGATGCCATGGTTTTGTCAGATAAGGACAATGACACAAACAGTGTGTCTTCATCCTGAAATAATTCTTCCCAGAGCAGTTCTGTTAAAATCATTTTGAACATGCCTATGGATAATGTCAGTGCTATTAATGTGATGGACTTCAACACAAACACAATGACTTCATGGAGAAATCCTAAAAAGGAAAAACATATTTTTCTGATTGCAACCTTGCACATGTGAGGTTTTAGATGTACCATTCTTTTTGAGCACAGGAATAACAATGCTTGGTCTGGTGACAAATCCAATAGTGCTGTCTTAGACAGTGATCAGAAATTAATGATTGATGAATGAGTGTAAGAAAAGGGACAGGCAACAAGTGATGGTTGTCCTGTTGTATTTTGCCAGCTTCAAGTAGTGTTCAGTTTAAGGCTCTTCCTAAATCAGATGTTGTATCTTCCCTTAATTTTATGCCTGTAAAATTTAGGCCTCTTCTTCACCTCTGCTGTATGTTGCAGTTCCCCAGCATTAATCCCTGTGGGTTTTGGTGTGGAATTTGCAATCCTATCCATCCTACTCAAGGAGGAGAAGGGAGGAATTACCAGTCTAGAACTAAGCAAGCCAGTCCTGAATAACGACCTTATATTTCAATCACAGCATCTTACAGAAAAATACATAATCTGCTTTCACTGCCTGAGCTGCTGTCTCCATATGCTCCTGTGCTGTGCTGGAAGTGTCATTTTCTTGCACACTTGCTCAGGGTAGGAAATCCCTCTGAACGTCCATCAGAGGGATGTGAATCCCAGCCTGGGGACTGCAGGGTGGAAAACTACTCATAGGCAGGGAGCTGAAATCTGGTGTGAGAATAAGAAGAAATGGGCTGAAGCCTAGATAGCACATGGGTAACCTAAGCATCCATCAGCATTAATAAAGGCAAAGTCAGTGGTCATCTGTAACCCCATTAAAATTGGCATTTGGGGACTGTCACATCACTGAAACCGTGAGGGGGTCCATACACACCTCCAGAAGGAATTGAAGCTGTGTCTCCAACCACCTCTCTGCAAAAGCACTTTAGGTAGCACTTAACAGGAAGATTTTAGCCTTGTTATGTAAGGGTTGCCAAAAAGCAAGCCCTGAAAGAAACATCACATTGCTTATGGGTGGATACTTGAGTAAGAGTCTCTTAAAGAGACTCTATTAATCTAACGAGCTCCTAAATATCAGACATGCTGTTGTCTAGGAGGAGCCATCCTTGGCAGAACAAACTGGGCAAGGATGTCTGCCTGGCAGGAGGAATGAGAAGAAAGAATAGGAGCCTGGAGCCTGGATTGCATGGTGGTGAGCAGCACGGATTGCTGCAGTACCAGAGGTCATCCGTAATCCCATTGTCAAGGTTTGTGTTCAGCACCATTACCAGGCCCTGCTAAGCACAGCATTTCATTCCAGAAAATGAGACGCTTGGAGGAAGAAAGGATTGCAGATGTCTAAAGCAGATTTGTTTTCTCCCTGCCTTCAATTTTGCATCTGTTTGTTTTGATGACGTTTGCTAGAGGCAGACCAACAGAGGAAATGAAAGCTATATATTCATGCTGCAAAGTCAGGCATGTTTCATCATCAAAAACGAGAAAACTTTTTATATTAGTAGCGGAGGCAAAAACCTCACGTTTTCAAGCAATTTTTAAACCATTTGGAAGTTTCGCTTAATTTGTGGAGTGACATAAATGTAAAAGTTCAAATTAAATATGCTCAAGTAACATACTTACCCAGTGCTTTCTGCTTATTATCTCTTGCTGTAATATCTCTTTATCTTAAAATAGTCTGTTCTTTCACTATAAAAAAAGTAAGAATCAGCTACTTATTTCCCTGTTTTAATGTTCTTCTGAGGAGATATCAATGTAAACTAACTGTCATCTTCTTCTGCTTCCTTTTGCTTTAATGTATTGTTCAGCTGGAGGGATTTGCTGTTGCCAGAGATAAAGGTGGAAGCACAGAACTCATCTTCTTTCTGGGGACCTCTTTGATCCCCATACCCTTGGACCATGAGTGAAATCAACTGAAAACCAACTGGGTTGTGCTACAAAATGGTACTTAATGTGTCTAGATACAGTTAAGGTTGAGATTGTACACAAAGCCTTCAAGGCAGGTTTGTAAGTGTGCTGTCTTCATGTGGTAGGGGTTCTCAGGAGAACTGAAAAATTTGCTGTTCCTGTGCTACTGAAATTCCTATTTCCTATGCCACTATTGCTGTGATTTTCCCCATCCTTCCCTGGACCCATTCACGTAGCTCTTGGCATATGCCTTGGTATTGTTATCTCCATGGATAGTGAGGTTTCATGAGCATAAGTTTGTGTTTGATGAGAAAAAGAGAAGCATTAAATGGGTTTTATTCAGTGCATACCAATAGTTGTCACTGTAGGTTTAGGACCAATATTACTTGACTTAGTATCTTACTCTTTAATGACACTGAAATAACAGCTCCAGATGACAAAATCTGGCTTGTGAATCTGTATCATGAACATGTCAGGCAGCTTTTTAATTGCTGTTTAATTTTTTTTTTTTTGCTACTTTGCATTGAGCATATTGTTATAGCCAAAGTGTTTGCATTAACTAATAACTTTTTCTCATTTAATGACTAATGTTGGCCAATCTGAATTATACACAGTTACTACAGTGATGTTATGATTTCCTATGCTGTCATGATTTCTGTTAAAAGAACCACAGATTTGATAGAAACAGAAGCATAACAATGAAATATAGTACATCTTGTACTTGTTCTACAAAATACGCATCCCATTTAAAAAAAAAAAAAAATCTGAAAAAACTCTTGTTGCCTGTTTTCATTGTTAGTAGTCAATGGTATATCACAGCTCTTAACTACAAAAAAAAAAAAATTGATAACTTGAAGAAAAGTAATTTTTTGTGTCTGAAATTTAATATCGTGTCTGTAACCAATCTTTTAGTGATAAAACATACTTAATCGAACCAGAGATGGGTCATTCAGCTGAGAGTTTTCAGGAAAAGCAGATTTCTTGTGAATTTAGAGAGTAAGAGCTGCATTAGAGCTTTTATAAGAAAAAAATACTGACTCGCTAATCTAATGGTGTTTTTGGAAGAAATTAACGAGCATACAGCTAAGGAAAGTCCATTTGCTGTGGTATTCAGCTATCCAAAAATATGTTCAATGTTCGATTCTAACTGGTAAAAGAAAGTAAATTGAAAGGTTTTCTTGTAGAAAATTATGTCTGATTAAAATAAATACCTCAAGGGTGAGTAAAAGGACAGATTTAACTGTGGATGGACCTCACTCACACTATCCTAATGAAACTCCTGCTGAAGTCTTGGCTGTTCAATAAATAAAAAATAAATTAAAAAAAAATAAAATAAAAATTCAATACATAAAAAAAATCAGAATGTTCTGATAATTTAAGAACTATAATTATAATACTGTTTAGAAACTGTTATGAAGTCTCATGCTTTCCACACATCTCATGTTGTTATGTCTGAACTGAACACCAAAGTAGAAAGTGTCTCTAGCCTAGTAGTTTTAACTTTTAGGAGTGGTAAATTTTGTGTTTACCTCAGATTGAAAAACTGACAAACATGACAAAACCATGACTGGAACTGCAAAGAAAATAAGGAGCTTGTACAATAAAGTAGCTATTCCCTGAAGGTAGCGATTTTCTTTGGATTTCAGGAATAATCCTCCTGAAGCTAAGGAAGATAAACACTGTTGAGCGTATATGGTCATAGCTGACAAAATAGAGTTAAGTGCTGTGCTTGGTAATTAAACGTAGAAAGGAAATTGCCTTCAAGTTAGAAAGGAAAATTCAACTTTCTCTTGTAAGGATTTCACACATTTGTTATTCCAAACAACATTTAATGCATCTCAAACAAGAGATGCGCTGACAGACATGCCTAGCATCACCTAACGTGGCTCCAACATGCCTTCTTTTGAAGCTCCCCTCAGAAACCTCTCTTCGGTTTTCTCACATCTCTGTTTTTAAACAATTATCAGTCTATTTTTGCAGCTGTCAAAGGTGGTTAATTTCGTGCATATGTCCCGTAGGTACGGGTGTGTTGGTGAGTTACACATTCACACAGTCACATCAGTGTGAATTTTCTTTTCCATTATGAAACAACACAGATTTTTTTCTTTTAATAATTTAATATAAGAAACTTTTGAAAACATGCACTTTTCTTAGGAGAGAAGAGTCATTTACGTCTGGTTTGCAATCAGATACCGCAGTTTACACACCAAAGGATTTTATTCTGCTTCGATGAAAATACTTCAGAAACAGCTAAGATTTGAATAGGCCTTTCAGTCCTTAAGTAATGCTTGATGAAAACACAATGAGGAATGACACTTTTCCAACTTATGTGGGTTTTCTGAGTATGTTCTGTATTGTGCCTGCCTATGGTGGTGACAAAGCGTTTGTTTTCTTCTGGCGCTGCTTAGCGCCTGGCACAGCGACAGGAGAGAGCCGCGTTTTGTTGTGTTTTGTGCAGTTGTAAGTGCTGCAAGCAAAGCTTTCATTGTTGACTCATAAAGTGAAGTGGCATGAGGACTTCAGGTTCTAGCCGAGCTTTGTGGGCTGGCAAAAACCTGTGTGAAATCATCGTGTGGTGCAGGTGAGTCCTTAATCTGAGCGGGGCCAGCATTTGCATTTGATCATATCCTGGAAGTTTGGGCCAGGTTTTGCATTTAACAAGGAACACCCCCTGAACCTCACCTGCACGGGAGCCTTGCTGTACCTTTTCAGAGCACAAGCATGTGCTTGTCCATAACTCTTCCTCCGTGATCAGCTGAAAACTTCAGTTTAGTTTATATTTGTCTCCATCATCAGTGACACCCACGCCTGGAGACTGCGCTGCCTGCGCTGAGTCCTGGCCTAGAGCAGCAAATTGCACTGGTCACTTTTTCTTCTCTGTACCTTTAAATTAATGAGGAGTTAAATTATTTGTGACTTTCTGCCCATGTGGTGTAAGGATTTAGTAACTACTATTTCAGAGTGCATTCTTGGGTACTACTTGAGGTGAAACACTGCTAGGTTTTAGAGAAAGCCTGAAATGCAAGTAAACATCTGTCCTGTGGTGTTCAAAATTGCCAAAGTGCAGCTGGCCCGCAAAGCAGAAGAACTTCTGGGCAACAGAGAAACACTGGCTGCCAGAGTAAATCCTGTGATTACCTTCTCTTTAGATTCTGCATCAGAACTGAGGAAAGGAAAATCTCACATACGTGTTTGGGGGTGTTGAATAGTAGATAGGCCGTTAATTGTATGTAATGAATTTTCATAATTTTCTCAGTTTGGATTACTCACAGTGGCTGAAATCTTTTGTTCCTGTGCCCAAATGGAGTGGCTTCAAAAAACAGTGTATGCAGAAATATCTTGATTTTAAAAAAGATTATGTCTACAGGTATTTCTGGTGAATAAATTAATGATGAATACCATACATAAAATTATGGAGCATTTCAGTTAAATGCTTACTTTATGGCTTGCTATTTAAAAATATTAAAAATATTTTTAATGTTACTGAATGATAACCTGTGTGTCTTTTCACATTTCTAAAGATAACTGCAATAACAATTTGCAGTGCATTGGCCAAATGCTGAACTTTGAGGCAAGAACAACAATATGAACTTTGCAGTAATTACAGAATTTAAAATTTACTTTTAGCAATCATTTCCATATTTGAATCAGAAGATTGTTTTCTTTCATTGCGTCCTTAAAACCTAAACTCGCAGGTCTTCAGCTAGAACAAACTAAAAGAAATTGAAAATTTAATCTTTCATTAATTTTATAATGAGAATAGTATTTTGCAAACAATACTTTTTTAACATTATTTCTACAAAAAGAAGATGCTGTAGTCAAGTACTTTAAATTTCTTCTAAACTGTACATGGCCTGACATTTTGGATCTATTCATATGCTATTGTAATTACAGCCTCTTGGGACTCAGAACAGTTGATCACTTCCATTGAATTCTTCTTTTTTTTTTTTTTTTTTTTCCCATTTGCAGGATGCTCCGGCCCACTAGGGATAGAAGGAGGGATTGTGTCAAACCAACAAATAACGGCATCATCCACTCACCGAGCTCTTTTTGGACTCCAGAAGTGGTACCCGTACTATGCACGACTTAATAAGAAGGGTCTTGTGAATGCCTGGACTGCTGCAGAAAATGACAGATGGCCGTGGATTCAGGTAACAGATGGAGCTGAGCAGGAAAAAAATATCCTTGATTCAATTGCCAGTGTCACTTAAGAAACTGATGAAGACAAGTGGTTAATGAACAGCTAGATTCTTATTCACTGTCAGGGACATAGCCGAGGCTAAAAGGAACTATTTAGTTGCAAAACAGTGATAATCTTGACTTTACAAATGCACAAGTTCTTTTTTATTTTAAAAAAGTGGGCATATGTTCCATTGTGGCTCTAAACCATGGAAGCAGATTTATTCAGGCTCCTTTCAAGGAAGCTGCTTTCCACATATGTTACATTTCTTTGTTGGTTAGGTCCTTAGAAATATATCACAGCAGTATCTTGTGGTAGGGATATCTTGACACATGCTAAAAGTGCTTTAAGCATGGCTTTGGCTGTGCCAGAGCCTGCTGGAAGAGCTGGTCCGCTTTGCTGAGCTGCTCTGGGCACACAGGTTAAGTATTGCTGGAAGTAACAAGGACTGTTATAATTAAGGTTGAAACAGCTGTGGGGCTGAAAATACACGTCCTCACCCCACTCAAGGATGTTATTGTTAGAGTGATTCAAATGGCAGTGCCCTCACTGTGCACTGGATTTCTCGGTGCCCAACAAATGACTTCAGTAAAAGCCATGAAGCAGTGAATATGAAGTCCTGTAGCAGTGTTTTAATGAAGGTAATGACTATCTAGTGATTGCTGTAGCTCTTTGCTTGGATGGTGTTTTGTTTTCATGATACATAAATTGGGCTAAGCTTTGGCAATCTCAGCTGTTGGTTAATAAAGGTTAGTGAGTTCGATACTTAAGGGAAAACCTTCTGCACATCTGACAGCATTGCCAATACGTGAGGAGGACGCTTCCCTTTCTGTGAACCCACCGCAGGGTTTAGCAAATGGGGAGTTTGAACATTTTATCTGGCAAACACTAAATTGAACAGTCCATAATGCCCTCAGCTGTGTCAGACACACTCTTCTTGAAGCTACCTTGGTGTACATGGCTTTAATATTTGTTCCTTTTCAAGTTTTTGCCCTGACTACCATTTGTGATATTTCTGCGAGGCTCCCAGATATCTGCGGGAAAAGCACGCAGGACCACCTGCTCATTTTTCTTGTGTGGAGAGCAGACACAAAGCACTGTTTGAAGAAGTTTTCTGAAACTGGTGCAGTGGGAGTGCTGGATTTTATCAGCTCTGAAAAACAAAAACTGCTGTTGCTGTTTGTTATTTATTGCGGAGTGAAAACACAAAGGGCCTTCAATGTGTCGTATTTCAGTTTTCGTCCGTGAAGATCAGGGGCGTCAGGAAGTCTGTAAAATTTATACACGAAAAAGAACTGGAAAGGATCATGCAGGGGGACCTGAGCAGAATTATTTCCATGGGAGTAGAAAGCTAATGTAACTTTAATGGATAATGAAAAGCATTACAGCATTACAGTAAGCTTTTGGGCTATGGGCTTTATTAAATGAGCTGGAGAAAGATTTCAAAATCATTTAGCACCAGCCCCCTAGGCATGTCTTTCCTAGGAGATGAACTGGATGGGGCTGTCTAAAGCTCTGATGCTCCCACGTTTGTGCTTGGCACCGTGGAGGCAGCTGTCAGGCTTCCTTGGACTTTGCTCCCTGGGAAGTCTTCCCTTTGCTCTTACCTGCAAGGAATGTTGGGCCAGGGGAGAAAATGTGCCTAAAATCTCAGCCCCTGACATCAGGTCTGAAGAATTTGGTTGAGTTGGTTTTGGTTTTTTTGGTTTTTTTTTTTTTGAGATTTGGAGGTAATTCCAATCCCATACAGGTTATTCTGTAATTTTGACAACCATAGTGTGTAAGGACTTTCGAGAAGCTTAGGTCATACAAATAATGTGTTCCGAGCATTCTCTTCTTTTTCTTCTCATTTTTCTTGCAAAATAAGCTTTCGTCTATCATTTTCACAAAACTTGCCAAATGCTTTTTTTTATCCTCTTTTTTTTTTCTGTTCAGAGCAAAATTTAAAATATTCTTTGTAATTTCATAACAGAAGTCTTGATAGGACTTCTTTCTTTCCACTGCTCTTTCTTTAAAACACCTGGGACCAGAAAATCTGAATCTTTTTAGGGAGATGAAACTTGCAGGGAAAAAAAGTGCTTTTTAGTGTTCTGCAGAAACTCTTTTTAGATTTGGCAAGCGACAGACATCCACAGACTCACACTTTATGCATAGAAGTTCTTTGCATCAGGTCACTGTCTTGTTCTTCAAGCATGAAGTAAGCTTTAAGAAACAAACCCTGTCTGAGCTTCTTATGGGTGAACACTTTCTGCTGAGAGGAGAAGTGGAAATCCCACGTCTCATTTTTGCACAGGTTCTGTATTGGCCAGGGAGACACTACATAAATGTTCGTGCAGAGTTACAAAATGTCCTCTTTGGGCTAAATTTCTGGCTGCCTTCCTTCGGTCTTGTGGGAGAAAAGATCTCAAACCCTTCACTTGAGTTTTTACTCCGTCATGTCAGCAGCTTCTTTGCAGACCCTACGGCGAGCAGTCTGCACATGGAACCTTTTCCATGCTGCTCTGGGTGACGAAGCAGCTGGTCCTGAAGAAGGTACTGAAAAATGGTGTGAATGTTTGGCAGAGATTAAGCGGGAAGTTACAAAACCAGAAAATCCGTTTTTAGGACACGTAAATTAACATTTACCGCCGTGAACCTGAAGCAATCGCCTGTTGCCTTCTTCTAGTTTCTAATGCTAGATAAATTCTAAAGGAAGCTGTGTATAATGGGCAAAGTCCCTCAAAGTATGATTATGTACAAGCCTGTAGCTATTTTTGCCTTGTTCCATCATTATCAATTTTCTTTGTCATTTAATTTCTTTATTTATATGCAGCCTGGCAAATAAAAGGTTTGAGTGCTTTGCTTATAACTCACTTGTAATGAGTGCAGAATTTTTTTTCTCTAATCTTTCAGGTGTCTGATACACATGAACTAATTAGTATGCAATTTCATTTTCCTACATTCTCCCAATGAACTGAAAATTGAAATTGCCATTTTAAATTTACACTCTCAGCATATAATTAGTAATGGCACTACAATGCTTGTAATTGGCTTGTGATTTAAAGGGTCAGTGACCATGCTTTTGGAAGCAAATTAAAATCAGAGTAAGTCGTATCTGCCTTTTAAAGTTCTCCTGACCTCTGTTTCTCCTCACAGGTTGGCTGTGATAAAATACCACCCATGTACCGCTTACCACTTTATTAGTGATGTGTTTAACTTTTATCATTTGCAAATACAATGACAAAGAAAATCCCACACGTCTGTTTTTCATTAATTGGTCCTGAAGTATAACCAAAATGCTCACTTTACCTTTTCCAGTAATGAGTCTTTTTTGTCAACTCTCTTTTTTTAAAAAAAAACCTAGCAGTTTCTCTTTTCCCTTATGTCTTTTTGCATTTATGGCTTTAAAATATGTTGGTTTGTTTAATTCTGTTTTCACTTTATCTCTGCTCATTCCTTGCATCTGTATTTTTCTATTCATATAGTCGTTATTCTTTTTAAGGCAGTATGAATTGGAATAGATATGGCCATGAGCAGGATTGTTATTTCTGTTATCCCTGTTAAAATCATAATGGCAGCTCATCTCCAACACAAACTGCCGGCAGGACTTTGTGGCTGTTACCCTTCTCTAGTGATTTCTTACCGAGGAGTCCACGCCTACGCCCTTACACTTCTTCTCCTCTCCCAGTTTCACCACTCCCAGGCTGATCTTCAAGTTTTAATCACCCTCATATTTCTGAATTCATTTTTCTCCTATTCATGACTTGTTTCCAGTTTTTTTCTGTAAGATATTATCCATTTTTTCACAGAATCGTAGAATGGTTTGGGTTGAAAGGGACCTGAAGGATCATCCAGTTCCAGGGTGCTTTTGTTTTGTTTTTATTTTTTGTTTTGTTTTTTGGCTTTGGGACTTTTGGGGTTTTTTTTTTTCTCCTTTATCCTTTTTTCTTTTTTTTTGTTCTTGTTTTTTTCTTTGGTTCTGTTTTTTAAGTGTTTTGTGGTCTTTTGGACATGGAAATTTTTTTTACAAGGCATTAACCCACAGCCATCAAGAGCACATTCGAGCATACCTTACATCTGGAGAATTTTAAGAAACTGCACTAATTACTGTGTATCATGCCGCTGTGTGGGAGAGGTGTTTGAACACCTGACCTGCTGCTGGAGACTGCTGTGTATAAAAGTAAAGTATTAAATAGAATAATAAAATCTCTATTTTGCCATCCCTCATTAAAATAGCATAAACTGTTTCTCCAGAGACATTGGTATGATTACCAATTGGTTTTTAAATGAAATATTCAAATATTTATTTTATTGTATAAAGGTAGTAGGAGGATTGGAGTATTAATTTATGAAATAGCTGGAATGCTCAGTTTGGTTGCAGATTCGAATAATGGGAAGTAAAGTTAGTTCATGTTGAGTAGTTAGTGTTTTTTCTCTGGTTTTTATTGCATACAAGAGGGTCCCAAGTCTTTAATTTGGGGTTTCTACCTCTTCAAAGACTTCATCACTTTTTGTCTATATTTTATGTATTTTTTCTTTTTTGAAAGTCAAATTGTAATTTCAAAATGGAAAAGCTAGAAGTCTTATTTAGAATATATGAAAAGAGAACTATAATTCTATCATTTGTTGAATTTATTCCCTAAATGGCTTTTCTGAAATTATGTGCTAAAGTTCAGATTAAACACTATAATCAGAAATACAAAAGTTTGATGGAAAATGTGCACCACTTCAAATTGGAAATTTGAATATATTGGTACTCCAGTCCAAAATAAAATACATTTAGTTTATTTACCATCACAATGTGTCTGTTGTAAATAATAATTTTTGCTTTTCTAATTTCTCTTCTTTAATAACTTTGCATAGCTTTAAGAAAATTTCTTCACTATATTTCCTTGTATGAGTAAAAGGTTTTCCTTCAGAGATTGTTAATAAAAAAGATGACCTGTGATAGAAAGGGATCTACCTTAGCAGATTCAGGGCAAAATATTTCCCTGAGCTCTGTCTTATTTACAATTAATTTATTTAG
>VZRN01000793.1:39821-64494 GCA_013397935.1 Dasyornis broadbenti | reverse complement strand
TCTTTCTCTCATTCTTTCTCTCTTTCACTTTCTCTCTCTCTTTCTTTCTGTAAGTAAATTCCTCAAATGTCTGTTCCAGTATCTTCTTCTTACAAGGCCTTTACCATGACTTACTACCTAAATTACTGGGGTAAATCCCTTAAAACACTATTGATTTTCTTTCATCCTTGATTTTTTCCAGTTACTCTAGGTATTGATAAGGCATCCTTAATAAGTGAATCCTTTATGAATTACCTTTTTAAAAAAGATATGTTACTCTTTTGTTCTTATCCTGGTGACATTCACTTCTTTGTTTTAAAATATGATCACACACATAATTAAAATGTACAACTTTCTGTCCTAGATCTGAATCCACAGAGCAGAGCTTCCTGAACTGTTTTTCCTTACAAATGCAACAGAAAAACACTTTTGAGAAAGCTTTTAATGCAAAAAGATGTAGTTCACATTTCTTCATAAATTCCTGCTGAGCATATTAATTGAGAAATATTTCAGCACATGCTTCAGTATAGTCTTTGCTACAATTGTAATATTTTCAATTTTTGCTAAGGTCTAACTTGAAAAATGTAAAACTCATAAAAGAACCCAAAGTTACAAAGGGGAAATTAGTTCCTGGTGTATCCATATGCACTGAAAACACCTACCACAAGCATGACATTAGCCTGAGGGGATCTCTATATAAGCAAGCCGTAGGCATTTGAAAGCTTTTTTTTTTCCCCACTTCACTGGGATTTTCCTGCAAATCTTGACAGGATATGTAGACTCAATTGCAAAACAAGGCAGTCTGGTTTTATTTCTTGTGTTGCATCACAAGAGTCACAAGGCTCAATAGCGCTTTAAGATCAGTTTGTGACTCAAAGGATGGATACGGATCAAGAAATCCTCTAAAAGGAAAGATTCTGCAAATAGGAATGGGACATCCAGTGGTTCAAGCCATGGTTGCATTAGAAATGATTCTTTGCGTCTAAACAGGGAAGAAAAAGCCCCATAAATTCTCATCCAAAAAAAAAAACAAAAAACTTCCCCAAGATTATTACCTGGAAGAAGAAAAATTGGTAACTCAGCCACAAAAAAATTATTTATATGCATCATTGGATCAAACAAAATTTATTTGGTGTTGCATTCTACGTTCCTTTACCCATGGAGTGAAATGTGAAGATTCTACCAGTCAGCAAATAATCAATGTCTTGTTTCTGTCTCACTGTGCTTTCTAATTTGCTTTTGCAGACGGTATTCACTATATTATTAGCAATTTTGTAAATACATGGAAAATTGGTTTACTTGCCTGTTAATTAATATCCTGAAATTCCACATAGAGAATGAAATATGCATAAGAGACTTAGAGAAATCTTTAGCTGGATACCATTCCATGTTAACTACATTTTTAATGTAGTTATGGGACTAATAGTAGTCTCTGGAGCTGTCCTCTTACAAATATAACATATTTATTTTGGTTTGCTTTCCCCTCTGGGGGACTAGGAATTGGGGAAAAGAAGTTTTCCAAGGCTGTAAAATGGCATGAATATCTTCTAATTTATACCTGTCTAAATTCCTGGTGTGAGTCCATTCTCCCCGCTGGAATTGCAAATGTTCCTGAGCTTTCCTGGTATATGTAGAAACGATCCTGTGAAAAATCTGATGTTTTTATAGGAGGCTTCTCCTCTCTCGATGAATCTAAACCTCAAAACCACACATTGTTACATGAAGGTGTGTGAGTGTTTATTAATTTCTTATAGGGAGAACTGTGGTAAAACTATACCGAAAGCCTACTATTTCAGAAAAGTAGCAGAAAAATAGCTAGACTCACAAAAAAAAAAACAAACCCAGAAGAAACCATAAAAGTCTAACTTTTGAAGAAAGAAACTGGAAGTTTCCTACTGTGCACACAGAGAGATCTTGAGACACCAAAGTCTGATCGCCTTACATCCTTCACAGAGGTTTGATTTTATTCCCAAGAGGGAGAAAGTCTTCAGGCCACACTGTAAAGAATAAAGCAGTTAAGGTATTTGGAAAGCAGATCTGCCTCTGAGTCCTCCCATACTTGTGCTGGGGCTGCTATTCCAAGCAGTGGGGACTGCACTGGGTTAGCTCTAGCAAATGGGGAGCTATTTGGTATAAGGCGCATTTGGAGGATACAAGTGCTAATGTTGTTTAATGCATTATTTACCCTGCCCCAGTTGTTTACTCTCTGGTATTTCCATTCTTCTCCTTGCTCTGCACATCTGCCCGCACCTTCCTGCAGCTCTCATGGTGTGACAGCTCTTTGCTGGGCTTCGTTTGGTGCAAAAGTCACAGATTTCAGCTGAGAGGGCAGCTGCCACAGGCTGAGTCGTGACTGACTCTGTCGCAGGGACTAGTCTGACAGTGCCAGAAGTGTTGGGTCTGAATATCACACTCTGAATTGTCAGAGCTGGCTTTCCCACGTCATAGACAAATAAAGGAGGCAGAATTAAGGCTGTTGGGACAATGTTGAATTTGCTCACTCTGAACATCTTCATTTTGTACTTCAAGGTGTTGCGTTCTGCTCAGACAAGCACACAGGGAATGTTCATATCACTGACTGATATTTTGCTATTGACTGGTTTAGGATTAGCATTTCAGTCTTGATCTCTGGATATGTGAATTTTCAGTGAGAGTCAGGAAAAGGTCTTATTTCCTTGCTCTCAGAACTTCCATGTGTTTTTACTTTTACAAAGAAGTTTTACTTGAAGTTAACTTAGGATCTTTTGTATGGTATTGCAGATTGGCTTCTAACAGAATACAAGATTTAGCCTTTGGTAAAATATCCCCATTTCTTTTTCCTTTCAGGCAGGAAATATGTAGGAGTAACCCTATATGGCAGAATTAAGCAATGTCCCAGTAATACTCAGTAATGTTCAGTATATCCATAATATATGTATATGTGTGCACACATACAGGGAATAAGCATAGTCCAGGCTTTTGGTTCAATTTTTAAAATTCTTTATATGCATTTGTACATTAAATTCATGAAGGATCAAAGGAATTAATGCAAGTGTAAAAGCAGTAATTTAAAAGCTACAGCTATGGTTTTTTCTGTCATTTAAGAAAAAGGAAAAAAGGGGAATCAAAGGAATTAAGGATTGTGTCCCTCAGATTAACAGTGTGCTGTTATTTCAGATAAACCTGCAGAAGAAGATGCGAGTCACTGGAGTTATAACCCAGGGTGCCAAGAGGATTGGAAGTCCAGAATATGTGAAATCTTATAAAATTGCATACAGTAATGATGGGAAGTCTTGGACAATGTACAAAGTAAAAGGCACAAAGGAAGACATGGTAAGATAAAGTCATCTGTATCTGAATACATCTTATGGTTTAGCTGCCTTCAGAAGTATGAGTTGTCTCTGATATTTAATTTTTTTAATAATTTAATTGCCTGGCAGTGTGATATAGGTTTCATTATTAATATTTTTGGCAGGAAAAAAAAAAACAACACATTTGCATTTCTCTTTGCTAAAAATTTCTTATACCTTAATTGATGGTTATATAAATGCTATTTCCCCGAGCTAGAATAATCCTGTTTATTACACTTAACTGATTTTCATATTAATTAGTTTACCAGTAATTACTCATTACTCTGTTTTCAATTTAGTTTTATTACATTGGCAGATTAGCGTTAACCCTTGGAAACACAGAACCCATTCATCAATGCTAATCTCTGTGCTGCACAAGCACTATCATCCAGCGGGGTGTATGTGTTTACAGTTTATAGTCACCACTTATTTTTGATGGAGCTGTGCACACAAAGCAGCGAAGAAAACCCTTTACTGTGTAAGTTTGCATAGAACTAAAGCACTGTGCAGCGTTAGATGTAGTTTCTCTATTAGGAAATTAAAATGCTGTGTGAGAAGGTGCATAATGAGGGGGAAGAACACAGCATAAGGATGTCTGGTTAGAGTGAGGGGTAAATAGGAGAATGCTGATAGGTTTAATTCATCCCCCCATGATCGATAGGAGGGTGACAGTGCACTTCAGTGGGAGCTGGATCAAATTGCTGAACCAGAGGAGGAAAAAAATAAATGTCAATCAGCACAAATAATCACAGCCTAAATTGAATTGGGGCTATTTTATGCATTAATCAAGAAAAGAAGGCATAATTTAGTTACATTAGTAGCTTCAGTTTCTGGGAGGGACAAGATAGAGACCTTGGTTCAGCACACGTGGCAAACTCGTCACGACGTGACCCAAAGGCAGAGCGTTTCGCTGAAAAACTTGTGTCAGGCACTGGAAGTGCTCAAACTGCTCTCATTTGGGGGAAGCCTCACCTGCACAGTCGGCGATGCAGATGCTTCTGAGATGTGGGAATCCACTGGAACTCCGGCGATCCTCCTGACACGTTTTTTTGCGGAAACTTTGTGTTGCTTCCCCGCAGGTGTTCCGTGGGAACGTGGACAACAACACCCCGTACGCCAACTCCTTCACGCCACCCATCAAGTCCCAGTACATCCGGCTGTACCCCCAGGTGTGCAGGAGGCACTGCACGCTCAGGATGGAGCTGCTTGGCTGCGAGCTCACAGGTGGGAGATTTCTACAGCCTCGAGCCCTCCACCCCCCCCAGCAGCTCTCAACTGCATGCATTTTATTCCCCGTGAGGTGCTGTTTACCAGTTCCCTCTTTCTATCCAGTGACCTCCTTTTATCTAAGTTATAAAATCAGAAACACTTAGCTGAACTAAGTGACAATTGTCACTTGCGGTAGGACAGGGATAGAAGTAAGGTAGTGTGGTATCAACCTAACAACACTTCATGATTTTTTCTGTGCACATTAATCTCCAATTGGTCAACCTCAAATGGGTCATTTAACAGTTTCAAAAAGTATTGGTGGCTATGTGGACTTGTAATGTATCACCTTGAGCAGACTGCAAGGCAGGGAGCCTAACCCAAGGGATGAAACTGATTCCTGAGCACCAGAGCTGGCTGTGCCCTGCTGCGCAGCCCTGGCAGCAGCAATTGTCACACCTGGTTTGGGTAATTCCTGCTGGCTGCGGGGTGACACCATCCCTGTGCTGTGTGACATCCTCAGAGTGACTAGCCTGCTTCCCCTGCCATGGAGGACCGCTCCAATAAGACACAACTTGTTAGGGCTGCTTTAATCAAGATTTCAGTTTGAATTTGTTTTCTGGGTTTAGCAGAAGCAGGGAAACCGTCTTGTAACAAAACGTAAATGAACAAGTGAAGCCAATATAAATCCTCCTCAGATTCGCATTACGGATCTGAAATGTAAAGCCTGACCTCTAGCCACCTTCTGCAAGAACTGTGTTCCCTTAACAAATTCAGTAAAGCGTGTAAATTTTTTTATCTTTTTCAAGAGATAAACCTTTTATTGGCAGGACCATTCCATTGATTCGTTTAAGAGTGATTTTTATGTAGCTGCCTGTTTACTCTGCAAACAATAGTCATCCAGTTCACGAATGTTACATTGAAACAGCTGGAGTTAAATAATTCTCAGTCCCCTCGTGACATCAAAATCAGATTCAGAAATGAAAAGTTAATGCATTAATCTCGGTGTAGCCCTTTTCCAATATACATAGGTTTAAGAGTAAATAGAAATTTCTGTCTAGCTGCTTTGGTCTATTAGTTTGGTTTGGTTTCTTTATGTCTTCCACTTCTGGAACCACAATTTAGAGTAAGTCCTTGCCAGAATGACTAGGAATTGTTTTGCTCAAAGAACTGTGAAGTGATTTCATTTCAGTGGTCTCCTAACAGTTTCAAGGTCATCATTTCTTAAAACTGTGGACAGCCGAGGCTCAGCAGAACCATTTCAGCCTTCCTGAAAAAAGAGTATAATTACACAGACTAATTCACTCTTATTTCCAGGTGGTCTGTCTAGGGTGGAAAAGCACTTTGAGAGGCCTGGCTTCTCTCACATGCCTGGGTGCTAAAGAAGAGAGTCACAGCTGAACAGAGGGAGACTTACAGCATCAGATCATCACAAAAACTGACTCCTTCTTAGGACAAACTTCAGCAAAATGTTCAATGCAATCAGCTTTAGTCTCGTAAATAGCTTTACATACCAGGACCCACAGTCAGATCTTATTGAAAACCAGGATCAATGCTAGTGGACTCAATCATCAAGAAATTAGGCATTAATTTTCATGGCCCTGTGTTCCTGCCTCACTTGTGTTTTGCACAACTCTGTGTCCTCAGTTCCCTTCGTTTCACAGAGTATTGCTGTGGCAGGAGAAACAGATCCCAG
Source organism: Dasyornis broadbenti (assembly GCA_013397935.1). Taxonomy (NCBI): domain Eukaryota; kingdom Metazoa; phylum Chordata; class Aves; order Passeriformes; family Dasyornithidae; genus Dasyornis; species Dasyornis broadbenti. The sequence continues at coordinate 58,284 of VZRN01000793.1, read as the reverse complement.
CTACTGTTTATTAGAATGCCTTTATTCATTAAGCTGTTATTAATAGCAGCATCAAGCTGTTGTTTTTGAAAACAGTCCGGTGTCCACACAACAGTGTCACTTACTCACAGAACTCACTCCTGCACTCAGACATCTGCCTTCACGCAGGCAGCCCCTGCCATAGGCTGCTGGCAGTCGTGTTTGTGGGTGCCTGTGCACCAGCTCAGCCAGCTCGTGGTGTTTGGGGTTTCTCAGTTCCTGCAGAGGGATGTTGGCCCCCAGAATGTGAGACTCACTCATGGCAATCTTCTGCCTGTAAGCACCGCTGGTGCAGAACTCACACTCAAGGGGGTTTTATAACACCCCCTTGCATTTAGTGTCATTTGATCTAGCATTTCATGCTGGATTCCCCTTTCTTGGTTTCTCTTCTGAACTATCTAATCTGGGAATTATGTATTTATTATATATAAGCCAGGTTGGATGGGGCTCTGAGCAACCTGTTCTAGTGTGAGCTGTCCCTGCCCATGGAAATGGGGTTGGAAATAGATTTGAAACTAGAGAGCTTTTAAAGTCCCTCTCAACCCAAACCGTTCTATGATTCATGAATATGAAGAAAAATTTTAAAATGTCTCAATTTTTAGAAACAAAAAAATCACAGTATGAGTTTAAAAAAAAAAAAAAAACAATAACAGAACAAACAAAAAACCCAAAGAAACAAAAAAAACACCAAAAAAACCAAACCAAAAAAGTGAAGGTAAAACCAACAAAAAAACCCACCACCCTTGCCCTCAAATAATTGCCCTATGCAGCTTTTGCCAGTATTACACAAATCTTTGTCCAAGACAAGATTCATGCAGACCTTTGCATGCAGATCCGTTTGTGGGTTTGCCTTTTGCTGCATTGGATGTTGAATATTTCCTTTGAGGGTTTGAGCTTTCTCAAAAGAAGAGGTAGATGAGGGATATAGGATACAGAATGAAGAGTAAAAGATTGTGTCCTAAGAGAGTCAACAGAGAATAACTTTTGTGTTGATTCTGCCAATTTTCAGGTGCTAATCCGCACGGTTTCTCATTATTTCCCTACTCCTGTTTCATCAAGCTAGGCCAAGTAAAACATGCAAACTTTTACCTAGTTAGATTTAAACATGCAGAGGTATCAGGTACCATTTATCACATAAGGAGATGCCCAAAGCATCTCAAACATTCCAGCCTAAGATGCTCCACTGGACATCTCCATAAGTGTGTCTACATCAGCTGTCACTGAGTTTAACAGGTGGTGAAAATGAAAATGGAAATTGAATCCTTTCACGGGAACTTTGACAAGCAAATTTAAAGATGCAGTGCAGTGGCGAGGAGATGTTTCAGGGAGACATGAACATCATTATAAACACACACCCATGAGGGATGACCACCTGCAGACACAAGGTTCTGTGCTGGTTTGATGCTCCTGTCCTTTGTGCTGTGGGTTTTGGCTTAGTCGTGCAAACAGCCACGATCTCCTGTGGTGGGAGCTGGGAAGCTGCTGCTCTCTGTGACACAGCACCAAGACATTGTCCTGCCACCCCTGTGCATCATGTTTGCCTCTTCTGAGTCTCATTGTTCTTCTCACTTTCTCCTGTTACCTTTAACAACTGCCTTCCCACCCCTTCGGGGACGTGGAGAAGGCAGGCGAGTGTAAAATCCCATTAATTCATGCACGCATGCACAGGCACATGGGCAGACACAGCTGTTGTTTCATAAATCAATAATAATACTCAGAAAAGATAGAACTGTTTTTGATGGATTGGGCCAGCACTGAATCACAGCTTTTACAACCCATGGTTTTGTGTCAGGAGCCTCCTTCAGATTCCTCAGATGAAACATTCTTGCCGACAGTCCTTGCGATCCTGGAGTGATACTTCAGAATTTAATAATAAGCAAAGTCTTTCTCTAAAGCAGCAGATTTGTCCCTCTCATTTGTGCTATCAATTGCTCCCTCCCACTCCCAGAAAATTGTTTTGTTGTGGTTTTGAATGAGTCCATTCTATAGGCAAGGCTGTACAATTTCCATTTGTGCACTGAGAATCAGTTGTGAAAGACCGGGGTTTTCTTGCAAAAGTTAACTCTGTTTCCTCTTGGTTTTTTTCATTTGTTTATTTGAGTTTTTTACATTTAACATGAAAGGTGTCAATACTCAAGTTTTAAATACAGGAGATACTGCATTAGAGATCATGTTGTTAGTATTGTTATGTGTGTCTGGTAATGCACTCTTACTCCTGCTGTTAGCCCCCCAGAAAGATCCTGTGGTCTCATCTTCCTGACTGAATCTCTAATAATTCCACTTAATTCTGTGCATTAAACCTATGAGAGAAACAGAACACAGAATCTGACAAAAAGGTCTTTGCTTGTAATACCAATGAAACTTAAAAAAAATCAGATCTTCAAACGTGGGTAAACATACTGTGAGAGAAATAGAATTTTAAGGTGAAGAGAACCAGCTTTGATACCTGGCTCAAAGAAAGTGAAAAACAAGGAAAAACCTTGGAAGGTGATTTGAGTGGTCAGCTGAGCAGCATGGTGGTCTCAGCAGGGACAGCTTCAGGAGCTGCCCCCATGCTCAGCAGAGCACCAGATGTTTGCCTGATAGGAACCAGCTCGGGGCCAGGGATGTGTCAGCTGGAAGACCTGTGTCTTCCCAAGGAGGCAGGAAGTCAAGGTTCCGTGCAATTCAGGGTGATGGTGCGTTCCTTGCAAAACCATGCTGGATCTTGGGCACACTCAGTGAGTTACGGGTGTGTTAAAATGTTGTTGGCGATTTAGCAGAGTCAGGTCAGCCACTGGGTAGGTTCCCTGAATTTGTGAAGTGAAAACTTTGCAATAACTGCACCTATGCAGGTTTTTGACTGTTGGGATAGGAAGGAAATGAGAATATAACTTTTTTTTTTACATTCTCATCTCCATCTTTTCCATCTTTCGCCTTACCTCAACTGTCAAACATCACTGCATCCCCCAGCCATACATCCACCTTTCTTGCCTTAGCAGCCTTCTCTCTCTCAGCCACTTGTCTTTCTTTTTCAGATTTTTTTTTGTTTAAATCTTAAAACCGTGAAGCTCATCTGCTCTCTTTGCTTCCCAGTCCTGTTGTTTCAGTACTGCTGTTGAAGGGTGTCTCTCCCGTTCCAGCTTGTTTCTTCCCTTTTCTGCATCCAAATGTACCTTCCACATTCCCAGCAAAGCAGAAGAACACAGAGCCACTTATCAATTTTAATTGTTATCTTTTTTCATGCAGAACAGAGAAAGGAGAAGCCCAAGATCTATCTTTAATCAAAATAACTCAATGGCATGGGATGTCCACAAGCAAATAAGCCATTAACTATTGATTTCTCCTAAGTGATAACCTACTATTCTCCCTCCTTCAAAATTGTTTTTCTGTGGTCTCCCCTCCTTCAGTGGGGTTTTGGGCATTCTGGATTTTTAGCTAGATGTCAATTCAGAAGTGTAAAAGAGCTCAGTGCTTGTTAACATTTTATTTCAGCAGTGGCTTTAAGAAAAATTGGTATTTCCTCGGTAAGCTAGCCCATGGTTGATATGAGGTGGCACAAAAGCATGAGGAAAATCAAACTGAACAGGGGAAACAATATTTTCCTGCTGGACAGGAAAACAAAAATGCAATAAGCACAGACAAAAGTCATCTTTTCATTTTGTTTCGCTTCATAAATTTATGCCAGGATAAAATGTGTTGAATTCTCTATCTTGACTTTGACTCATCCAAGCAATTGTTGAAATAAAGTGCCTTGAATTGACTATTTTTCATTTATTCGTTTTCGAGTTCCTTCAACAATAGTCTTGATTAAAGCCTTTTCTTCGAGAATTGCAGGTTTTCTTTGCCATAACAGGAAACCTAAACCCATAACAGAGATAAGCAGGCAGTGTCACTGATCTTGTCCTGCTGTTCCAGGTTGCTCTGAGCCCCTGGGGATGAAATCAGGGCACATTCAGGACTTCCAGATCACTGCCTCCAGCGTTTTCCGTACGCTCAACATGGACATGTTCGCCTGGGAGCCCAGGAAAGCCCGTCTGGACAAGCAAGGCAAAGTCAATGCCTGGACCTCTGGCCACAACGACCAGTCGCAGTGGCTGCAGGTAAAGTTCCGTGTGGATTTTCCTAGATATTTGTCTTCTTTGCGTTTCAGGTGTGGGGACAGTTCTCTGGTTTAGTTTTATATTGATATTCTTCTGTTTCTGCGTGTAACCACCCCAACTCTGCCACGTGGAAGTGATGAAGCTCTGAAAGCCCAGCAGATCTTCTTGTCTTTGTCATCACAGCTGCAGAAAACTCTACTCAGGGATGCCCCCACCAGCCCTAATTTTCCTTTGTTAATGAACAAAAATGGCAGTTGCAGACCTGTTTCACTGAATTCTCCTCATTTGCTGAGAGAGATGAGTTTATTTCCCTCCCTTCTGTCCTTCCAAGGCTCACTGGAAACGCATATTTGCTTTCAGCTCCCTGCACCTTAGCAAATCCCGCGTGTAGAAATTATCTTTGCCTAATTGAGGCTGCTCAAAATTACCTTCTGACAGGACTCTGGAGCCAGCAAGACTGATTCAGCACCTGAATTCATTATAAGCCTGTGCACAGGGGTTGTTTGCTGCCCAGGAGTGATTTATACAAGTCACTAATGCGAGATATTGCAATAAATCACCGGTGTGGAAGCCTGTTTGACCAGCCACTGACACATTTACATTTTTTGAACTGTTGAAAATAGCAGTGTTTTCAGTCAGCTGCCGGTTTGCAGTGCAGTTCTCAGTGGGAAGCCTCAATAGCACTAGACATGGCCACTAACCCCCTGCAATCTCTTCACATATAAATTATGATGTATTAGCCTTTTTTTGCCTTCAGTTGCTAAGCAAGTTAGGAATATGATTGCTGGCTTTTTTTCTCACAAGTTTACATATTTTCTGGAATGGGAAGGTGCAATTGCCCTATTTATTTAACTTTGGAATAGGTGAAGATCCTGGAATTTGCTGAAAAGTACTATGGCTGTGTTTTATGGTGGAAAAGCAGACGAAAATGTTTCTCCACAGGAAAGAGAGGTAGTTGCATCATGTTTTAGCCCCATCAGTGAAACCAGGGGTGTGCAGGGACTCCACACAGAAATTTCCTGTTGTGTGTTCTTGCTCCTGTGGATGACAGTGGATTTTTAATTAACTACAGATGGCAAGGGGCTGCATAGTTAATCCTTGTATTCTAAAATTGTTCATGCTGTTGTAAGTCTTGCTATATTTGAATTTACTGGAACCTGCAAATTTAATCTGACCGCTCGCACAGTCTTTGCAAGTCCTTGAGCTATAAGGAATAATTTTTATCATCTGGTCAAAAAGAAAGTTGTGAAGAAATACTCATTTTCAGTTAGTTAGTCATATGGCTACATATTGAGTTCAACAACTTTATGGGAACATTAGCAGTCTACCTTTTCCTGAAAATCATCGTACATAATGATATTTCATAAAAAAGAGATCCTAACATTTCATTTTTGGGGGGAAAAAAAACCAACCGAAAAAATCCCACCACACCACAAGGCACTAAATACACTTGTTTTTTCAGTGCTTTAGGTGGTCATTAGGTTCTGCTATAGGCTGGTTATTCTGAATTCAGGCCATGAATTGAGATGGTCTCACATACTTCAAATGCAGGTAACGATGCTGTAACAGAGACATGTCTAAAATTTGAATTTGCCTGTTTGTTTTTGTTCTCTCTGCTGGTACTTCTCTGTGGGTTTTTATGGTTTTTCTTTTCCTTAAAACACAGAGTATTATACTGTAGCCTGATAAGACAATGACTGAAAAATTCATCATCGTGCTGCTGCTGCTGCTTCCACAGAGTTTAGTCAAAACACATTTGTAAGAAAATGCATGTGAAAGAAAATGCATCTGTATGCCCTCCACCATCAGCCAACTCACAAAGAATTAGGCCCAGAGTGATTCCATGGTACCCTGAAATGGGCTTAAAGACAGATATTTAGCCCAGATTTATGGATTTTGGTAAAGTAGCTGGCCTACCAATATCATATTTACCATATTAACTTTCCATGCCTTTTGAATGGTCTCCACATGGCTTTCTTGCTTTACTTTTCTAATTTTCTTGAGAAAGCCTACAAATGGAAGCTACTCCATTCCCTCTTGGGGGGAAGCCTCTTGTTTGCCTTCAAAGATTGTTGTTGTGGTAGATCTGACCTGACTAACTGTTGTTTTGGGGTATCCTTGCCTAAACACCATTGCTGTCAACTCCTCCTCTGTTTAAAAGCTGCAATCTCCCTGCTGACACCCCTCTCAGAGCACCTGCCGCGATAACATTTGCTGAGAGGTGATGTTTGCATCATGCATCAAATGCTACCTGCACTTCTGGACAAACCCAAGAGATAAATTCTTCTCTGTTATGAGCTGGGACTATTTTGCTCAGTTTCCTCTCAGAAAAGACAACTCCGAATCTTCTGTGTATTCTAAAATGCAGCCATTAACACTTAAGCTCTTTGTTTTAAAGTGTTTTGGATTACTGTATCCATAATTTAGCTCCAGAAGAAGGAATATGAAGTATTTTGTATCTCCACACAAATAGATGAGATGACCAAAACTGGACTTTTCTAGCTCAGCCATAAACCTGGGGCTGAATTCCCCGCAAGCTTCCTCAGAGACACCCTTGTCACTCATTTAAAGAGGATGTTGCAGATTTTTGGAGTGTTTAGGCTCCATCTGGAAACAATCCAGGATTGCTATTCCATTTGGTCACCCCACTTCCCATTTCTTTAGTTATTTTCCATTAAAGGATGTGACAGAGAGCTTCCTGCCTTAGGCCCAAAACGAAGCATTGAGGCTGTAAACATTATTGAAACTAAGTGCTACTGATCTTTCAGATGCTTGTAGAATGCTCTTGTAAATAGATTTTCACTATCTGTCATTTTCCTAGCTGAGGCTATCATTCAAAAAAATTAACGTTTCCTCAAAATCCGTGCCTGCTCTACTGCTAATTTTCTGCCATTACAGATTGTGAAATCAGGGCAGCAGCTTAAAATGCCTTTTCTTTATTTACCGTTAGTTAAATTCTGACATCTTACTTCATTTGGTGTTTCCAAATAGCAAGAGCTTTCTCCCCCCCCACTCAACCATCCCCTTTGCATAAATTATTTTGTGAGTTACCCTAGTCCTAACTTTGTAGTCATACCAGGGTACTGGCAGTATTTTATCTTAAAACTGGTGATGTGTTGGGTTTTTTGAAGGTAACAGCAATGTCATGTTATAATATTTCTCCTGCTGATTGTGGAATCAGCTAAGCGCTATTAGAGAGAAAGCAGTTGGTGATAAACAGATTGTTGGGAGATTGGCAGAGCAACTGTTATACCTACATTTTTTAAAATGTGATGATTGCCTGTAGTAGAATACATTTGGATTGGGTATTTTCCTGCCAAACTAATCTCCAGTGTTAGACGATATTTCTGAGATTCTTTATCAATGCTGTTAGAAAACAATTGTCTCAGCGCTGCAATCAAATTACTCTTTCAGTTTAGTGAATAACCATCTTTTTCACATCAGAATGCCTCTTGTTTGAAAACAAAGGCAAAATTGTATTCCAAACAGTTATCTTTTTTGTTATACATACACAAAACTCATCTCTATCATGCCATCGTACGGTCTACTTATATTATTCTCTAGCATTTATTTACCGTGCTCAAGCTTCCAAATGATCAAATGAAAGAGTTGTTGTTTAAAAGCTAAGCCAAACCCAGCTTCTAATCTTTTTGTATAGAGCAGTTTGCTGAGGTGGAAATGTGTCTTTACTCTGCGAGCCACAGAGAAAGATGGACAAATAGCTTAAATTATAAAAGGAATTTTTGAATGAGGAAAGTTACATTATGTGACTCCTTCCCTTCTTTTAATGTGGGAAGAGAACATTATTTTTCATCTCATATTGGTTAGCTGAGCTTGTTTCAATGCTGCAGTTCATCTGTCTCTAAAAACAAGGAATTTTTTTTACTTTCTCATGTGGTATTTGTTTCTTGTCTTATCTGTTATTGCACCTGACACTTTCCCCCCTTTTTTTGATGTATTAATTTGTTTATTTATGATGAATTCGGCAGAGTCTTTCTACATAGGAACTTGCTATACTACAGCGGTTCCTGAATGCTGAAAACAACTCATAAGGATTAAACTGTGTGGATTGTTTAATTGTCTTTTGACGATTTGTGTCATTAGCAAAGCATATATTAATACCAGAAGTTCTTACAGTAGCCAAATAGGGGATTTATGTCTGGCCTCCAGTTTAATTGTTTTAACATCCACACTCTGTGAAAAAAAAAAAAAAAACAAACCCAAAACCAAACAGAAAATACTTAACAACATCTTAATTAAATAAGGATTTGAAAGCCACAAAATTGGAATAGGATGAAATGTTCGTTTAAGACCAGTCTGGTAATTAACATAATGAGGAAATTGCATGACTTCTGGAAGGGCTGGATTGCTAAGCTGTGTGTCATGGCTGGTCTTGGAAAGACAGGGTGTTCTGGTGGAGCTGTGAACTGAAATATATCACATTATAAAAAGAGCAAACCTGTATTTCTCTGCAGCCTCAATAAACCATGGCTGTCACCACCACAAAAGAAATCAGTGTTCTTAACAAGAACAGCAACAAAAGTGGAGTCGGGTATTCCAGAGGCAAAGTTGGTGCTGTGTTTTCTACTAGTATTTCTCACAGTTCCAAAGTTCTCAGGTTTCAGGTAGCAAAACGAAAGCTGTGAAGCGATTGGCCTATTTTTGTGCTTTTTCATGGGGATATAAAAATAATTTACAGTCAATACTGATCATTTTATCTTTTCAGTGCAAAATCATGTCTTTTCTGGCAGCCCCACTTCTACTTGAAGGACTTAAATTGGACACTGAGGTTTGGCATCCCTTTGTTCTTGTGCGTGTCTCTATGAGTGGCTTCCCAGTATGATATTCTGTTCACACAGCCTGGTGGCTCACGGGATGCAGCAGCATCTCAAGGCAGGCTGGGAACAAATTATTAACACAGATCTTTGCCAGGCACTTGCTGTAGATAAATTTTCCTGCTAAAAAGCAGCCAGTGGTAGAGTAAGGTAGTAATGGACAAAGAGCTCTGAGTGATTTAAGTCAAAGACAGAAGCAGATAAAGACTGATGCCCACTTCTAAATTGCACACTGGTGAATTTACTGACTTTGCATTGCCTAGGATAGAATGTTAAACAGGTCACTTTATTCACTTCTTCAACTGCCCATAAACTACAGACTTAATTTTGCAACTAGATGGTCACTATTTGCTTTTAGGGCAGTGTGCAACTCAAGATGACAAGATGAACAAAAAGGGTTTTTTTCTTTCTTTCTTTTTTTTTTAATTCAATGTATGTTGCAAATCTGTTTTAAAAAGTGCTAAAAAGACCATAACTTACAGAAATGGTATTGGGAGATATGCCTTGATTTCCTACTCAGAGTAATCTTCCAGCAGTATTTGATGGCCATTCCAGAGGTCACACTCTAACTCCGTTTTTTCCCTAAATCATTTCAAATTAAATGCATTATTCACATTAATAATGTTACTAAATTGCACATTTCAGCATTGCCCTTCCTAAATTGCTTTTGACTTTGCAAAGCTTTCTTCTGCAATTCATTTTATGGAAATGTTTATAGTAGTAATTGAATTTAAGCCTAGAAATTAAATAAGGAAGCATAAAATCTTGGTTTATTTTGCCTTTTAAATGCTTTATTTAGTCTGTATTCTGTCATTTAGGTGGTAAAGTCTGAAGCCTCTGTAGAATCATTGATTTTACTATGGCAAAATACAGAGAGATTATTAGAAGGATAGGCAGAGTACAGGAGCTCTTCGTGGCGAGTTGTCCAGAAAATAGGCATCGGATAGATACAGCATGATTATATTCTGTGATAAAAATTTGTGAGATGTCACCTTCATACAATCAGAATCATTGAGGTTGGAAGAGACTTTTAAGATCAACAAGTCCAAGCATCAATCCAGCACTACCACTGTAACCCCTAAACCATTAAACCATGAACAGGAACAAAGACTCTGAGCTATAAATTAGATATGGATAAGATTTTAAAGGAGAAAAATGTTGTATTCCATGAAGTCCTACTCCATTCACTGAAATATATTCCCAAATCTCTCTGTTAAGCCTTCAGTAAAAACTAAAGGGTTAAATCAGTGCTGCAAAGCCTGTCTTTGACACATAACAAATTCATCACCACTAACAAAAATTACTTGGGAAGTTTCCATAAACTGTGGAATCCTGTGCAGCTCTAAAGCACTGCAAGAGAGTTCTGTCAACTCCCTCAGTGACTTGTAGTTTTCCTGTGTGTATCACCCCCCTGCAGATGAAAGTTAAATTGAGTAATGACCCATTTCCTTTACAATAACAGGTTTTGATCTTGCTTCAGAAAATCTGGGAGTGTAAGCAAAAACTGCCTGGTTGTTGTGAGTTCTGGTGTACACAGGATCTGAGTCTGAAGCAGTTTTTTGTTGCTGTGTGTTTACAGTGGAAATGTTGGTGTTACTTGATGCCAGTAGCAGCACCTTCTGAAAAGGCAGTACATGAAATTTTAATGGAAAGATGTTAGTTTTTCATTGTTTTAAATTCCTGCCTGTTTTACCAAGCTATCGTTTCCACTGGCTTGAAATAATGTTCTGCCTCTATTTGTGAAGCAGAAGCATATTTTCCGCACCCTCCCTTAAAATAAGTAAATGGTTACGCAATTGTCAAGGTAGGAATACAGAAAGAAAGGGTCCAAATGCGTTCCTTATTCGTGCCCCCTTCTTCCATGGCAGTGTTTCAAAATAGCATGCACTGTTTCCTAATAGAAGTGTTTGTTGTTTTCGCAGCTACCCCTGAATTAGTTCTTGTCTCAAGCAGAGCTGGTCACAGTTGTTGCCCTACAATATTTTGAGTCTTGACAAGATAAAAGGATGACAAAGAAAATACAGATGATGGAGGGAAGCGAAGCGACCTTGTCAAGGTCGACTATTTTTAAGTAGCCGAAAACACCTGGTGTAAACACAGAAGGGGCCAAAGCCAGAGCACAATGAGAGTGGAAGAACGGAGTGGACCGGCGTCTAGCTCATTTTTCCAAGAACTTGATACTTTATTAACTTAATTATGATATTTATATTAGTCCTGCACATAGTTTCCCAAACATTACTTCTTGACTAAGCAAGATACTTAGTATTTTCTTCATGTATCTGTCGAGATCTCATGAGCATAATCTACAAGGGTCAAGGAGAGCTGTTCTTCTCTGAGTAAGACTCAATTTTGCATTGTTTTTATGCCACTTTGAAGACACAGTGATGTTTATTGTGAGAGTCTAGTTGACTTCAGAACAGTTTTGTTCAAAATCTGCTGTTCATTTTCATATTCTGTTTCTTTCATAAAGAACACAGAAACAGACTGATTCCTATCTTGTCAAATGAGGAACAGAGACTGTATCTTTTTAGCTAAGTAAGTAATGAAACTGAGACACAAACATGAAGAAGGAGTGTTGGAAAAGGAGCTTCAAATTAATCTAAATCTGAAGGCAACAAACCATCTTGCATCTTTCTTCAGAGGAGGCGCAAATGTGTTTAAAACCAGGCTGACATTTACCTAGCAGTAAGCAGAAAATTAAATACTCATATCTCAGCATGTTAAAGCATCACAAAAAGTAGATCCAAGCATTTCTCTTGCGGTTTCTGAGTCTTAACCTATTCATTGGTTTCATCATGTATTTTTCCCTAATAACACCCTACTCACAGTGAAGTGTTGATCCCAGCAGAATATTTGGCTTCTTTTTTGGCCTGTGATTTCCATGTTAAGTCAGGTGTGTTCTACAGCAATGTGCTGTGCAAGACCCTCTTTCCACTCTGCTTAATAACATTCATCCTGCTCGCTCCTCAAGTAATGCAAGAGCAGTTTCCCTGTCAGAAAACATGACATGAAAGAAAAATCTCAGCAGAGAAGAGACTTTAAAAGGGAAATCACCATAGACACAAAAATACTGCAACTAAACATTTCCCCAATTATCTGGGTCTTGTTCAAGAGCACCTTGAGACTTGTAATATAAAGTATAAAAACAGGCTTTCATCAAAATTTCATCACTGTTTTTTTGGGCTTGTGTCTTTGTGTACATCGACTCACTCAACAGGCATAAAGATATAAATAGAGACATCTTTTTTTCAGAATGGAGCCATGTTTTTTAATCTTATATTTCAGTTATTTCATTAGGACAGAGCTGGAAAGACACCTGAGTTGACAGTACTTGTACTTACATTTGGTAATCTTCTCTAAAATAAGCCAGAAAATAGGTTATTTTAAAGGAATACTTGCTTTGAAAGTTAGTCCTTGGGATTACAAGAACTTCCTGCTTAATTATGTACTATACATAACCAAGCCTTAATTGCTTTTGTTGCTGGAGTGATCTCCTTAGAAGCTTCATGTTTAATTAACTACAAGATATATTAATCCTATTTCAAGCCATCCTTTCTTTCTTGTATAATTAAGCAGAAAAGTATTTTCACAATTAGAAATTAATTGTGTATATAGCTAGTGAAAACACCTCCATAAAGAAAACACAGATTTTTTTTTTTTTTCCCAATGACAAAAGTAAAAATATTTAGACCCATCTTAACAGGTCATATTTTTTCAGAGGTAATGAGAGTTACAATACACCAATAACGTTTTCAGCTAAGAATTATTAAGAGGAAAGCTATCAGAAAGTCACTTAAAGACCTCACTGCAGATGGTTAATGACCTCCCTTTGGCAGCATGAGAAATTCAAAGGCTTGATATGGTATTTATAAATATTGGAACAGACCCTCCCTGCATGTTCCTCTATCTGATTTTATTTTTCTTGACTTTACTTTGAGATGTTCTCCGTTTTGTCTTATTTGTGCTTTGGCTGCACTGCCTCAAACGCGGTGGCTATAACACAAGACAGACAAATGTTGTGGATTTGTGCTTTGCTCCATAATCCTGAACATCCTCAACTTTTAGGGGTGGCACTGATGGAACTGGAGAATCTTTAAGGTGCCTTCAAGCCCAAACCATTCCATGATTCAGTGAAGGAAGCCTTGTTGCTTTCAGCACCTCTCACTGAGGTTCCTCATCCACCCCAACAGGATCTCTGAAAAAAACCCCAATTTTCTTCTGTGTCTGAGCTGCATCTTCAGGCTTGCACAGTGAGTGGGGTGAGCCTCAGCCCCAGCTGAGGAATTCTGCACCTCAGCGGAGTTCACATGTTGGGTCACACCTCAGGAGAGCGTGAGCCAGACCCAGGGAGCTGCTGGGAGCCTGGGTGTCAGGACAGAGCTGTGTGGTGACAGAGAAACAACTGACAGATCCGTTCTGCTCCGTAGAGAAGCCTGGCTGAGCCTCCTGTGCAGATCTGCCTCCACTGGGAGAAACACTTTAGTGAAAATGAACCTCAGAGCTGCCTCTTTAGTTATTAGTGCTTAACCATTTTTCACAGCATCTGCCACCAAACCATTTATTCTTTTCACTTTCCCCCCAAATGTACACACGCATATAAATTACAGGACCACAGCAGGATTTGCACTGCCTTCCAAAACACATCAGAAGGGTTGTTTTTTATTTGAGAGGAGCTTAAAAGTCTTGTTTTCCAAGGCTCACAGCAATAATTCAGAGTGCTTAAAAGTGTTTTGATATTAAAAATTAAATCTCTGTTTTATGAGAATTTAAGGGGTTATTATTAGAGAGTATTAACATTATTCCCATTATGTTCTTTATTCCCCACCCTACTGCATGTAATTTTGTGTTGCTAAGGGAATATGACCCTGTAAATATGAGCAATGTGATTTTTTTTTTATTATTATTCTAATGTAATTTTCCATTTAAAATATACATCATAGACAAAGTACAAGAGAATGAAGGAAGAGTCTTTTGAGAATTTTGTACGTCCAAGTTACTTTTCATCTCTGCAGATGCACTTCTCTTCCTCTATAATTTGTTCAATTTTCTGATTGCATTGCACTCCACTAGAAAAATGTCATAAAAAGTTATCTGGTTTTAGTTCTAATGAAACAATAATGACACCTTCTATTAGAGCAAGAGAGGATGGGTAGTGAAGGACCACAGTGTTGTAATTTTCTGGCCTTCTGAAAAGTTAAATTTCAAGTGCAATAATGGCATTCCGGGGTAAATGGAGCAATTGGAAATAAATGCTGTCATGTTCACTAGCATCCAGCTTTGTGATTTTAAAAAAAAAATCTGTCATCTATTGTGGTATCTCACTCAGAGGGTTCAAATTGTGGCTAATCAATTTACACTGCAGTCCTCCCACACTGCATGAGCCTTTCCATTTCATTTTGGCTGAAATGAGAACTGAATTCTGGGAATTAGGTTTTATTTCTTGCATATAAAAGATATAAGCAAGTTAAACTTTAATGCAGAAGAAAATAAATGAAAACGTTAAAATTAATTATTCAAATTTAATCTGCTCCTCGGTTTTCCAGAGACCTGTAAATCTCATTTTAGCACGGCACTTTATGCCATTGAGGCAATGTGGTCTTTAAAACTGAAATAGAGACTCCACGAGGAGCTTTCTGGACAATTTGATCATCTGTCAGTTTGTATTGTATCGTTGCATTATTTCACAGATTAAAAGGAAGAGCATGAAGAGAACCTCAATGCCATGGCTCTAAAAAGATATTGCTGTTAAAACACGGATCTCCTCACTGAACTGCTCTTGATTTTAATTGTCATGCAGCAGGGATTGAAACAAAAAGGCAGGCACTTCTGTTCATTATATTAATGAGTTTATCAAACCAACTTTAGGACCACATTGCTGCAGGAGCTATTTAGGAGGATTTTTACAGCTCAAGAACTGACATTAACTGAAATATTATACAAAATGTTGGGGTTTTGGTGTTTTTTTGGTTGTTTGGGTTTTTCTGTGTGGGTTTGGTTTTTTTTTTTTTTGAGTTGCAGTTGGTGTGGGTTTGGGTGTGGTTGGGGTTTTTTTTGTTGTTGTTGTTGTTGTTTTTGGTTTGTTTTGGTTTTGTTGTTTTGGTTTTTGGTTTTTTTTACAGAATGGTCAATATCCAAGATAAATAATGTGTACTTGAAAGAGAGATAAAAGTAGCCAGCTAATATATGTTCAGATATGGCTTTTTTCCAATTTGAGCCAAATCTTCTAAGTTCTCTGTAGGTACCATAACAAAAAAATACTCAGAGTACAGAAAAAGCAGATTTAGTTTGCAGTATAAAGCATTTTTCACAACATAGGAATTAAATGGGGTCACAGGGGAGTAGCGGTTGGCAGGTTTGTACAAATAAAATAAATATATTCACATGAAGAGCTTTCATTGACCTTTCCATTGCAGTGATAGTCCATAACACCAGCCACCTATACACTCTATGATTTAGGATTTAGGAATTTCATGCTTTCTGAACATCTTTTTCTCCTCTGTACTGCCTGTAAGTAAATAATAACTGCCCATTGTGCCTGGATAAGGGAGGTATACGAGGCAGGATGTCAAGTCAGGTTTTAGGGAGTGGTTTTACACAGTGCAGGATTGACCAGAGAAACTCTGACAAATGATTTTGTGCCTGTGAGAAGAAGGTTTGAGTCCAAGGCGGGACTGGACATGATCTCATCTGGTACTTGTAGGAAGAAACCCATTGGAAATTGCTAAATGGACAGGACATGCAAGGCTCAAGAAATTCCCTTATCTGAAACTGAATGAAAAATACCTCTCTCTGTGCATGTGAGTGTGTGTATATATATATATTTATATATATGAATATATTTTGCCTATTGGATTTGTTTAGTTTTGCTTTGTTTTGGGGGGTTTTTTTGGGTTTTTTAGGTGGGTTTTTTTTGTTTGATTTTTTAGACTTTTGTGCACGTGTAACCTGGCAATCAAAACAGTTTTCTCCACTGAGCTTACATAACTCCATTTACTCAGAAATACTGTCAAAAAGAGTAATTTATGGATGCCCCTCTAGCTTGATAGAGCTTTCAGGTTTATTTCTGCAGAATCATATCCTGAAACTGTTGCCCTGGTCTACAGTGGGATGTTTCCTGTAAAGAGATAACTTTGATATGATTCTTGACTGTGCACAGGTGTGTGTAAATTTTTCCTAAATCTCTTTAGGCAAATCTAAGCAAGTCACTGGCACTCCACATCTCCAGTCTCGCTTAAAGGGACGCAAAGAGAAATTACTGCTCACCTGAGATACTTCTCTGGGAGACAAAAAATTAAACACCCTGTTCCCTCCATTGACTCTGCTGAGCTGACATGGTTATGTTTGGTTAGGAGCCTACCTNAACTTACTTTCATCATCATGACTTTAGAAAAGAGATCTCAACCTATTAAAAAAAAAAAAAAAAAAAAAAAAACCCCAAAAAACTGCCCAAACTTGTCATGCAGTATTTTAACTTGTAATTTTAATATTATTACCCGAGTTTTTTCAATATTATTAGGCTAATAATGTGAAATACAGGCCAGCTTCCCCTGAAGTTAACACTTGCCTTTTTCAGTCAGCCCCTAGTAGAGGGAGAAAATCTTGGGCGCTGGCAGTGAGGACAACCCGATTGTGTGGACAGATAACAGGAGGTACTTGGAATTTGCATTTAGCAGATCTGCTAAAATCATCCATATCACTGAACTGAAAAGTTCCCTCAGGCATTGGCAGGTGGGCGAGGAGGGTGAGCGGTACCTGGTGTCTGCCAAGGAGCTTCCTTATAAATCCTCTCTGTGCATGTATTCCTCTTTTAATTCCTATATTTTTCATCTCAAGCACTCTGCAGTATTTCCCATTATGTGGCTGACATAACCACCACGGAATGGATCACCTACATAGAAATTAAGCAGGTAGCCAGGAGAATGACACATTTTATATTATTACCTAACAATAATTGTTTAATTATCAGTATTTCTAACCCCTTAAATTATCATTATGTGTGTTAGTGTCAAGTGATCCTCACAATATTCTTTCTTCTGTGAAGTGAAATTGCACAGAGGAGTTTATGAAGGAATTAATGGAGGAATTATGAAGGAACTTCATGAAGGAATTAAAAATTTTTGTGTAAATGGACAGAAAATATTTTCCAAAGAAGTCTGTTGCAGTGTTACTGATGATCAATGAAATTTTAAAAGTATTGACATCTGCTTTGATTTATGCAAATTACAATATTTTTCAGCCTGGTTTAAATACATAATTGGAGAATAGACAAGGTGTTGATAGCAAGTTATGTGCAAAAAGCTGAATTTACTGTAACATCAATACAATACAATATGGTTTTGGCACATTGATGAGTAAGTTACAAAGGCATGGACCATAACTGGCTGTGTCCACTATAAACGTTAGCAAGGGGAAGAAAAGAGATTTAAAACGTGAATGCTCCAGTCATTCTCTGCATGACTTTCCAAGTATCAAACCCACCAAACTCACCCATTTTAATAGTACCTGTGAAATGTGTGTTGTCAGAACACACCATGCAGATAAGGATAGCACGCAGGATTTAATGCTGGATTACAAATGCCACAGGAAGCAGAGCTGAGTGAGTCCAGAAATGTGGGCACTGTAACATCTGCTTGAGGGTGACTTCATGCAGCGAGAACTTCAATTTTTGTGGTGAGAACTCGCAGGAGTCTCGTACAGACAGTGAAAGATTCTGCACTCTGATCGAGGTGAAAGCATAGTGTTAACTGAAGCTTTCAGCAAGTAACAAAAATGAGTGATTTAGGCTAAGAAGTGGTAAGGCAACCCTGGATGCTTGGCACTGCATCATAGCAAATACAAACTGCTGCAGTTGCAGTGAGGGAAATTTACAGGGAGCACGAGAGGCACCAGGAAACTGGCATGGAAACGAGAACTCGTGCACCCAGAACAGAGCAAGCAGGTGTTTCTCCATTGTCTGTTCTTGTCATCATCTGAAGGAGGAGGAATGTTGCCTGCAAGATATACTTTCCTGGGTGTGGTTTTCATTTTTTCCCCTGTGGTGGTTTAATTTGTACAGCAGATCAATGGATATTGCATCGTGGTTCAAGTTAATGCTTGAAGACCTGTTTAGATATTGTGCTTTAGAATTCAAAATTGTCATCACATTTATTTTGTGCTAGTTACTGTACAGGTTTCCAAAGTAGTATGTATTTGTGCAAACACATGTTTTTATCGATTTCACAGAATCACAGGCTGGTTTGGGTTGGAAGGGACATAAAGCTCATCCAGTCCCACCCTCTGCCATGGGCAGGGACACCTTCCACCATCCCAGGTGGCTCCAAGCCCCAGTGTCCAGCCTGGCCTTGGACACTTCCAGGAATCCAGGGGCAGCCACAGCAACTCTGGGCAAAAATAAATAAATTTTAAAAATCAATTATATATTACATATATACATAGGTAAATAACTTTAAGTATTTCAACAAATGACAAAATACTTGTAACAATATTTAACCTTTCATAATGAAGCCATTGTTGCATTTGCTTTTTTTT
>VZRN01000793.1:0-39796 GCA_013397935.1 Dasyornis broadbenti | reverse complement strand
TTTTTTTTTTTTTGCTGTGTTTTATGCACATTTAACATGAAGTATGCTGCAGGACCTAATGAGCTGTTCTTGATTAGCTGCATCACAAGGGGTGAAGTGGCCACTGTTGTTTTTGCAGAATCCATCTGAAGCCTTACATGGTGTTCAAACCCATTGATCTGAAGCAGCACGTTAGATTGGATGTTCTATTGCAGTCATGCACTGGTCACACTGCCAGAACAAAAATTAAATCAGAATTACCCAGGGGTGGGAATGCTGTCACTAATGGTGTCTGTATTTCTTCTCAAATTCATGGGGAGATTTTGCTCAATAGCTGTAATCCACACCTTTGCACTCCTGCCTACCGTGCCAAAATTGTGGGATTTAGGGAGCTGATAAGGATATCTTGAGGTGCATACTGATTTTATAATATAAGTGTGTCACTTCCAAGATGGAAAAGGGCAGAATCTTTTAAACATTTTTCCAATTAAAAGTAACACCAGTGCCAGACTCGCGTTAACTTAAAAGTTAAGTCAGTCACACTACAGAAATATCCAATACAGCCTACCTACCTTGAAAAATAATTCATATAAAGATAACTGTGCTGTCTTGAATTAGCAGCAGCCTCAGTTGTGTTGATGACGTCCTGATTTAATTTTCTTGTAGATGTTTCATGCCCTTAAAACAAACAAAAGTTGGCCTTTACACACCTTCTCCACTTGTCTTCTTGCCTCCCATGGTTTCATCTATCTCAGCGATACCACATTTGGTGCAGGCTTTTGTCAAAACCCTAAATATTCTTCGGCTATGTGCATTTAGCATTTATACATCAAAAGAAGACCAAATAATGAGACTAGAGACTATTAACTACTCCAACACAGGCAAATTTAATATCAGGGAAACTAACTGCACCTTGTTACATGATAACTTATCTCTCTTTATATTTGTTACTCCAATGACCAAATGCAGTTATATGTATTTAATCTCTGGTTATGTCAAGATTTCTAACCTGTGCTTGAATTCAGGTGGGGACTTGAAATAATCAGGTGTCTATGGGATGGTTTACGGTGGTGAGCATGCCACGAATTACATTTTAAGCAGTAAGTCAGAAATAATAATGAATAGCGCTTTTGAAATACTTTCCGTTAGGATGTATTCAGGTGGTTTTACTCTTCAGTGGAATGAAAAAGGAAAAAAACCACAGAGTTTAATTTTTAAGATAATTAAGCAGATTGCAATATGGATGAGGAGGGCTACGTGACTACACAGTTACCTTTCAGCAGTGAAACAGTTTTGGACACAAATTATGAAACAAATAGTCTGATGAGAATACTCCTAACTGAGCAGCTGTGGGAAGCTTAACCTTTATATTTCTGGCCTGTCACTGGTGGTGTAGCTGCTGCAACAGCTCCCAGCATTGTTCCAGGCAGGGGAACAAGAGACAACAAGCAAGGCTAAGCTGTGTGCTCGTGGGAACTGAGACACTAAGACACAAAATGTTCCCCTCTGGAGCCCATGAAAGCTCACTAAGTTAAGATCACAGCTACTAGAGGCAGAAGAAGGTTTGTATTTCATGGTTCCTTGCATGAGCTTGTGGGAAAGAGTCAATCTGAAGCATAGGTGATATACCTACAGTTTTTTAGTGCTGCTGTTTCCAGTTTGCTGTGGATGAAATTGCAATTTCTTGGGGTGGTCTGGCAGCACATCAGCAGTGTACATAGCTATGGATTGTTTGCATGCATGCAGAGATACCCTTGGAACAACAGGGGTATAATTTACCATAGATAAAATTATCAGCATTTAGGAAGGAAAAAACCATATGTCGTATGGCTTCATATTGATTTGGTATTCTGTTTAGAAAAGACTTGGCTCCTGAAAGAGTTTGTGCAGATAAAAATATATATTGCAGAGCTCGACATTAAGTAGTACATGAAAAATACCAGCAAGTCCCATCTCATTTATTTTAATTCAGCACTTTCTCCTCAGAAAGGTTAGTCCCATATTTCTCCAGGATCATTACATCTGCTGTGCCGAAATAAGCCTGACTCCTCTGATATGCAGCCTGAGAAACTATAAACAAATAAAACACTGTGTTCCATATGCAGAACCCTTCTTACTGCTGCAGTGGCAAATTGAAGATGCACAGAATGTGACTTAAGGGTAGCAAAGCACTTCTCAACAGGTTAAAGGCATTTTTAGTACCCAGTAAAACTTTATTTGTCCAGTTTTGACCTAAAATATTTGTGCTGATTTCAGAAAAGCCAGCATACTCGTTAGTAAGGGTAAATGCATGTAAACTGGTGCAGGAAGCAATGATGAAAGGAGGCTGCTCCTACAGTTTTCCAAAAAATATTTGAGGGAGCATTGATGTGTATAATAAGTAACATATCACCTGCATGCATCAGTGAGAATGGAGCTGAGACGAGGTTTGCAGAGAAAATGGATATTCCTTATGTGGCCAGCTGATAGGCTTGCTGCCAATTAGCAGGAAGATCTTGTCCTTGATTTCACCTATTTTCAGGGAATACTGAGGCATTCCTGGTTGCCAGTGGGGTAGTGCAGGACTAAGTACATCCTGCTGCTCTTAGATCTGCTTTGAAGGACTTTCAAATGAGGGTCAAAAATGAAAATGACTGATAAAATGTGAAAATGGAGGTGTACTGACAGGTGATTGTCATTTTCTAATACTGAACTGTATAAATCACTAAATGGTTTGAACCTGTGGAGTGTCACCTGCCTCGTCACCAGGGTAAAAACTGTCCTCATGGATGTTCTCCAGAAGGTGCATTCCACAGCAAAGCTCTAAGGCTCCATTACCGATCCCAGTGTCAGAAAATACTGGAACATGTGTTTGCTCCTGTGTAATTTCATATTTTGCATAGACCGAGCACCTGCAGATATTTTAAACTTTCTAAACAAAAATTCATTGTTTTCTGATAGTGCATGGCTGTGGCATTCAGAACCTACAGAAGGAAACATCAGCTTCAGATTGAATAAAAATAATGTAAATAGAAGTTTTTAATGCTTTACGTGGTTTTGGTGAAAACTGTTAGGAATTTATTATCATTCAATATGTCCTTGGCACCAAAATGAAACTTCCCAAGTTATGGGGAGGAGCTCTTTGTTATAGACACCTCAGATACAATAGCCACAACATTCCACACAATTTTATTTCAAGTTTTTCATTTTATCACCTACAGTGTATCTCCTTGATTTTGATTTTCTCTACTTCAAATAATTCTCTTTTCCTGCTTGCGTTCAGCAATGTTTTCTTTTTTTAAAATTTGCTTCTTTTTCTACCTAATTGGAGTTGAATTTATTGAAAGTACATTTATACCTCTATCAGAGAGGTATATATTTATACCTCTATATGTCAGAGAGAAAGATGTATAGAAATCTCTGTGTATTTCTTCCTGGCATGGGGACACACAATGCTATGGTAAGGGCTGGTCTCAGTGGATAAATAATTTAGAATTTTGATGGAAAACAAAATTAAGGAGTATTTTGGGGGAGAATGCACATGTGACCTCGAGAGCAACTTCACAAATCAGGAAAATTATTAATCAAAAATTACCTGTGTTTTAAATATGTATGTCTGAATATGTGTAAGTGTTTATACTCTGTGTGTGTGTGTGTACATCTATAGATGATATAGAAATAGATAGTATAGATCGATATAGATTATATAGGTACAGATAATGTAGATATAAATATAGAAATAGACACCTATAGATACAGAAACATAGATATAAATATAGATATAGATCGTAAAGATCATATAGAGATAGAGATGATATAGGTTAGACATAAACATGGGTATTTCTATAATAAAAGGCCACTTTTTGACCCCAAAGGACTTCCAGAACACAAAGGAGAACCCACCAAATGCACAGAAAGAGTTCCCTTATTTAAATGTGAGGTTTTCTTCCCAAACTTTGTACAAGAATTTCCATCTGAGTTTTCAATCTGCCCCACATGAGTCATTTGAGTAGCAACAGGGGTGAATTGCGCTCCTTGGTCCCACGCACACCTGTGATGTCCTGCCCTGCTCTGCTGAGCTGCAGTCAGTCAAAGAGTCTCCACACCTCCCACCTGCTGTCAAGGGCTGGTGTCACCTCACAGCATTATGAAATGAAAGCTCTTCCAGAATCCTGCAGGTGTAAAGACTCCAGCTGGCTCCCAGGCAATGGAATTACAGCCAGGCTGCAGATTGCAGATAACTCCACTGCCACCCCAGCCAGTGGGGCTTTCTGTGAGGTGTCCCAGGAAAATGGAAGGGATTGTGTGAGGAGGTTTTTTGTTTCATTTCTGAAAAGCTGTTTGTCCATTTCAAATGTGTGTTGTTTGGACAAGTGAAATGCATCTGTTTTTTCTTTAAGGTTCTCTTCGTGTAATCAGAAAATGGAAGTTAGGAATGCAGAGAAGATAACTTTAAAAGTATGAATGCTGCTCTCTGATTTAGCCTCTGATCTTTATGCTCTTGTGCACTAGCAGGACTGCAGACAGAGAATCATGGAATCATGGAATGGTTTAGATTGGGTGGGGCCTTCAAGCTCATCCAGTGCCACCCTGCATGGGCAGGGACAGCTTCCACCATCCCAAGCTGCTCCAAGCCCTGTCCAACCTGGCCTTGGACACTCCCAGGGATCCAGGGGCAGCCACAGCTTCTCTGGGCACCCTGGGCCAGGGCCTCCCCACCCTCCCAGGGAACAATTCCTTCCCAATATTCCATCTCACCCTGCCCTCTGACACTGGGAAGGGATTCCCCCATGTCCTACCACTGCTGATCCTTGCAAAAAGTCCCTTTCCTGCCCTCCAATATTTCTTTCAAATTAAGGTTCAAAATGTGCAGCTGCCACAGGATCATCATCTCAACCTCTAAAATAAATTACTGAATACAAAAGATAATATTAGCATTCACGCAACCTGATTGTATTTGTAATTCTGCAAATACTGGTAAAATATTGTCACGCTTATGTTTATCATGAGTTTAGGAATTATTTATTTGACCCACAGTGCCACAAGTAAAACCACTGCTGTGTACAAGCTACCCACTTGCTACTAAGAAAACCAAGGATTTTTGTAGTAGATACTTTAATTTTTTTCCCCAGTCGTCCCTAGTGCTCTTGTTCACACTATGGACCATTTTCTATTCAGAAGTCACAAGGTACTTCTAAATCAAGGGTAACCCTTAAGTGTTTATAGAATCCTGGAATCACTTAGTTTGGAAAAGAGCTCTAAGATCATCGAGTCTGACCGTTCCCCCAGCAATGCCACGGCCACCACTGCCCATGTCCCCAAGAGACACATCCAAGTGGCTTTTAAATCCTTCCAGGGCTGGGGACTCCACCACTGCCTTGGGCAGCCCTTTCACTGAATAAATTTTTCCTCGTATTTGATCTAAACCTCCCTTGCCATAAAATCAAAAGTATCTGTAGGCAAAGCTTTGCAGTTTAAAGGTCCTGGAATATCTCACTCAATGGTCCTGGGGGATGATCTGCACCTTGGGGTGAGACCCCTGGCCTGTGATATAAGAAGGTCAAGTTCACAGAGCTCATAACTCCTTGTGAACTCAGCATCTGCGATGCTTGGACCTGGGTGCCTAAAGCCAAGTTTATTTTGCTGGAGCTCGTGGGAATAACTACACTGGTGCTTGTGCAGGAGGTTAATCAGCCCTTTCTTGTGTGTGTTTTATGGCCGAAACCAAGACTCTTTAATCCCAGCTGAAATGCAGCGCGGTGCCTGCTCTGAGCAGAATATTCTCACTCAGCTCCACAAACCCTTTAAGTCTGGTTAGTTTAATGTGACATTTGGGGAAAACACAGCAGTTATATTCCCCGTGGGTGTACCCCGGGCGGGTGGTTAAAGGCAAGGCTGGTGGCAAGACATTTCTGCAAAGTTTTGCTGGGAATCAGTCAGTGAGGAAAAATATTAGAGATAATGCTGCTCAAAAATATATATAAATTTTCTATTAATCCCCATGCTTTTCAAAGTACAATTTTTTATGAAAAAACATTTTCACTATCAGATACCACAGAAAATCTAAAAAAATATGTTCTTTCACCGATGTAAGCACAATAATCTTCTGCAAGACACAAATTACTGCTGATTTGAGTTATAGTAATAGGGGTATATTTTCTGCTACCTACAGAGCACATGTATGGAGAACAGTCCACTCCATGGTACTGTAATGCATGAGTGAGAAACATCTACTTGCAGGCAGTGGAGCAAATAGAACTTCTTATTTGAATTCTTGATGGAAAATGCAGACACGTCTTCTTCAACAAAAAGCCAAGGATGTTTTATTTCTATCTGCCAGACATTGTAGTACGTCACTTTCTGGAAGAAGTTAATTTACACTGACACATAGTTTTGTATTGAATTTTTGCTGCTACATGCAATTGGTAAATATTTAAGTTTATGTCTCTGATTTATACGCCGAAAACAATTTTTTGACCCCTGTAGTATGACAGTGGATGTGTCACAGCACCTCGCATGTGCTCAGAGTTGATTGAAAAATTCTGGGTTACAAAATTGTGGTTGACTGAAAAATTTGTTTTCCTAAAGGGTGCAGATTTCTGATGGTTTACACTGGGTTTTGGTAAACCAGATTTATACCCACCTGACAGAGCAAGGGCTGCAGGAACTGTTTAAATGATTAATCTTTGTGAAAAGAACACTGGGAACACAAAGGGAAAAAAACCCCAAAAACGAAACAAACAAACAAACAAAAAAAACCCCACGAAAAAACCACCAAAACAAACAAGCAACATCTGATGGATCTGCAAGGAAAACACATCGCCCAGAGCTGAAAATATCTTTTTATTCAGATTTCTTAATGCCGTGATTTCACAGACTTCTCTGTGTGCTGGTGTTCAAAACTTTTAAGATTTCAACTTTGTTAATAATTTATCACCTCTTGTCTTTGGGCTATTCCATGGCAGAGCAGACTCCCCTCTCTGTTCTGTGCGCAGTTGTCAGCTGGACCAGATGTCAGCTGGGGTTGTGTGGGTATATGCAAATATAGAATTTGCAAATATTTTGCTTCAGATATTACTTTCTGTGGGATCCAGGCTTGTTGACTGTAAGAAACAGTTATTATTTCTGAGAGGATGTTTTATACTTTTCCAACCATAGCTGTACATTTCTCTTTTAGTGTCTTTGGTTCAAGAAAACTCTGTTGTTTTCTTCTTTCTTTAAAAAAAAAAAAAAAATTGTTTGCAATTCATTGTGGGCAAAGTACTCCCAGTGAATTTTGAAATATGTATTTAAAAAGAAACATTTTTATTAATCTGTTCAGTGAGAAAATGGCTATAATTTGTTTTTATCGAAATATTTATTCTGTCAACTGCAGAAAGGAGCAAGCATGATGCTGGGAACATACGCAGAGTTATTTCTCAGGAAAATAGCGGTGATATCACTTAATACTTTTGACGAATCTACAGCAGGACTTTCAAGTGTCATCCCAAAGATATGGCCTTTAACATTCATTAAGTCCATTCTGTGTATTCCAGGAGGGCTTACAGAGGTTTGATGTGCAGGCACCTGCTCAAGGTTGTGTTTAAGTTGTAAAAAACACAACCCCTTTTGTTTTTTCAACCCAAGAAGTGGTTAGTCCTGTGTTCCTTTGGGGGAACCATCACTTTTGGTTTTTTTTGTTTTCAGCCTCATTCAGCTAAATCCTAACTATCTTAACCTTATGAAAACTTTTTAAAGACTCTGCTCTATGCTGAATGAGAGGCTGAGACAGGTATATTTATATATTTATGTCTGCATTCTTTTCATGTTTCCACATGGGTTAGGGTACAAACGGAGTGTATTAATTTTTAAAAAGTGAAGAAAAACTATTTTTAAAAAATTATCACTCGAGGCTGATATTAGTTATAGAGGCCATTCACAGTCAGTCTCATTTTCCCAAGGAAGATGCATCTACTGAGGCATAAGGAGATTTCCTAAATTCCGAAATAGACATAACTTCAACCACCACTCTCCATGCCCACAGACCTCTGGTCTTCTGTGTCAATTTCTTTTTCAAACTTAGAAGAGTACAGATAAGTCTAGGAAATAGTTTGTCTGCATTGATTTACCCTGGTGCTTACACAGTAAAACATCAGAGCTCCTTTGATTAATTATTTAAAAGTACAAAGGATGGAATAGCTGTCATTTTTTATTTAAAAAAAAAAAAATCTTTTTACAATTGAGATGCTCTTCTTATTTGTACAAAAAGGCATGGAAAAAATTCTAGGTGAAAATGCAGCATTTTAAAATTTGCTACTAAATTTAAAGTATTTTGGCAGTCCTATTTTTACTGTTGGCATTCATATTTTAACTTTCATACCTGTTCTTCTGAAAATGAAACAGCTTCATACATAATTTTGAACTCTCTTCTACAGAAATTCATTCCACTATTAAAATGGTCAATCTTTTAATTATGTGAAAAGTGACATTCACATTGCAGAGACAAATCAATTTTGTTAACACTTCTGAATACTAAAGTTCTGGTAACAGACCAGTTTTATTTATTTAATTCAATATGGTGCAGTTTGAATTGACTGCAACTGCATCTGTGGTTCTGGTTTGAAATCTGAACTGTTTGAAAGTCCATTTAATCCAAGTTTCTTGTTGAACATTCTTATGATACATCCCAGTCAATCATTTTTTGTGGAACTTTTGTCATGTAGGCTCTAGAATGGAATATATATGTATTTTAAATGGTAAAAATTATTCAATTGTTCATTTTATCTGAAATGTGGAAGTCCATTCTCATGGCCTTTATTTTCATTACCTGGAACCGAAAGTGAACCTGAGTCAGGCAGGCCTAATGGGCAAAATGTAGATCAGCTCTTTCAAAAGCATTTCAAAATTTCTTCACCATTTATTGACTATTGAGGGGCTTTGTTATGTCTAGGGCTTTTGTTTGTTTGTTTCGGGAGAGATTGGTTTGTTTGGTTGGTTTTTGTTTCGCTGGATTGTTTGTTGATTTTTTTAGTTTGTTTTTTTTTCACTTCTGACAGAAGGTAATGATTTGTTTATTTCTTTTTTAACTTTGGGTAACAGGAAAATATTTTGCCATCCAGCTGCAGGTCTGGTCAAGGCTTTCAGCAGAGCATTAATCCCTGAAATCAGCCATGCCTGGTGCTCCCCGCGGTCGGCGCGGAGCCGATAAAACCTCGCAGGGTGTTTTGAAAGCCAAGAAAATACATCTGTGCCAGATCAAAGGCAGAGCTGAGTCCCAGGGTTGGATCTGTCCTGCCAGGAGCCCAGCCTTGTTTTGACCAAAGGTCTCTTTACCCAGCTCTGCAAGCGGGGCTCTGGGGTGTCCTTTTGACTAATAACAGATAATCTTTCTTATGTCCCTCAGAATGAAGATTAATAGACCTTTTAATTGCATTCAAGCAAGTATATTATGATATTATTGCCTCAGAAGTGACAAGACATTCTCTTTAAAAGGGAAAAGAAATCTGATTTCTTCTGTAAACCTGGAAAATTACTTCTCTAGCTGAAAAAAGCCAGAGCTGTTTCCTACACTGTAGTGCACCCATTTTATATTTTTTTCTGCTGGTTATTAACAGTGTACCACTGGAAACTAAAGCTTGCCCTACAATTTCAGAGGGTAGCACACACACAAAAAAATAAAAACATAAAATAAAAATAATAATAATAATAATTTTAAAAGCAGGTTGCTGTTGTTTTCAAAGTCTAGTATCACAGTTCTGACATTTTTAGTTTATAGCTACGGCAGCATAGCCGTATGAAACAGCTTATGCATAATAATCCCAGTTGACAGATGGGCAAAGTCATTCCTAAAAACAATGGTTGAGTGATGCTGTCTTGGCTGCATTTCCTATGAAAATAAGAGTTATGCAGTCAGAGATTTTAAACACCAGGAGATACTTCCAGCCTTAACCCCACTTATCTTCTAGGCAGGCTTAACTTTGCTTACAGGCAGGTTTTCAATACAGGTTAGTATTTCAACAGTTCAGTAGTTATATTAATTATTAGTCACTTGGCAGTATCTCGTGTGCAAGCTTATCTTCAGTTTCCTCATCGATCTGTAACCCAGGTACTCATAGATTATTGAGACATTTTTATGTGCTGCAGAAAATATTTGACATGTTATTAATCACTTGAGGAAAAAAAAGCCCAAAAACACCAAACTCAATCAGGTAAATAATATACTTCCATGTTACCACCATTACTTTTCATTTTAAAAACAAAATGAGCTGCTCATGCATAGATGAGCCTGTTTATGATCCCAACACTTTTTACAAAGGTGTTTATCAGTCCTCCAATAAAAGGTGTTGTATCATCTTCTCTACTCAAAGCCAAGCAGAAGTTGTGATCTTTCATGTTAGGGAAGGATTTTTGTCTTCCCAGGCGCTGCATCGCCAGCCTTTGATTTCCATTTAAAACTCATGATGCACCAAAATCCCAAGACAAATGAAACCAAAGACACCAATATTTCTCCTGGCTGCATTTTGAAGTGTTTATATGAAATGTTAACTTCCCCACTCTTCATGTTTCTATCAAGTGCCATTCTGAAATTTATGGTTAAATACATCCTATTTTCCCTGCTTATATTCCAATTTTTTTTCTCTCTGTTTTGGCCAGTATTTTGCTGCTGTTTTACCCACTTCAGCGCCTGAGATTCCCAGTAATGCTCTTTAAAAGATAAACAAAGGAATCTCCACTGGAACCAAGCACTGGCATGCAGGAAATCTTACTGATACATTTCCTTATCAACTTGAGATACGTTTTAGTAAAATAAAGAGAGACAACAGAACTCCATCCTTGCTCTTCTCTATATCTGAAGAAGTGGAACATGCCTATCTATCATCTCAGTATGACTTGTTCCTTACTTATAGATTAAAGATGAGCAGACATGCTTATAGTCTTTTTTTTTTTTTTTTCAACTGTGGTAGTTGTTTTTTTCTGTGTTTTGTTTTCACCTTTAGTCATAGCCCACACATTTGATCAGAATTTCTCAGTATCATTATTGTTAGTCCAGTAAGAACTACTTTTGATTATGTCTTCCAGAAATAAAGCTACGTCTTATTATCATACAGGATGATTAAATTTTTTGCAATTTTTGCCTTTTTTTGCCATTAAATAAAGAACTGAATGTAAATTAAATTTCTTTACCCATTTCCTTATCTATTTCTGTCCATAAAAAGGTGCTGGGATCAGTGAATTGCACTGCAGAGTCATTGCTGGCAGTAATGTTCAGCCGAGGAGTTTCACAGAAAAGCGCCATAGCACAGAGTCAGAGTGCTGTGTCATGAACTGCTCGTGATCATATTCGTATTTCTACTCTCTCTGCTTTATTTCAATGGCTAAGTTTTGTTCTGCCCTTGGCTTTCCCACAAGAATTCCAGCTGATTGACCTAGCACAGGACAGTGCCCCAGATTTTACCAACTCTTGGAGTACGCTAATGCAGCTCAAAGGCTCCTCCGAGCTCCACCAGATGTCTAAGCCTGCTTAATCACTGGTAATTTAATGGGCTGCTTTTAAATCTCCTGGCATCCTCAAGGACTGATGAGCCCTGGATGTTCCACAGCAGAGAGGCAGATGTTTTATTAGTGGTTTCTTGACTGTTGGTAACTAATGCAGTCAACTGTGTCATCTCTGTAAAAATCCTCTAATCATGATTACAGCGAAAATATCCCCTGCACAGATGTGAAAAACCCAGTGGTGGGAGAAAAGGTTATAGATTTTAATCATCACTGATGTTACCATTTCAAAACCCTGCGTTTTCTTTTCCTTCAGACCTTAACACACCTGGTACTACCACTTCCCTTGCAAGAGCTCCCTGATAAGGTGTGAGAGTTATGCAGACCCGTGGAATTCATTCTGGTTTGCAGGATCAGGAGGAAAACAGCATTACCTTGTGTGCGCTGTGGGCAGGATTTATCGGGGTGCTGATACAACCACAGAACATCATCTGCCTTAAGGTCCCAGAGGAAATGGGTAACAACTCCCTCTGGCGCTTCTGAAAATCCAGATCTTAAGGCTTAAACTTGCTTCATTTTATTTTTTTTTTTCCTCTCTTTGAATATTTTATTTTTGAACTATCAATGAAATGAGATTATTCATGGCTTAGTAAAGTGTGATTATGAAAAGCTGCTCTGTAAGAAATAGATACTGCTCTGAAAATGGACACACAGTTGATCACATACACCTGTCTCATGTGAATTTTTCTGAAATGCTGAAAAAGAATTATAGTAATTTAGGTGGGTTTTTTCCTCCTTTTCCAGTACTATCCATATAACAGAGATTATTACATATGTAAATATTAAGGAAAGATACACACAATCTGTACTTTTTAACAAGTAGCTGCTACCTAAGAAGTTGCTTGTGGACATGTAGTAACTTTTCAGCCTGGCTGTGTGTTTCACTCCAAAATTTTCAGAATAATGGCCTGAAAGGTATTTTTGGTGGCCCATGGAGATTTCAAATAATAGGCTTCAGCCTCCAATTCATCACTTTTAAATTGTACCAGAGACAGCTGATGGTTTATGGAATTCTTCCTAACCTGTTTCTTTAGAGCAGTTACTGCAGCCATAAAGTCATTCAGAGGGAAAAGCAATTAAGAGCAATAAGAAAATAAGACCACTATTTATTATCTTAGCCTAGAGGACTGCAGGCATTAAAAATATTGTGACACAGTGTTAAAATCATGTTGAAGGTCTAAGCTTGAATGAAAAAGAAGCCAGCAAAACAAATTCCACATTTTTAAAGAAGAAAAATAGTAACACTCCAGTCTTATTTTATTTGAAAAAACCCTGTCTCTACCTGGGATTTGAGAAGAAGTTTAATTTTAAACATATGCCAGCTAACAGAGCTAATACATACCCAATTAAATGCAAAAACATTTTATTTTTTATTTTATTTTATTTTATTTTATTTTATTTTACCTAGAAAACATGAAAATCCTGTATAGCATAATATTGATGAAAATACTAGAAAATGTTTCTTTCTATCAAATTATTATGGCTTCTTCTAGAGCAATGCATTTTCTGTCATAACTTTATTTTTTTCAGGTTGTATTATTAGATATTTCCCTAATAATATATATTAAATGACTACACAAAAAACCCCCCTGTTTCCTATATAAGATGCTGTGATAAAAATTATATTTCTCTTAAAAGGACATATGGTTGCTCGGGTTTTTCCCTTAAAAGTTTTTAGATTGGCCATGGGGAATTACAGTTTGGGTTTATTTTGGGTTTGGGTGTTTTGGGGGTTTAATATGAGTCTTTAGGGGGAAAAAAAAAGCCTGAAATGGTGAGTTTCAGTTTACAAAACAGAACTGCTGCTGAAATGTTGTTAGAAACATACAGATGTTGCACATCTGCAGCAAGCACACACTACCATCATTCATTTTCCTTTATATCCAGATTTTGGGCATGGAGGAAAGCGCAAAGCCTCTTCATCTGGTGCAATAAGACAAGGAGAGCTGCAATTCTGCCATTTTGCCGTAGACACTGCAATCCTAACCCTCCTCTTTTTAGGCTTGGTAACAGCTTTGACTGTGCCAGTTCACCCTGGAAAGATCAAGGGAATCATGAGGTCTTGAATGAAGAGTAAATAACCTGTTTAGAACAGGTTATTTACCTGAAAATGACATTGGGCTCTCATGGTGGGATTTAGGTGTCCAACCATGAGTGCCAGCCATTTTCCTAAGCATCCCAAAGTATCTGAG
Source organism: Dasyornis broadbenti (assembly GCA_013397935.1). Classification (NCBI taxonomy): domain Eukaryota; kingdom Metazoa; phylum Chordata; class Aves; order Passeriformes; family Dasyornithidae; genus Dasyornis; species Dasyornis broadbenti. The sequence goes on along the minus strand of VZRN01000793.1, from coordinate 26,114 downwards.
ACCTCATTGCAAGATTAGGATGTTTAATAGGCACACCTGCACTTAGGTGAATTAGCAGCTGGAGCAAATGGTGACCTTCTTTTTTCAGTCTCTTCAGGGTAAGAACTGCCCCCACCATGGCAGTGCTCCCCTCGTATTTTCATATGCTTTGGATCCAGTTTTCTTTATTTTTGATCCCGGTGCTTTTGTATTTGCCACATAGATTAGGGATTGCCCAGCATTCATCAGTGTTATCTGATGAGTGGCCGAAAAAAAAGACGGCCCACAGGATCACAAAGGTAAATAAATGAAAAACTGTGGGGAAAAATGGCATTTTAACATTACAAGAAAATCTGAGCTTTGGATTGGCTATACTGGGAACAGAAACATAACATCTGTATAAGGAGAGGACTAAACTGAACACTTTAAATAATCCTGAAATGACAAACAGCTTAGGGTCAGGTAGGCCATTTCACCATTATCCTCACTGTGAAATAGGGCCTGGCACTCCCTGGATCCCGAGGGTCCCTTCTTCTCCTTCAGCACTGCAAGGTTGATGAGGAGTGTGTTATTTTTAAAGACAGTCTTCGCTTTTCACGCGTTGGTTCACACGATGGAGTATCCTCACAAAGCGTGGATTCCCTTCAGACTAAATTAAGCCAGAAGACGTTCTGCAAAGGTTGGTCCAGGGTGTCTGGAGGTGGAAGCCCTGCAGCAGAGCTGTGCAGACAGCCTGTTCTCTGTTACCAGCTGCCTCTCTTTGCAGGTGTGCTCCCAGTCCCTGTGGTGTCTGTCAGTGAGAATGCAGTCTAGCTGTGCCTGCTTTCCCAGTCTCTGGAATTTTAGACAGCGTGGTTGGGTTTTGCCATGTGTTGGAGAATCAGGGAATGGTTGAGGTTGCGAGGAACCTCTGGTGTTCATCCCATTGACTGCACACTGACACACAGCTCCTGCAGCTGCAGCCATGCTGTGGTTCGTCAGAAATGTTTCATACTCGGGTGTATTTGTGCTTCCCCTAAATTATTTCTCCTCCTAACCACGCTGAATTGTCAGTAACATCTGAAACAAGGTGGGAAAAGGGAACAGTTACAGCCCAAGAGAGTTCTTCCAGACACAAGATGTTAAACTGCTTTTTGATCAGCTGCGTGCAGAAATGTACATTAACTGTAGACCATGGTTCTTCTTGTAACCAGCTAATGATCCTATCAGTTGCAGACTAATTGCCTCTACCTTCTTCTAAACTCTGCGGCATTGAAAAAGCCAGAGTCACATTCTAATCCTGTTAATCACATTCAGGTTTGAAGGGTGCATAGTGGCTGTGTGTTAATTCAACTTCTCTCCCTGGTAATTTGTTTGATTGCCTGTTACTTGCAAACTGCACTAACTGAATAAAAGCGTTCTGTGTCTTGATGGGAAGTTATGACTTTCATTTAAGCTACTTTAGTGCAGATGTTTTACGTAGAAAGTGGTGTAAATTCTCCCCGCCTTTCTGCTCTAAAGTAGTTTCAATAAGAAGAACGAAAAGCAAGGTAGAAGGTAATGAGGCTACAAAGTAAAAGCTGTATTTCTTTAATTTAAATAATTATCTTTATTGCCTGAAGTCTTCTCATCTGCTTGTGAATAAATTAGTCAATAAGATGCTAAAATATGAGATGGAAATGCTGGTGCTAAATCCTTTATTCTTTTCCTTCATCGCCAGCAATATGTGTTGTCTGATTTGTCAAGACCTAGAAGAGAGTCTGTTTATTCTTTTTTTTCCACTTTAAAAAAAATATATATAAAAAAAAAAACATACACACCTATTCTACACAGTCCTATATAAATCTTGCTGAAAAAAGACCTGAGCATGTGTCGAATTACCTTCCAGATTCCCACATCATTTTCTGAACAAGAGTGCAAGGCCACTGGATATGACCTATAAGCACAAAACAATCATTACTAGGACATTTTTATTAACACAGGATCTATGTGATAATAAAGATTTATTGTGATTCTACCTTTGGAATCCCCTGAATCTTAATGAGAATTTTTTTTTTTTCTCCCTGTTCTGAATTTCAATGAGGAGTACTCTGAGTGTCATGGCCATGTTAAATATTTGTGAAATCCTCTCAGCTCACTCTCAACATTTTAAAAATAAACAACTGGTTTTGTGGAGGCATTTTTTCAAGTTAACAGGAGAGACATTGACTTTTAGTATAAGAAGCATTCTCTGCTAAAAAGAGGTTACACTTGTAAAATGCTAATGTCAAAATTATTTATAAAGAGAATCTAAAGTTGACTCTGAAATGTTTAGTTCAAAAGCTGCCTGAAAGTGTGGACCAATTAGTGATTCCTTACCAGATCAGTCTTTTTAGAAAAACAGACTATTCATTTAGACTCCAAAATATTTGGAAGCAAGGTCTGGAGACCTGGTTTTTATTAATTCATGAAAGACTTTTTACTAATTAGCAGTGCTCATTTCCCAGAGGCCCACTCAGGCTGTGGAACCCAGCTCCCCTGCACTCCTCACAGAAGAGAGAAGTCCCTCCAAACCATCCACGAAAGCTTCCAAAGCAGGCTCCTGCTCTGAGTGGTCCTTGATTGAGTCCCTGTTTCTCTCCACTGAACAAAGAGAACACAGAAAGGGCTTTGCCTCCCAGGGACGCTGCCTTCATATCCTGTGGTGCCCCAGCATTGCTGCTGGCAGCAAATAACGGCAATAAATTTGCTCATTCTGGTACAACCAAAATTCTTGAACTTCTGCAGATGCTGTCATTTTCCCCGTAATGTTTTGGTATCTCAGTGTGGAGTATTTTAAGTCATTCCTCTCCTTCAAAAGATTTACTGCTCATTATTTGCTACTGTTTGCTCAAATGTTGGTATCTCCAGGCTCCCTTGTCTGATTGCCCTAAACAGTCATTTTTCTCTCTTCTGTTCTCATAAATGTACTCTTACACTTTTCTGTGCTTTCTTCTTTGTGGAGTCATAGAATCACAGAGTGGTTTGGGTGGGAAGGGACCTTAAATCCCATCTTGTTCCACCCCCTGCCATGGGTAGGGACATCTTCTACCATCCCAGGGTGCTCCAAGCCCCGTCCAGCCTGGCCTTGGACACAAGTCCAAACCCCAGTGTCCATCTTTCGGAGGCGTTGTCTTGGACCAGCGGACTTCTTAGGCTTGTTTGTTTTTGTTTCTCTTCTCGTGATTAATTTCTTACGCCTCAGAGCACATCTGTTCTTCTGTCCAGCCCCACATTCCATTCAACATAAGTTTGCCCAGGGGGCCTCAGCTTCCCAAAAATCCAGCACTGAATCTTCAGCATTGGATCAGCCAGAGATTCCTTATTTCTTTACTTTCTCTTTTAATTTTTTTTTTTTCTGTAAAAACATATCAATCATCTTCTCGTGGAGTTCAGCACTCCTCTCACTTTACTGTAATATTTTCACTCTTAGTCTCTCTTGCCTGATTTAACGGACAATATTAAAAATGCCGACTGCTTCACAGTCATTTATTGTTTGAAATAAATCTACTTTTTTTTTATTTCTTTTTTACTGGCTCACCACATTGCTGGAGGACACAGAACGAAACCTCAGTTATACCCTCAAATTTCAAGAAAATATCAGTTTTGCTAGGGAGTTCAACTCTTTCATTCTTCCTATGAAATTACATTTTTAGGTCAATTTACTTTTGTTATTGCATTCTCTTTCTTGATCATTTTAATCCAAGGCATCTGGCCCAAATGTGTTACATTCAGTGTTGGGTTCTGGTTCAAAAAGAACTGATCACAGACATGCTGACTCACATGGAAACCACTCGAAAGCTGAGATTTTATTAGGCTTTAAGACACCTGCCTTGCATTTTTAAAAGTATTGTGCTAAGATTATAAAATAAAGAAAAAAAGAAAAATTCAAGAAATGAGTATGTTTCAGCTTTTGAGGTAGAAAAAGAAAGGAAGACATTAAGAGAGAAGACATTTCAGGAGGAAAAGGGCATGATAACAGTTGTGTTTGGACTTGCTAAAGCATGGGCTCATGAATTGAGAAGGAAATGGAAAGGCACTTGGAGAATCAGCCTTGTATTCTGATTATTAGGAGCACATGGCAACACTTCTTAGCTGCAGATCGTTCCCGGTGTAGACTTCTGGGGTTGTTTGGGGCCCTGTACGACACTCAGCACAATGGAGAATGGTGTGAGATTATTCCATGTTGCGCCATTAGGTGGTATGAACAGTAAGTAAAAGAAAAATGGAATATAAAAGTAAATTGTTTGACTTGGAGCTTGGAGAAGTAAGATTAAAGTCCATGGTGTCAGCGCACCATGGGAGAGGCACAGTGGGAGCTTTGATACCATTTTGCTTTGGTGTGTTGCAAAACCAGACTGGAAACAGAAACTCTTCTAATTATGTTCTGCTCTGTTTTCTTTTTTTTTCTTTTTTTTTTTTTTTTCCTTTTTTTTTCTTTTTTTTTTTTTTTTTTTTTTTTTTTTTTTCCCTTTTATTTCTCTTTTTTTTTTTTTTTTACTTTTAAACTTCTCTGTTTAGGTTGATCTGCTTATCCCTACAAAGATCACTGGGATAATTACCCAAGGAGCTAAAGATTTTGGCCACGTCCAGTTTGTGGGGTCCTACAAGCTCGCTTACAGCAACGACGGGGAGCACTGGAAAATATACCAGGATGAGAAGCAGAAGAAGGATAAGGTAAAGCAGAGAGAAAATCAGTATTTTGGCTGTGGTAACACCGCTGATGAAAGTCTGCAGATTATTCCATGGGTTTCCGTATGCATGGAGTCCCACAGGTTGATGTCAAGGTGAATAAAAGAATCATATAACACAATGACATTCGCAGTGTAATAATATCACACCTATCAGTGCCACGCACCTGATTTAATGCTATTAAATATGGGGCATAAAACTTTACAGTTCTCCATTACTTGGAATTATTTCTTCATTTAACCCTAGAGCAGAAGGTGTATAAATAGCCGTGTATTTGTATACTCAAAAACAGTGTTTCCGTTCACTTTTTGGTAAGTATGGCCCGTTTTCAGTGATTTCCTGTGAAGCACATCCCCGTTACTCAGCCATTTTGGACAGATTCTCTTTTTCTGGAAATTAATGGCTAGTGTTTCAAACACCCATTGAAAGTATTATTTTTATTACACTGTAAAATCAATATGAAACATAAAAAAGTTTCATAACTTCCCTGTGCAAATCTTTAATGAGAGGCATAGGGAAAGTATAGGTTTGCTGATTGATTTACCTGGAAGCATTTAACTTTTCTCTTGTTATTTATTACACTTTTCCATCAAACTGTGTAATACTTTTATACTGAAAATACCTGAATTTCATAGTAACATCTGTCAAGAAAAATATTACAGCATATGAATCGCTTAGGGAGATGTTAAGCAAGATGACAAAAAGTGAATTATTTATTAAATGTCTTAGTGGGGTTATGTCTGATTGAAACAAAAGATAAATTTATTGAAATACCAGATGGCTGGTAACATCTCAAATCTGGGTATTCAGGGTGATAAATGTTCCACTTATATTTCTTATTATAAATAAAAATTCTTCAGGAAAAAAACCAACATATTCTTCACATAGGTCAATTAAATTAAATTTCTTTTAAACAGTGAAGAAACTTTTGATATACATTGACATGTGTTGTATGAGTACAGGAAGATCTAATGATGAGGGGTTAGACAACTGCGTCTCCTAAACTGCACTGATTTTAAATGATTGATTAAATGTCATTGATTAGGGAATGTGTCCTAAATTACTAGATTAAGTATGTCCATGACTGTGTGTCTGTGTCTGCATTGTCAGGCTTTGCTTTCCAGAGATGACACTGTGAAGTCCCACTGCTGACACCCAAATGTCAGCCCGTTGTAGCTTTAACCCAAATTGAGGGTTTTTTCCTAAAGGATTTCAGACAGGGAAAACAGAATCATTTGGTTTAGCCACCTGACTCGGAAGGTTCTGACACCAATGATTATGGATGTGTCTGGTGTAACTGGTTGTCAGATAAAAATTGGAAACAAACATCTTGCCTTTTGCAGGCATACCACAAATGCATTCAATTTAAGTGACAGATAGGGGCTTCAGTACTTTGTACACATCCTATTTTAAATCCCTGGCATTTAAAAAGAGGGGGGGAAGTTGCACTGTGAAAGAAATGCCTTCCCCAAGCCAAACTTCTGCTGTCAACTATTGCATTCATTTTATTGTAAAGCAGAACGTGGGTTAGGGTCCCTGGTGATAACACAGTCACAGCAAATCTAAAAGAAAATGCACTCTGACTTAAAGTCACTGTTCCGGTCTACACTTGTTTGCACCACTGGCCAAAGCAATTAAATTGGTTTTGCTTTCTTCGTCAGCTGGACTGTTAATTGCTATATGCATATTCCATTAGGAACAATGGAAAACTCTTAGTCATTGTCTCATTTAAACACATCAACCCCGTGTTAATTAACATCTCTGAGAATAAAATAGATGCATATTATTATTATTGTTATTATTATAGTTCTTTAACAAGTCAAGACCAATGAAAAGCACAATAAGATCAAATGCACTTCACTGGAAACTAGAAGTTAGGATTTCTGAATCTAAATTTGTACAAAATAAACAAGCAAGTTCACTTGATACCAGGCTAGACCTCAGCCTTTGATACACAAACATCAAACTAAAATATCTGTGGGTTTTTTTTTTTTTTCCATATCACAAACATCTGGAAAAGCTAAAAAGTCTGATGGAGAGTCGTGACTTTCCAGAAGTCAGTGAACTTGGCAAAATTTTATACGAGGTAGGACTAGAAAGATTCTCAAGACAGCACTTAGGCATGTACATTTTGACCTATGAAGACTCCACGGTCCTCTCCTCCCATGCCCTCTGAGGTCTTCTCAGTTTCTTATTTCTTCTTCAGGTGATTTTTGTCACCCTGTTCTCATCCTGTGATCCTTTTAATCATCAAAAGGTTCAGGAGAAAGGTGGTTCCAAAACATTTCAGGGAAAGAAAGACAGGATGAAAGAAAAAAATACAACTTTTAAAGTCACAGACACAAAAGCTATGGAGTTTTTGGTGGGCTGGTAATAATGATTTGTGGGTGAATATTGTGACTTTATAATGCATTTAGGCAAGAGCTGAGAACTTAATCCCATCGGGTGCTTAGCATCTCACTGTTGATCTGTTTACAGTATGAGTCTTAACAAATCATCAGATCTCACTGAATTCCTGGGGCTATTCACATACCCCTCTTCATCATTTTTTGAAGCTCGTTTACAAAGGAGAAAATCACTAGTGTCTTGCATTCATGTTGTACACATTATATTTTATTTATGTATTTGTATAAATACATAAAATATTGTATCTTACGCACTGTGTGCAGCCTGTAGATTTGGTCAATCCTTAACGAAATAGTGGTTTAGAGGAGGAGGAAATTGGGTGTTCAGTTTTCTTCTTTGCACCATTTCAAATGGAAAAGCTTGTTCCAAGAACTGGGTCTCCTGCAGCTCCCACTTGGCGTCTGCTATTTTAATGGACGCTTATTTCATTTCACATCTATGCTGAATTCCTGTGAGTGCAGACAAAAAGTTACTGGGTGTAAAAAAAAAAAAAAAAAAGCTTGTCTTTAGGAAATGGAGCCTCGTTTTAAATGGTTTGAATGAGTTGCCTGGAACAAATATGAAAGCTTTGCCTGTTGCCTCCAAGAAGCAAAATAAATTACATTGCAGCCTGGCACATAGGAAGAAAATATATTTTAGAAACAGGACTAGAGCTAATAGCTATCTTGTTTCTCTCAACTAGAGGTCAGTAGCTCACTGTTCCTCCAAAGCTGAGAACATCCAAACCAAATCTGACCTTTTCCATTTTTTTTTTTTTGTTTTGTTTTGTTTTGTTTTAATTACATTCCACATGTGATTTATAAATTGCACAGCCGGCTGTAGGTAACTCAAGGCCAGCTGCAGTGTCAAATGGCATTTCAGAGGCTGCTTTTTACAAGAAGATGAGAACATTTGAAAGTAGCCTAAAGGCGTCTGGCAGTCTGCAGCACTGTCAGTCATCATCAGCCATCAGCAGTGCAATTAACTGCAGGTAGACAATATCCAGTATGCAAATGGCCACTGGGTTTGTGCACAAAATGATGAACTAGTTGTAACTTATATGCTTTTGAATGTACAGTCTATTGCCAGAGTGAGAGGAGACAGGAGCCCACTCATTAAAGTTCTAGAATGTCAGGTTAAAAATCTTTCTGCTAGATTTGTTAAAGGTTTTTCTGATGGTGTTTAATTATTATGATATCTGGTTCACACTGATAGATTCAGTTCCTACATATAATGTACATACTCGGTAATGAATTTTTTTTGAGCAATATTACTTAAATTATTACTGGTGAATGCTGTTGTCTCTAATCATAGTTGTAATTTCTAATCTAAGTGACTTCTTTTTTATCTGCACTGGTTTAAATGAGGGGTGACTTCCACAACTTTCGGCTGAATTATCATGGTTTGTGTCAAATGAAGATCCAATTATGCCCATTTCAGGTGTGCCCTCAGCACACACATCTCTCTCCTTCATACCACACCAAAAGTTGGGGGTGTGGACAAAATAGACAAAATGCTCATATTAACAATCTACTTTGAATTTCTATAAGCATTTCTGGAGGGAGAGTGGTCTTCAAAATACTTCTCTTTTTGGCTTTGAACCTCCTATAAACCATGCACAGTGGACTAAATTCCCATTTCAGTAGCATCAGCATGTAGATCAGATGGGATAGTAAGAATGTGAGAGTATGTTTCGTAAATTTAAAAGTTTTATCCCCCTCCATCTATTCTGAACCTCAAGAGATAATAAAGGCCATGTAATAGGTATTCATGGATATGATATTTATGCACTTTATGTAGAATAATTGAGAGAGATAATGTCTTTTTCTCCTGTTATTCACTCCAAAAATTCACTGCCACCTTTATTTTTCTGAACATTGAGACGTTCTGCACTGAAGCAAACTCCAAACAGGAGACATGTCTAGATATTCTTTATAAAATGTTCTTCTTCTAATATGAGCAAGATTAACTGCTCCATGAAATACATTTTTTAAAACACTCTGCTCTGTATAAAAAATATTGTTAAGGTACAGCAGACAACATTCCTTTTCCAGGCTGCTAATCTTCAAGGATTTCTTCTAAATTATTCTGTCTTAAAGCATAGGACAGTTTTCTTTTTAAAATTCTAATCGACTTACATTGTCATTATTTGGATTTTTCTGCTAATGCCTTAAAACTTTTTTTCTGTTGAAAAGTATCACTGAATGCTTGAAGTCAAGACATTCAAATTGCTTGCTGGACACAAATACAAACAAAGACTGTCTATATTTCAGAAATCTTTTCAACAGAGAAGATCAGTACCTATTTTCCAGGCACTTTTTTCCACAAAACAATCATTAATTAAGGTATCTATATTTCAAAAGTACAGCAGCATGCGTTTTCTGCTTTTTTCTTTTTACAGCAGCTGCAAGAGAGGGAGCTACAGATAGGGGTGGAGGGCCTGTGTGTGTAAAATTGCTAGAGCTGCTGAGCAAATATTCCAGCAGGTTACACCTTCTGAGTATGCAGACTGGCATAGATAGATGTAGCCACCATAAAATCTGTGCTGTTGTACAATAGGGTCATCAAAAAAGCAGGAGCATTTTGGTCCACTTGTACCAAAAAAAAAGGCACCTTGTAATGTGGCAGCCACTGGTTTTGGGGAGGGTGAAGCTCTGTCCAAAGGAAGGAGCATCCTGTAGCAGATGACCAGAAAACTGGAAAAGTAGGGTTGTTATTTTTCCCTGGTGCCCTTTCCCAGCTCTGGCTTTTTTTTTTTTTTCTGTCCGTGTCCTTAATAACCCCAGCTGCTTTTTCCCCCTCACAATTTATCTGCTCTTTAGCAGTGGTTAAAGGCTGTGGAAGCTGTGCCACAGTTTAATTACGTGTTGAAAGGGGAACTGTGACCTTCAGATGGCTCAGGACGACCCTGCTATCATTGCCTGTCCCCTCCTGGCCCTGCTGAGGGGACTCTGCAATATTGCCTGCTATCGATTTTCCCCACGCCACTTACGGTTTTATAGACATCTACAGTATCTCCTCTCAGCCTGAATAGGCTTATCTGTTTAATAACTCCCAAAAAAACGTTCTTCTTGCTGCTTCTTTCTCTGTATTCGCTGTCTGGGATGAGGCAGGAGCAGACCTGCACCCACCCTGAGCTCGAAGTGAATGTGTGCACTGGCTTTGTGCACTGACACATTGAAAACTTACATCCTGGTCCTTATTTCTTGACCACAAATCACTCTGGGGATAGTTTGTCATTGAGAATTTATTTTTTTCTTTACATAGAGCGTTATATTGTAATTCCAACATCAGCCTCTCAAATCATAGAAAATCATTACAGTCTTCAGAGGTATCCTGAAAAAAAAAAACTGCTCAGAGATGAATGTGAGGAGTGGTCATCAAGAAGCATCAGCTGTTCAAGAGTTTTTAATTGCATAGGTGATTTATTTAGTATTGGCTTTTTAGGCATAAAGCAACAGGTAGGTGAAGAAAAATTACTTTTAGCTACAAAAATAGGTTTTTTTAAAATTATTATTGATAAGTCATGTTTTGTCCTTTGTCCTCCCTGCCCTTTCCAAATTCCTTGACTCTGTTAGTGAATTGAGGTGAAAGCAAAACGAAGAGTGAAAAAGGATATGGTTTGTCCCATAAGAAGTTTGCCATGGGGCCACAGAAAAATAACAGTAAATTTCTTTTAGAATGTTGTATTTCATTCAGGTCACATTTGTGGATGCTGACAAAGCTTCTCTCACTTTCTGATAAATTTATTTTCCTAAAATCTTTTTTCTGATCTAGCCAGTTTAGTTAAGTTCTTGAAACTAGATCCTGAATTTTGAGGGAAGGTGTATTTCATATTTGCATAAAATAGCCCCTGAAACAGATGAGTTTGACATCAAGTGGTAATGAGATCATGTATGAGTTAAAAATGGAATTTAATTCTTGTTTTCCTACTGTAAGTAAATGACATAATCCTCCCTCCTTCAGCTGTATTTGTTGCTGGTTTTGCATCACATAATTTTATTTATTTTGCATATCTATATGCAGATATGAACACTGGGGCTGTAGAAAAGTTCTTCTGGTAAACAACATTTTTGGTTCCAAGCCTTCATTTAAACATTATCTTTGAAATGCATCTTCCACAAGAAGAGTGAAACAGCAAATAAAATAATTTTCCAGTAGTTCTGCAGCAAGAGCTGTCTGCAGTTCTGCCTTACTGAACATCTAGCCTGGTACAAAATATCAACAGATATTTTGCATGCATGCATAAGAGATCAAATCTAAAAAAAAAAAAAAAAAATACATTGAAGGTTCCCTAGCTGCCTTTTAGGTGTTGGGAGGTGCCACTGTAATTTCAGTAATGAACTTACTGCCTGTTATTTTTTGCTACAAATGAAACTCAACTTGAGGTGCAAACCTTGTTAGCCCAAGCTCCTGTTGATTTATGTATCAACACTCCACTCAGGGAGCAAACAATTTTCCCTGTGGTAAATAATTTGGTTTTTTTTCCTTAGACTCACAAAACTGATGTTTCGGTGGTCATCCTCTCTGCCACTTTATCCATCTGTCAGAGCTCCCACATCCTTCAATGCTCCCACTCTGTGTTGGTGTGATGGGGAAATCATCACTTGGGAAAAGTGCATTACCTGGGGAGGAGACAGAGTTTGTTTGAGGCGCTAAAGGGACAGCACTGGGGAGAAGCTTCCAAAATTCAAAGAAGAGCAGCATGGAGACCAACAAGTTTTGTAGATGTGTCACAAAGGAGCCAGATTCAGGACTAAAATGTTAGATAAGCCAGCTCGGACTTCAAACTCTGATATTTTCCCAAGAACTTCCAGGAACTTGTAAATGTGCATTAATTTAGTCGTATAAGCACATCTCCAGGAGGTCCATATTCTTCTCTGCATGATGCAAACGACAGTCATTCATTTCAAGCCGAAAAGCCATCAGGTTCAGTTTTTACACATGAAAGGTGAATTGGCGGACATTTTAAGAGAATGAACATTTCCCATAAAAACTGAAAATAACCCGAGGGGATAATCTGATCATTTTGCCAAAAATTGGTGCTGTGGCCTTTGAATTTAAGTAGTGGCTGGCAGGGGTAAAATCTGGCAGTGCTCTATCACAGATCGGAGTTTGAGAAGTCACTTTTGTGTTGGCTAACCAATACAAGTGAAAGTAAGGTCATAACATGCACTGTACTGTGCTAGGATGTTTTGCTTTTATCACCCAATGCCCATAATTCATCTGCGGAATTTTGTTTGACTTGAAAAGATAATGTCCTTGATAATCACCAACTTTACAAGGGTTTATAGAGTTGCATCCCAGCTACGTCTGTAAGTGATATAATAAAAATTCTTAGTTTAATTATTAATGTTATTTTCTCAGAAACAGTAACAAGACCTCCTGGGATTAATTCGAGGTGGCACAAATGCCAAGTAAAAAGACATTTAATTTTTTAAATGTTAATGATTTCTGTGTAACTTTTAGAATGTGGCCCTGGCAGAACAGCAGATTAAGCTTTGGACAGAAGGCTCTACCTGCACCAGGGCTGAGTGTATCATTGCATGCCATGAAATCATAAGGTCTTAGCAAAGGCAGGAGCTTGTGGAATCACAAGTTTGGTTTGGGAAGGACCTTAAGGATCATCGAGTCCCACTCCTGCCATGGGCAGAGACATCTTCCACTATCCCCGGCTGCTCCAAGCCCCATCCAGCCTGGCCTGGGATACTCCCAGGGCTCCATGGGCAACCACAGCTTCTCTGGGAATTCCATTCCAAGGCCTCCCCACTGTCACAGCTACAAATTCCTCCCTGGCGCCTAATCCAAACCTTCTCTTTGCCAGTTTAAAGCTTAAGCTGGGTGTCCCAACGATAAAAATCCATCGCGGAGCCAGGGACATCTGAGTTCCACCACGACCTGGGCAGTCTCAAACCCTGTCCTTGCCTCCCTGCAGGTGTTCCAGGGGAACTTCGACAACGACACGCACCGCAAGAACGTCATTGACCCTCCGATCTATGCCCGGCACGTGCGCATCCTGCCCTGGTCATGGTACGGCCGCATCACCCTGCGGTCGGAGCTGCTGGGCTGCGCGGCCGAGGACTGAGCCCGCCCGCCGCCCCCGCACCCCCGCTGTAGAAGAAGCTGTGCAAAGCCTGTAGGATGCTGAGTGGGGTTTTTCCATGAACCAGTGCTCGCTCATTTTATGGTAGGCCGCTAGCTGTCTTTCGCCAGGAGGTCTAAGCCTGCCCTTTAAACGATCCAATCCGATTTTGCCCTTGAAATCTGTTGGTGTTGTCCCTTCTGCTGTGGAATTATCCTCCTAGTTTTCCTTTGAGTTGTTCACCACCAGTTGAAACGCGTTAAGGGAAAGAAAGAAAGAAAAAAACAAACAGCAGCATCCTTTTTACAAGGGAAGAGAAATAGCGTGAGGAAGCTCATTTGCAGCTTTAGGACCATTGGGCTGACGAATTGTCCATAAATCATACCGTCATCTTACTTGCAAAAAGTGATACTGCAGCTTTTAGCAATAAGTTTACTTGGGGATGACTGCATTATAGTAATTGTGCCTATCAAACACTGTCAGTACTTATATATTTTGGAAGATGCTCCGTGGTACTGTACAATGCAGTACCTGTGATGTTACAAGCTACCTTTCACCACTTTCATCCATGCGCCTGAAGGGTTTTCCTAACTGCCCCATTTTCCTTCTCTATTTTGCATGCTGTAGACATGACCTCCATCTTTTCTGTTTAGTATCACACTGCTGGTGTTGTTTTCCTTGGAAGATGTCATCCGTTTGCATATATAACCAAATCAGTGTATTATGAAGTTAATGAATTTGCCAAAGTTTGTCAGTTCTGCTTGGGGTGTGCTTTGTCAAGGAGACTGAGGTGAGACACCAGGGCACTTGTGGTGTCTCATCTTGGGTGTCCATATGAGTCAAAGCACACGGCGCATCAGCAATCCCATTTCATGACGATTTGTCCGGGGGTGAGCACAGCACCCTAGATAGGTCTGCCCACCCAATTACTGCTTTCAGAAGCCCTCCGAATTTCTGTGAGGAGGAAAATGTGGGATGAAGGAACCAGGTGCTAAAAGACGCACAGGAGGAATGGCTCCCTCACTGCCAGGAAACCTTCCCTTTAGGCTCTTCCTGAAGTCACAGCTTTCCTCGCAGAAGGCAAGAGGTGGTGTAGGAGTGCACCAAAGCCTGGCCCGTGTCACCCTCTGCTCCTAAAATGTCTTTTCACACGCACACCAGTGAGCCACAAGGAGGCCGTTTCCTGCCATGCCCCATCTGCAGAAATGCTTCACACACAGCATGATAGCACCCCTAGTTTAAAAAGTAGTTTTTAGGAGGAAAAGTGGACCAGAAGGGGGGCATTCTCCCCTGTGCCTCAGTTTCCCCTGCTGATTGAGATAGTACTAACCTTGGAGGAGCAATCCACGTTTCCTTGGAGTAAAATGTTCTGTGACTACATTAGAGTAGCACCTCAGTCTAAAAAGGATCCTGGGACAGGGAGTGAGGGGAGGTTTTATCTGTTACCTGAAATAACAGCACTTGGGATTACTGCCAACATTTTAATTTCATAACGTGCTAATGTGGAGAGAAAGAGAGAATGAGAGAGAGAGAGAGAGAGAGAGAGAGAGAGAGAGATACAGCTGCATGTATTAGCAAATGTCACTAAACTTACACTTTCTGTCACTGTTACTTTCTCACCAAAACTCTGAAGTATGAACTTGGGCACTGCTTCCCAGGCCAGCAGCTGGCTGGCCCACAATCTGCAAAGGGCAAAGTTTACCTTGGAAACAAAACGGTTTGGATTTCGAAAAAACCTGCATTTAATCACACATTCTCCACCACAGACTAAATATATATTATCCATTGAACTGTGAAAGACTCTAGAATAGCAGCCAGGAATTTTACATACAAGAATTGGGGATATAATGGTGGCGGTTTTCTGATAGTGTCACTTAAACTGTCACATTTTAGCAAACAGAACACCCTGCCTCTACAAAATGACTTAATCCTTAAACTGTATTTATACAAGTATTTATTTTATAAGGCTTAGACATTTAAAGACTTCTAAAGAAGAGTCCTGTAAAGGTAAAAGTATGTGTAAGAAATGTTGAGGTCCTGTGCAACACTGCTAAGTTTGTTCTTTATTTTTTACTTTGTGCTGCATAACAAAAGCCACTAGACTGTTACTGTCTTGTCTGTAACTGTGTTAACAGCATTCCTTAATGATGTATATATGGAGTGGTCTTCAAGCAAAAGGAGCGATTTTAAAGAGAAAGTCAATCCCTTTGGTGGAACTTCTAATGAGCAAAAAAAAATCTGAATAATGGAGGACAAGTCTATCCCGACATTATCTGCTGCCTATATTTTGCAATTTAGGCTTTAGGTTAAAAAAAAAAAAATAAAAAGAAAAAAACCTTTGTAATATTTATCCCTTTAGGATCACACACAATACTTTAAGAGGTTTAAATACCTTTTCCTATTATGGGAGAGCAGTTGACCCTGAATTTAATTACAGATATGAAGAATAGCACGTAGCTATTTCGCTAACTGATTGTATCCAAAAAACAGAAGGCCATTTCAGAAAATTAGACCGTAGTTTAACAACTCATGTTAATGTCCTTCTGAAATATTTGTTTCGTGTTCTTAATATTTTTTGATTTTTTTTTCATGTTAGCTATATTTTGCAACTTCAGTTTTGGTTTTGAATTGATCTTTCTTGGTTTAGTAATTTAATTGTTATCTCTTCACCTGCATATGAGTTTTCGTGTAATGTAGAGCAGTAATTTTAATTTGGTATTAATTTAGTGTCAAGTATTTTCTTCCTCATGTCCTGTGTCAGCTTTTTCAGCTGCCAGCAGTCTTCACAACCTGCAAGGATAGCTCCATACCTTGTGATTATACTACATGATAATTTATAAAAATATCATATATGTGAGGTTGTTACAATTTCAACCTACATGCTGAGGGGTTTTCCAATGGCATTATTCCTCAGCTACCAAAAGGTTTTCTTGGAATAGCATTTCCAGCACCAAATTCTGCCCCCAGTGCCAGCCGTATCAGTCTGAAATAGCTCTTGGTTTATATGGAATCCTTCAGATTTAACAAAACAGATGAGAATCAGATTAAAGCATAAAATTAAACTTTTTCCCTTCAATCTTATTCTGTTGTCTAGGTGAATACCACTGCCGTAAGGGGCAACTTATAAGTTAACAGTACTGTTCTCTCCCAGTGAAAGCAACTAGCACCACAAAAAACCAGAAGTGCAGGACAGGGAATGTCCCTTTAATAGGGGACTGAGAAAAGCTCGGAAATGATCCTTGACTTCTGTATTAATTGTTAACAGTGACATTGAACAAGACCAAAGGTGTTCTCCTAATTAAATTTCACCCTGAACCAGTTAAGTATTTGTAGGCAGGCTTCACCTTTATGTAGCTGGGTAATGTGCTACGTTTATAGCCTGGGAAATAAAGCACCGGCACGAGGCTCCTTTTTATCTGCGTTAAGGGCCCCTCGCCTCAACTGGCTCTGGTTCTGAGGTTGACTTTCTCTTTTAGAATGGCTGCATACAAATTAAGTGTCAGTTTTGAAGACTAAGGATACTAAATGAGTGTATCTTTGCTATACAACAAATGTGAACTATAATATTCAGTGCTGGCTTCTGATGTGTCAGTAAGTACAGAGGTATCTCGGACACAAATGACCTTTGCAACCTTTCAAGCTGTGTGATATTCAAATGGTTTTGTATATACTTAAATCATGTAGAGCGATGTAAAACCAGTACGACCTTGTCTAGTCTTCAAACTTAACAATAAAACTTTTGAAAAATGAGGTGGTTTTCTTGGAGCGGTTGTATTGCAACACCTTGAAGGAGACACAGCTTATCTCGGCCTCACTGGCAGCAAATGTGGAGCTGAGATACGGTGTGGCATTTTCCTGGATTCATCCACGGGGTCTTTGTGGTAGGTAGGTTTGTTGCTGCAAAATCAGCAGTGGTGCTGTGCTCCCCTCAATGTGTTCCCTTTGTTCTTCCAGATTAAAAAAGTGAAGGTTTTGAACAAGTCTAAATATATATATTTATTTTTTTACCTATCCTGCTGCTCTCTGAATGAGCACCAGAAATGTAAAATGACAATTTCATTTCCTGTAAGTAAAATTTCTTGGGATGTTTATCAGTCCTTATCCTCTCTTCTCCACTCCTGCATACGCAAATTAATTTCTGAGAAGATAAGGAGTGGCTGCAGCCCAGACCTGCTATGAGATGCCTCAGCAGGGCTGGTGCTTGCTCACATCCTTGCCCCTTTTCTCTTTTAGCCTGGCTGCCCAGAATTTCTTATATTAATTAACCCTATTATTTCGGTTTCTGAAGAAGCTTAGAGGTTAAAGTAGCACATGGAGAAGCATTCACCCCAGATTTAAACAAAGAAATTGTATAAAAACATTTCTTTACTTAGGAGAGATGATGCTTCAGTGGTTTACACCTTGAATGAGCCCATAAATACACATGCTTATGTTTTATAATGGTTTCAGCTGGTGTCCTTTTACCAAAAATCATCTTTTAGAGATAAAAACCATCCATGAACTGGCACTGGTGACAGTGTCTGCCCAACATGCAGTCTGCACACTCAACACTCAATACAGCATGTTGTCTTCCAGAACAAAAGTCACAAAATTGCAATTTTCCCTTATTACATATCTCTACCAGTCATAAAAATGAGAATATAATGCTGCAAACAAGAGGAGTACTTTTGATGGCTGAATATCAGCCCTTCAGTCATAAATTTCTGCATCTTGAACCTTTCTGACTTTTAGTGATAAATTGCAACTGTTTCATGAAACTCCAGGAAAGTGGAGACTTTTCCGGAAGAATTGAAATGTGGGTTTTCCTCAAAATCTTCTAACATATATCCCCATGAGAGAAAATGGGGAAAATGAGAGAAAATAATGAGTAAATCTCTTCAGAATAGCAGTTATTTATCAATGTCCACACTCCCATATCTGTTGCTAATGAGTTCAAGACATTAACATGAGTATCAACACTCTGCCATCATCATGACTAAGTAGTCTCTGATACTCTGATACATTGTGGTAAACACAATGGCACTTATTTTATACCTGAGATTTGACAGCAGGAGGTCAATCTGTTCGCTTAGTGATTACTAAGTGACCTGTGACCACTTAGTCTTAGAAGTCAAATAGGACAAATTAGAACATAATTTTAAAATAGGAAAAAATAAAGGTAATTTTGCTGATCCAAAAGCCTTTTTTATATATATAATTTGCATAATTTTGGTAATAGATAGATATATTTTAGAATGCAAAAGACTGCTTTAGATTAAGAATCTAAAACATAAAAGGCAGACTTGCATAAACCTTTGTTGTGTAGCTTTATGATTGTATTTTTTCCAAATTACCTTTCAATGATACATGTACCAATGTAAATATATATATTTAAATTCCTCTGAATGTGACAACACAGAAACAAAGCCTCTCAACTTATCTTGCTAAGAATGCAGCAAAATGTATTTTACCAGTGTATGTTAGTTAAGAATATTTGGGGGTTTATGTAATTTATATCAACTTAGAAGTAGGCTCCACGTGTGGGGGAGTGCACAGGAAGGATTATACCTGGTGAAATACAGGTGGGGCCCAGGGGATGGCGGGGATGGCCACAGCACGGTCTGTCTGTCACAATAATCTTTCTCCTGATCCTTTCTCCCTGGCTTGCCAGATGAGCTGTGGTTATCGGAGGTCACCCATTAGACCATAGGTCAGCAGGCACACTGCTCACTAGATGGGGGAAATCAGCCTTCAAAACACAGTAGGAAAGGTCACCATCATTTGCATCAGACCAGAAAATTCAGAGCAGACTAAACAAATGTGCTTGTTCCCTGGGATGCTGTGAGAGGTCGGTAGGAGCTGTGCAGAAATGCATTGTGTCGCCTCGGCCACAATAAATGCAATCAAGTACACAGACTGCATGAAATACGTGTGTGATGCGCTGAAGCAAGATCAAAGGGCCCCTAAAAAGGGATACATGCTGTTTTCTCATGAAAGTGTCAGACAATATGGTGTAGGTGATATAGACTGGTGCACTACGGACTCGTACGACGTCTGGCTGGGATGGATTTACCCTTCTAAAGCTTCAGGGGAAAGGGAACCCCAATTAGAGGCTCCTTAGGAAAGACAGGCAGGGGGAACAACAAGGAGGGGTGCCACCCTCTATGCCAAAGACCAGCATGGAGCTCTGCTGGGGTGGATGAGCAGACAACAGAGAACTCATGGGTCAAGAATAAAGGGAGGGCGGGGACAGATGACATTGTGGCAGCGATGTGCCACAGGCTGCAGGAAGAATTGATGAGCTCCTCCAGGAGCAGCCTGGTGTGCACAAGCCCTGGTCCTCATGAAGGACTTCAACCACCCCAAATGAGAATCATGGATTGGGTTGGGTTGGGTTGAGTTGGATTGGGTTGGGTTGGGAGAAAATCTAAAGATTATCCAGTGTCACCCCTGCCATGGGCAGGGACACCTTCCACTATCCCAGGCTGCTCCAAGCCCTGTCCAACTTGTCCTTGGACACTTCCAGGGATCCAGGGGCAGCCACAGCTTCTCTGGGCACCCTATGCCGGGGCCTCAGCACCCCCACAGGAAATTATTTCTTCCTAATGACTAATAATTAAACCCACCTACCTTTTCTTCCTGACTTCCCAGTAACCAAACTTACCAGGAGGGGCTATGGTGGCTGTGAAGTGGTGGAATTCAAGACCCTTAGGAAGGTGAGGAGAGTGCATAGCAAGCTCACTGCCCTGGACATCAGGAGAGCAGAATTTGGCCTCTTCGAAGATCCACTTGGTCAAGTATGATGGGTTTAAGTCCTGGAGGGAAGGGGGGCCCAAGAAATCTGGTTCATATGCAATGAGCACCTCCTCCAAATGCAGGAGAAAAACATCCCAGCTAAGAAAATCAGGCAAAGCTGTCAGGAGTCCTGTGTGGGTGAACCAGGATCTCCTGAACAAATACAAAACAGAAAAGGGAAATCTGTAGAGCATGGAAGCACTGGCAGGTTGCCTGGGAGGAATACAGAGAAGTTGCCCCAGCAGTCAGGATCAGGTTAAGAAAGGCAAAGCCCTGGCAGAGTTAAATCTCTCCAGGGACATCTAGGGCTACCAGAAAAGTTTCCATAGGTATGTTGACAACAAAAGGAAAAGTAGAGGAAATGTGGGCCTACTGTAGAAGGAAAACAGAGACCCAGGACATGGAGAATGCTGAGGTACTCAACAACTCACCTCAGTTTCACCAGTAACTGCTCCAATTACACTGCCCAAGTTGCAGAAGGTGAAGGGAGGGGCAGAAGAATGTCGGAGAAGATCAGGCTGGAGACCATCCAAGGAACCTGAAGGTGCCATGGGACCTGGCAAGATCCCTATGGGTCAGGAGGAAACAGTCAGGAAAAGTGGCTAAGCCACTCTGTCATATTCGAGAAGTCATGACGGTCTGGTGGAGGTTTCACTGTCTGCAAGAAAAGAACGAACCCCCCCATATTTAACAAGGGAATTAAGGGAGACCCAGGGAATTAGAGGATGGGCAGTCTCACCACCATGCCTGTAGGAAGATGGAGCAGATCGTTCTGGAAATTATGCCAGGGCACGTGGAAAAGAAGGAGATGATTTCTGATGTCTTCACGTGGCTCCACTAAGGGCAAGTCATGCCTGAGACATCTGGTGGGTTCCATGATGCAGCTACAGCACTGGTGGGTGAGGAAGAGCAGCTGATGTTGCTCCCTTCCCTGGACCTGTTTAAAGCACCTGATACTGCCTTGCACTGCATCCCTGTCCCTAAACTGCAGAGCAAAAGCCACCACACTGAGAAATAGACCGTCTGAATATTCCTTCCTCTGTTTTTACATCTGTCCTAGCTTCCTCTTGAAAGTTTTTCTCTTTACTATTTTTGACTTGGAGGAATTGCTATACTACATGTGACTCGTGCTACTATAACAGGATCACAGCTTCTCTAAAGTGTGTGTTCACAGCCGCTTTCTAAAAGTGAAAAGGCACTAACGGAGAATTTTTGACTCAGCAATTAAAGCACGAGTTGCTTGTGTAAATACGGAGTGTGCATTTACATACATATTTACAGACATGTATATATATTTGCATTTTCTACAGGTCAGTGTCATACGTGTCATATTTCATCTGGAACTAGAGAGAGAAAAGAGGAACTAGTATTACAGGGATGTTAATTAAGCTCATTGACCTAATCTACCTGTTCGTCCTATGTGTGCTGATATAACTTTCTTCCATTTAAGAAAAATTTGTGGGTATGGGGAGAACAATGCTTCTTTGTAGGTATTTTATTTATGTCCCCTTACCACAGAGTCACAGAAGGGTTTGGGTGGGAGGGGACATCTAAAGACCACACCGTCCAACCCCTGCCATGGGCAAGAACACCCTGAACCAGATCGTGTCTCTCAGAGCCCCATCAACCTGACCATGAGTGTTTCCAGGGATGCAGCAGCCACTGCCTCTCTGGGAAACCTCTTTCAGTGTTTCATCACACTGACTGTAAAAAAATTCTTCCTTATATCTAATCTAAATTGACCCTCTTTTCATTTAAAACCATTTCCGCTTTTTCCAGTCACAACAGGCCCTGCTAAAAAGTTTGTCCCCAGTTACCTTTCCTTAGAAGCTCACATGGAAATGCTGTTTTCTTCACAGAGAAAATAGCAGAGTTACCCGAAAGCCAGAAGTGCTTCTTTATTTTAAAGCTATTTTTCCCTTTACTGAGGGATTTGCAAGTATTTCATTTCAAAAGCCATCGCTGGCCAGTGACCGGAATAAGTGAGAAGGTTTTCTTGTTCACAGAGATGGGAGTCAGACTGGCTTCCAGAAGAATCTGACCCAATATTTACATAATGTACATATATAGCACATGCCACTCACCACCTGCATTGGCTGCTCCACCTCCCCGTTCCTTTCCAGCTTCTGAGCTGTAACAGAAAGTGTTGTTCAGCTGTGGCAATGAGACCATCTATTCACAAGTGGCTTTTCACTCAGAACTCAGACTGTAACGGTCACATTCCCCAAATACTTCTGGGAGTCCAAAGCCAGGCGTCCAAACCAGAGCAGCCCAGGGGCTGGGTGTGATGTGGTGAAGGAAACCTCGCCCCTGGTCCCAGCGCAGCAGCTGAGCTGACTGAATGGCACGCACAGTTCACATCTGCAAACACGGAGTGGGCAGCAAGACTGGCTCAGCAAACATGTCCCAGTCAATCCCTTCATGGCATAAAAGACTGCACTTCAACTAAAACGGTTTTTGGTATTTTAAAACATTTAGCAATCTTTTCCCTCGCCTCTGCCGCGAGCATTCCTCTGGCCTGCAGAAGAAATGCTCTTGTGATTAATTTCTTCTCCAAAGGGTTCCTTTCTATTCGGATTCATGTCTGCGAAGCATTTAAGCTGCCTGAACAGACTATCATGCTCCTGAAGTCAGATAATGGCCTGCTAAAACTCCACCATGAGAGTAGGGTACTGGTCTACCACCCTTGTCATACCAGGGGGAAGGGGTGCGTGAGACATCCTCATGCCACCAGCCCAGATGAGTAAGCACCTTGACTTCAAACAACCATATCACAGGTCTAAGAACCTTGTTTAGGTTGAAGGAGAGTGAAATGTGTCAATAAGGTTCCAGTGTGAGTGATGATGTGATTTCTGACAGGTGCTGTGCTCCTTTCAGGCACTCACCCAAAAGTTCCCTATTACCAGAGCTGGAACAAACACTCCCTGGTTCTCACCTGAAATCTTTCACAAGAGATGCTGAAATCATCTTGCACTGTCTTGTGAAAATCTCCATTGATACCGTTTGTTGGTATATTACTGAGGAGTCTCTCAGAGCTGCCTTTTTTCCCTTTATTTTGAGCTCTCTGTACATAGTGATGATCCCTTTGGCTGTATTCCGATGTCACGGTGAATCAGCTGAATGTATTGACACTTTTGCAGCCCAGATCATCTCCTGAACTGCAGCAAAGGAGTGTTTTGATTGAGCAGGCAAAGGCTTATTAACATTCCTTCACTGCCTCGAGACAGTCTGGACTGATTGTCCCTGGCCAGCGTAGCAGACTTCAAACCAGGGAATGAGTGCATCAGGCTGTGCTGGGGAGAGGCACTTTGATAACCTTCCCTTTTCCTATTTATCACTTTCCCCAGAGGCCTTTCCTTTAGCTCTGCAGTGAAAATATTGATTGTACCAGCCCTGATCCCCGAGGATCCCACACAGATCCTTGTGCTTGCACTTCAGTAGTGGGGAAAGGTGAGGTCTCCGCTGTGCTTCCCTGGCTCCCATCAGCAGGACTCCTGGCAGATTTCTTAGGACCAGATAAGTAACGCTGGTAGAACCACACTGAGGGTGACTCCAGCTCCCACTTTACCTCAGAATCTCTGACCCTTCCCTTGGTGTTGGCTTGAGATTCTCTGCATGATTCAGAGCACGCAGGAACTGAAGCAAATGTGGAAGGGGGTGAGGGGCAGGACTGGGCTGTCCCCTCATGCAGCTATTCCAGCCACAAGGCTCTATGAACTGTGAGCATCACTGCCAAAAATAGCATGGGCAGAGCCAGCACTGCCTGTTCAAAAGTGCTGTTCCAACCCTGTGCAGCACAGAATTTGGTTTTACCACTTTTTATCCAATTTATTTGGACTGAATCTTCATTATGGAGGGACGGGAGGGGGAAAAGGATAGATTTTCATCTGAGCTTAATCCCCCAGCACTCCTGTGACTCTCCAGGTCTTCCATTCTCTAAGAAGTATGGTCTGGCTCTGAGCAGTTGAGTTACGCTTACCTAAATTAACTTAAATTAATTTTGTAGCCAACCTGCTTGAAAGGCTCATTCACATGACACAATTCTGGCTAAAGTTATTTTGAATGTCAATGTTGTCTTAATGCACATCTTAACTATTTCACAGGGGCTTCTTCCTTATCTGTTTTCATCTTGAGAAAATCTGATTGCATGCAGGAGAATTAGTTACTTCGAGAATAGGAAAGATCATTCCGATGAATACTAATGCACAGCTTTTATTAAACTGAAGTTAAGGGGCAGTGGGGGAGTAGGTGAGAGAAGGAGGAAGAAAAAAAAATTGTGTGAATGTGCAAGCTGGAATTTGATATATATTTGCAGAAGCAGGAGGAGCAAAGCTGTAAGAGGCACCTTTTCTGTGCCCTCTTCAGGGCAGCACAGCCCCACACAGGTGTGTGCAGATGTGACGGGTTCAGTCGTGGGTAGGGGCACAGGTTTGCCTGCTGGCACTGCTGCACAGGCTGCAAAATGCAGAAGCAGGCACAGCTGCATGACTAGCACCTCTGCCTGCCTCTTCACCGTGACCTTTTTTCTATTCCTATTACATTGGAGTCTCTTAAGTAATTATGCAGGATCTCAGCCTGCTATGTGATCCTGTTAGCTCCAGGCATAATTGCAAATGAGACAAGAGATCTCAGCTGTACTGCTCCTTACAGTGGCACTCGTTCTTTGTCCGATGTTAATTATTCCTTGCAGCTGACAGTGAAGCAAAGACCAAAGAGTTAATGCTCAGTATAATGAAAAATCGTTACTCTGCTTATTTACCTAGAAAACACTGTTTGGTTCTGAAACGTGAATACTTGAAAAACAGGCGCTAGATAAAAGGTGAGAACATGAGACACAAAGGAAAACATCAGATTTATTTGCAAGCCAGAGAGGATGTGCCACGAGCTGTTCTCAGGGAAGGTAGTAACTGAGCACTGACTTTGTAGAGGTTTTACTCCCATGTCCCTGCAGCTTTGATGGTGCAATTCTGCTCTGAAATATAGCCAAATCTGTATTTTGCACATCTGTAGGTGTCCCTTATGCTTGGACTTCACCATCAAACTCAAAGACAGCAATATTCAGGCTTTCTGTACTTGTACATTATTTACAGCAGGATTTTTGCTAGATATAGGAGTCCCCCAGAGACATACAGGTTTTTTTTCTCTAGCCAGTGCAGTGCCATCAGCTCTGTGTTCACCTCTGGATACAGAGGGTTTTCTCGTGCCCCTTTATTTTCTGTTCTGATTCTATTCACTTGCATCTCAAATTAAGTATGTACTGGAGGACTTTAATCTATTGTGGTCCATGAGAAGTGTTTGTTGATCTTAATCCAAATTAAGCAGAATTACAAATTCAGGAAGTGGAACTACAGAATATCACCTTATAGCAGCCTTCCTGTAACTAAAGGGATTCTGGAGAGGGATTTTTCACAAGGACTTGCAGGGACTCGACAAGGGAGTAATTTGCCTTAAGCTGAAGGTGAGTAGGTTTAGGTTTAGAAATTCTTTCCTGTGAGGGTGGGGAGGCCCTGGCACAGTGTGCCCAGAGCCACTCTGGCTTCGCCTGGATCCCTGGAAGTGTCCAAGGCCAGGCTGGACATTAAGGCTTGGAGCAGCCAGGGACAGTGGAAGGTGTCCCTGCCCATGGCAGGGAGTGGAATACGACAAACTTGAAGATCCTTTCCAACCCAAACCATTCTGTGATTCTGCAACAGTATTTTCCTGAGAATATTGCACTAGAACTGATGCATCATGCAAATGTACTACTAAAAAATTAAATGTGGATCTAATTCAGGTCTTCCTTTTACTTTCAGTGATGCAGTTTTAAATTCATGAAGTGTAGCGTTTTCTAGTCAAATATTATGCAGACAGCCGATGCAAATAATGCAGAGGATGACTCTTACAATTTTGGGGAATGCTATGTATTATTTGAGGATAAAGCTTATTCAATCCTTCTTACTGAAGACATTCCTGTTCTTCCATCCTTCTGCAGACATATTTTGAGAGTGAGGGAAAATGAATGTGATAAATGCAGCAAACAATTACCATCAGGAGAGAGGTTATGTCTTATCCTCGTAGCCTGAAGGAAGACAATGAATGCTGAAGACTTGAGTCTTTTCGCAGCTCTGTCCCTCTCTAATTGAGGCAGTACTTTGTTCTTGTTAAGATATATGAAATGCATCTCATAAAATTATGCTCATTATAAGAAAGGAAGGAAGGAAGGCGC